>CM040174.1:32104505-32412005 GCA_022606695.1 Vaccinium macrocarpon | reverse complement strand
GGCTTTTTACTACATTCTCCTTGTCCTTATTTAAATCAACTTAGAATTGGAATGTTTATCCTTGGAGTATATGTGTTATTGTTACCACTTACCCCTGCCGAGCAAAAAAAGAAATGTATGTTACTGCAACAATCTAAGTAATGTACATGTTGCAAATACTTTTCTTAGATCTCGCTCCATCTTCGAACTTCATGTGTTTTACATTGCCTTTGACTTGCAAACACAGTTTATTTTTGTGTATCCCTTAGTTTTACATTTCCTGTGACTTGCGAATGCAGTTAATTTTTGTGTATCCCTTAAGATTACATGAAGCGTTGTCTCTATGTGGACCAATATTTTTTGAATGCCTGAATATTTCTGCTGTGCATTTAAGTAGAAATAGTTATCTGCAAAATTGTATTACAGTACATGGTGCTTATGTATCTGCCCTCCTATAATTCCTTTCTAGGGGATCATATCCTCCGGCAGTGGAGTATGTAAACTATGCCGACCGACCACATATTAACCTTGTGGAGGCATTTCGAAATTTGCAAATGGATGAAGATGCACCACTTGAGAATGGGGACCTGAATCATGAGGTAAATCTTCTCTCTTATTGTACAACTTTTTAAATCCTTTAGGAGTTTTTCTGTCTTAAGTTGTTAATATTGTATATTTGGATGCCTTCAAAAAGATGCTTGCCTTCTTATATATCTTTTTGCCTCCTAATAAGTGTCAACCAGTCTCCCATATTACGAGTTTTAGATTATTTAAATATTGGTTTGTTGATCGTATCGTTTTTAGTTAAGCTACTTAAACCAATATTGTTGTGGTTCTTTAAATATTATTTTCCTTTTATCAGGCTGACGAAGAAAATGGAGAAGAGGAGCAAGAAGAGGAACAAGATGAAGGTCAAGAAGAGGCTGTTGAGGCGGATGCTGACTCAACTGATGGGGCAGTACTAGTTAACGGAACTGAGGCTGACGAACAGTGGGGTATGAATTCCGAGGGACAACCATCAGCCTAAAGCATGTGGTTGGGGCAGTGTAAAAATCTTGACGGGTGGGTGATTAATTGATATTCTCTAAGTTGTCATCTTTAACTCATTTTCACCATCGATATTGTCGCCCTTTAACATTACCTTGTTTATTATCTGCCTTTAGTTTCACAAGCGCATTCTCACTTTTATGCAGTTTTACAACAGCATGAAGTTGATTTGTCTTAAATTTTTTCTAATTATGTTTTATCTACATTGCAGTGCTTACACCACGTCATGAGGGCCAGTGAAAATAGTTGGTCCCAGCTGTATCAATCCCTTTTCTTACGGTAAGAGCATTGTTTTTGCATGAATGGGATTCTGCTATTTTAACTTTTCAAACATAATCCCATCCTCCATTTTTAGATGGGGGTTGGTGAGTAACCCGTTTACACACACAAACACATACTCCCATCCTCTATCTTTTAGATACATCCTCCAGTTCAAAAAGAAAAGAAAAAAAAATCTTTTACATGCATCCTTAGGACTTCCAGACTTTTGGAGTACTCTACTTTTTGGGAACGGGGGAGGAATATGTTCACACACAAACACACACATCATCTCATAAAAAATAAACGGGTACTGATTTCTACGGCTCCCTTATTTGATGCAAACACTAATTTTTATTTGGGATACTCTACTTTTATTTGGGAATGGGGGGAGTAAAATGGTCACACACACACATACTCCCGTCCTCCATCTTTTAGATGTGTCCTCTAGTTCAAAAAGAAAATATAAAAATCTTTTACACGGATCCTCATGACTTTCAGACTTTTGGACCATTTACAAGTCTAACTGCATTACTGTGATGAATATTTTGTCTGAACTTTTTGATGGATTGATAGTTAACTGATACTTGAGCTCCACTGCGGTTTTTGAGCTGGGGCCCGCTCAACTCCAAATGTTTTCTGTAGTTGTACTAGTTTTTGAGGTTAATTTATAAAAGTTCTATATAAGATTAGCAATGCATAGCCTGTGGATGGAAAAGTATCTTAAAATAATTATACAAGTAACATAACATAAACATAACCCATTTAGTACCCAATAATTGGGGGTATGGGCGGGGGATGGATAGGAGACAGACCTAATCTTTGGCAATAAATGCACAAAGTGGCTGCTCTCAGAATACCACTGAAACAGATGGATTGGAGACAGACCTAACCTTTGGCAATAAATGCATAAAGTGGTTGCTCACAGTATACCACTGAAACAGTGGTCCCCCAATACCGTCCCATTTGCTACGGAATCATGCCCTCAAATCAAAGCCAAAAGGCATCAGAGAGGGCAGACCCGAGAATCATTTTGATTTATGTGCACATTACCATGTTTCTTTCATTCATCATCTAGAGCATTGGTGTTGCACTATAAAAATGATTATATAAGTATGTGCGGAAAAAGGGTAAATGCCCTATTATTCCAAGTTTTCAACAATTTTTTGGTCGCATTGTGTAAAATTAAATGACGGTTGCATATATGCACACAAACTTAGACCGACCATGTAGCAAGATATAGATATGGAATACAATTTTGTATTTTTTGGTCTCTCTTGCTCTCTCTCTGAAGAATATGTTTCTCTCTATTTTTTGCCAGGTTTTCTTTACGTTTGCTTGAGAGATGAATGTGGGACCAATTGAGGCTATGATGCAGTGGTGTGATTTTTGTAGCCATCGAATTTTGTGATTAGCTCATATTATAGACAGCTTTCTGTGTTTTAGTTAAATTCATTTAGTTGCTCCTAGTTATGTAGAGTACTCTTGAGGTCAATTTTCTTCCAAGTATTTTACTTGCCATTTTGAATGTAATGAAGTTGATCAGGGCCTCTCAATTTTCAAAATTTATGCGCTTCGTTTTTGTTTGTCGTGATAATTTAAGAAGTTGATGCACGTGGGACCTGCAACATCGGACGATTGCGAAGCCATCTGGGGTCCGTGTCTGTGTCTATAACATCTCTGTTCAAATATTGTTTAGACCAGTTCAAAACGCCTGCCTGAAATGCCTGTTTTTACCGGCATAGGGCATTTTATTTCTGTTTTGCGACTTGTTTCAACAAGCCGCACTAATCCCATAAAACAGATTTTCACAGTAATGAAAAATTATCATTAGATTGTGCAGAGAATATTTATATGGTCTGTTTCTTGTGAAAAAAATTACCATCATGTTACTTGTAACATTTTAAGAATTGTGTAATTGAAAATTACTCCATTTTCTATCTGGAACTGGGAAGCCAAAATTGAGCTACAATGATCTTATTGAGATTATTCAACCAACCCTACCGTTGAGTGAATTCTATATGTAAATTGAATGTTAGTGATAGGGTTTGGAAAGAATGAGAAAACCACTATTATAAAAGATAGAAAATTGCTCTAAAGGCCAAGTTTGAGGCTTTAAATAGTGTTTAGTCCAGTTTAACTTATTTTAATGTTTTTAATACATTGATGGAAATTTTTTGAAGGTTCAAAGACAACATTAGACAAAAATACCTTTAATGAACTACACCATTTACGCTCACTGTGCGGAGGAATATCCAGCGGACGAAAGAAAAAGTTAAGATTTGTCACGTCACTATTCAATGAAAGCAACACTTAATGATGTTACTGCCCGTAACTTTTCCCATTAGCACTGCAGCCCATCACTTTCGTGACCCATCTCTCTCTCTCCCCCTCTCTCTCTCTCTCACACACGGGTGAGACAAGTATAATAGGTGAGACAAAATTAATCTCTCTCTTTCTTCAATTTTAAGGGTGAGTTAAATTTTTGGGGTTCAATTTTAAGGTGTTTAGGCTCTTTGGGGTGATATAGTGAGTTTAGGCATTTTGAGTTTAGGTACTTAGGGTGCACTTTTCAATTATAGGGTTTTAGTAGTTTAGGTACTTTCGTGGGTACCCTATGATTTTAGGCTTTTTAGGATGCCTCAGGGTTTATGTTTAAGAACTTTCATAGGGTATTCTAGGGTTTTAAACACTTTCATATGGTACCCTAGGGTTTAGGTTTACACACTTTTATTAGATTTGTGGGTTTAGGTACTTTCATTGACTAGTGGGGGTATTTTTAAAATGTGTATGTGATTTATCTTCTTTGCATTAAGAAAAAAGTTGATGTCTTTATTGCAGTAAATACCTTTTTACTATGTCCTCTCAAAGATGAGATTCATTTGGTTTGATACTTTTATAAAGATGCTCGAGTTGTGTAAAGGTGGGGTTTTATTCAGTTATTCTAAGGTATGGTCACATGTTATTCTAATCTTTTGGACCTGACTACATGTACAAACAATAGTGTTCAGAAAATGTACTGATTGTGTTCAGGGACTCGCTTTTGGGTCCCACACGAGTGATCCGAACCGTTAATTATTCTTAAAACATATTTTTGAGGAATTTTTTATTGAAACAATGAGACTTTGGTTAGAGCACTTCTAACCATCCGATTGAGCTGAAATTTTTAAGTGGCCCCTTAAAAAAATGTTTGAAGAATAATGAACGATTCAGATCACTCGTGTGGGACCCAACAATGGGTCCCCGAACACGATCGGTACATTTTCTAGACACTACTCTGTACCCATATGTCTGTAACCTTTTTTAACCACCAAAACACAATAGTATTGAATATGTTCTCTCACACATACATAGACACACATCACCTCATAAAATATAAATGGGTATTGATTTCTACCACTCCTCTATTTGATGCAAACACTATTTTTATTTTATTTTTGTCTTTTAGCAGGTGAATTTCTGAAACAGTCCTTAAAATTTATAAAAAGTGTATGTCTGAAGGGATTGTTTCATAAATTCACCTGCTAAAAGACAAAAAGGAAGAAGAGGAGTCTTTGCATCCATTAGACGAGAGTAGAAATCAATATTTAAAATTCTAAAACCTCACATTCATTCACATAAACACAATTACTTACTTCACAGATGGATGGGGCCAAACAACATGAATCATATAGAGTTAAATAGGGTCCACTTATCATGGGTTGTTGGGTTGGCCATTTCCTCTGACCTGTTCGAATTCTATCCGATTCCCGATTCGAACGGATCACTAATATGGAGATCTGTTTGGAGATTAGATAGGATACGAGAATTTTTTTTTTGAATATTTTTGGGGATCAGGTAGGGGGTGGAGATAGGCATGTCCCCGCCCCGAATCCGTTCCCCAATCCACCCCATCCCGGAATCCCCGAATATAGATGTCTATTCATGAGTTATGAAATTTTTGGGTCACACTAAATTCTCTCTAAACACATGGGGTCACACTAAATTTTCTCCAAATATTTTATTATAATTGAACTTTTTAATACAATAAATGTGATTAAATAAGAAATACATTACTATAATTTGAATAACTAGGTTGACATCTACTCAACCATCAATTATATGCATTCCTTAAAATAAACACAAAAAAATACAAATAAAACCAATAATTTTCCAATCGAGCCGGCCATTGATTTTGTTGTTCCTATTGATGAAATCAATTTTGTAAACTTTCTTCTCAATTGAGTTTAGAAAGCTTGTCGACCGGGACCCAATTTGTATTTTTTTAATGATACTTTCATCTAATTAAATGCCTATTAATATGCGATTCACTTAATTTTTGTCATGACTGATGGATACCCCAATATGTTATCTTGCTTGTGGTTCCTTTAGTTTTCAAATTAGAAATATAGTTGATACAATTTGAATTGAAGCTGACAAACACTTACGATTACACATAGATACTAACGGTACCATGCCAACGATAAACGTACGATGTCTGTGCCGGCCCAACCCATTTGACACCTATACTTGTAACTTGATTTTAGTATTTAATTTGTAACTGAGATTCTAGATTTTGAGTATTTTTTTTAAAAAAATGATTGGATCCCCAAATCTCCGTGAGGATCCCCGTTTTTCATTTGGTGTGCGGATGAAGGATGAAAATAAAGCCTCGTTGGGGATCGGGTAGGGGATGGATATGGAGAAGGGGTTTGCGAATTGGGGCTGGAGATAGTACTCTCCGGCCCCAATCCGTCCCCATGCCCATCCCTACATATGCGTGGGTGTTTGGGTATACGTCATTGTGTATACGTATATTGTCTTAGATTTTTTTGTTAGTGTACTGATTTTTTCTTATTTTTGTTCACGTAAATTTACCATGCTACCATTCTATTAGTTCACATTTCACACATCAATTATCAATGTTGTAAATTCACATAATAATAATAATAATAATAATAATAATAATAATAATAATAATAATAATAATAATAATAATAATAAAAGAGCAGGAATTACAAAATCAGACTCTCTATTCAAACTTTTATTCTTCCCTCTCTCCTCTTTTGATGAGTGAACAATAGGTCACCAAATTTGTTAAGTTAGTATAGCACAGTTAAGAAATCTTCAAATTGGTGAGGTTGATTTTTCGATAAACCTATGTATACGTACTGCTTTTTGCACAAAAAACGTACAACAGCTTTTGAGGCCCACTTTTGGATCCCACTCGAATAATTCAAAACTTGGAGTTTTGGATCGACCAGTTACACATATTTAATTGTGCTAATTTTATGCAAGACCCTAGGAAAATTATTTTTAAATTATTTAACGGTTGAGATTATTCGTGTGAGATCTAAATGTGGACCTCAAAAGCCATTGTATGTTTTCTATGCAATTTTTTTTGTACCTGTAGTGCCCAGATCTCTCATTTTTGAGATTTGAGAGGAATTTACTATCTATCTTAATTTTAAATTTTAAAGTTAAAGTAGGGAAGCTGATATTGATGCGGTTATGCCTTAGAGATGATACGTACAACAGTCACAAGCATAGATACACCCCGAAAAAAAGGTAGTACAACATTCGCGTTCTAGGGTTGCAGAGACAGTTGTTCAATCGCCATTGAAATTGGATGCGACCCAGTTGTCTCTGAGATTACAGCTGAATTCCTCGACGTTAAATTTCTCTTTTCACCAGGTTTTTATCTACTGAATCCGGATTCTCGTGGGTCTTAAATTTGGACATTTCATTTGAAAATCTTGAAATTTTGTCTCGAATCTTCTGTTTTCATTGTTATACTTTGATGATATCTATTTCTTGATCAATTTGAGATATTAGATTCCTTTTTCTTTTGTCGTAATAAGTAGGGATGACTTACTAAAGTTGGGGAAAACTGAAGAACAAAGTAGTAATTAGGACTTAATGTTTTACTACTACTGAACATAAAGGGCTTGGGAAAATGCAATGGAAATGGGATTTTGTACTATCTTATTGTTGGTTTTGTTTTTCTTTTTACCATGGTTTTGACTAGTGTTTTCTTTGACAATATGATGATCTGAGGTTACAATTCTGGTTGGTCCAACAGTTGCCCAATGATCGTTATCTTGATTTCTTTTGAGGGGTTTGGACCACTGCATGTTTGTAACATTACATGAGATAAATTATGGACTTTGAGTAGCTAATGACATCTCACATGAAATCGGTTTAATCGAAGGTGAAAATTGTCAGTTGTTGATGAAATTGCATGCTTTAGAGTTGGTGATTTGAGATGCAGTTGAGTTGATGGGTTTTGTGATGTTGGTCTGATTTCTGTTTGTTTGAATGTGTAGCAATATGTTTCGAGGATTTACATTCTGATATATTTATTTAATATTTTCTTTTTGCATTCTTAGATATCTCAAGCCACCGAACGTTACATGAACTATGTGGTGATTTTCCTTGACATTAAGCCTTGTGTTGGTGATAATGATTCAACTAATTTTGGGAAACTTGTGATCTTTTGAAATATGGAATTTAATTAAGAAATCTTCCATGCTGATAATGTGTTACATGCTAATTTTGGGAACTTCTAGTTGGCTTTAGTACTGTTTCCATTATTATGATTACTCATTGTGATTATAATTGCTGTAACGGGAATGAATATGAATTTGATTTTAAGGCGGTGCGGTGTGAAATCCCTGTCCTACTGGAGCTTCACTGCCAGCAAAATGGGATAGGGTAATATGGTAAACTGAATCCTCAGAAAAGCGATGTGAATCTTACTCTAGCGCCTTTCAATTTGGAACTCTAGACGTTTGATGATTGAAGATTGGAGTATTCCCCGCATGGACTTGAGGGATCTGGGAATTCGTAGTCTGTGGTTCACTGGTTCTTCTTCTCATACTATTTGGGTTCTGTTTATTTTCCCTGTTCTCCATTTATTTGGCTTTGGGTTCTGTTTATGTTTACTATTCTCCTTTTATTTTGCTGCTGTTTTGTTTGCATGGGTTGTTAGGTAAGATCTTATTAGTCGTGTTTGTTATAGCCACTTATTGGATGTTAATTTTTTCTGGACTCTGTAGTGACTGTTGTTCTGAATTCCTGCAGAAATCACCTTCATCCCATTTCTTTTAAGGACACTTTTCAAGTTACAGATTGTCTCATTTTCCCTTTTTCAAATGGGGGATACAGAAGATATCCTCCCTTCTTCAAATAAGAGGGCTGCCGGTAGGGAACTATCCAGAGAAAACCCAGGTCTTGATGATGAGGAAGAGGCTTGTGAACAAGAGAGTGGCACTTTCAAGAGAGCTAGTGATGATGTGCTGGCAACTAGGAAAATTGTCGAAGTTCGTCATCAACCATCGTCAGCCCCTTCGTCCAATCCTTTTGCCGGTATCCGCTTGGTTCCTTCGGTGGATTCCAGCTCTGCTGTATCTGAAGCTACTAATGAAGTGGAAACTGAGAAAACAGTTTTAGAAGATGTGAATAAGGAAACTGACAAGGCGGAAGAGGATAATGGTAAGGAGAAACCTGATACTGTTGACGAGGAAAGCAAACCTGAATTATCAGAAGAGAAGCCAACAGAAGAGGATAAAGCTGCGAATGAAGACATTAAAGAAACCGATGTCGCCACGGCTGAGAATGACAAGAAGAAAGATAATGGTAGTGGAGACACAGAAAAAGGTGCAGAAGCTGGGTCTTTGAGTTCTTTCCATCAACTTTCAAGCAGTAAAAATGCCTTCACAGGACTTTCTGGAACTGGGTTTTCGAGTAATACCTTCTCATTTGGGCCAATTCCAAAAGAAGGACCTCCCCTAGGTTCTGGTTCTAGTTCCTTTTTTGGACTTAAAACTGACCAATCTTTTAGTTTCAATATTTCCAGTAATGGAAATGCTTCCCTCTTTGGTACACCTGGGGCTTCTGTTGGTAGTAAGAGTGAGGGAAGTAGTGGATCACTGTCTATGCAGGAGGTTCATGTTGAGACAGGTGAAGAGAATGAGAAGTCTGTTTTTACAGCTGATTCTGTGCTGTTTGAATTTGCTGAAGGAGGGTGGAAGGAGAGAGGGAAGGGTGAACTCAAGGTTAACGTTTTGATAAATGGGACTCGGAAAGCGAGGCTCTTGATGAGAACTAAAGGAAACTACAGGTTGATTTTGAATGCGAGTCTTTACCCAGACATGAAGCTTGCTAACATGGAAAAGAGAGGCATAACATTTGCGTGCATTAATAATGCGAGTGAAGTGAAGGATACCCTTTCTACTTTTGCTTTGAAGTTTAAAGATGGTTCCATTGTTGAACAGTTCCGTGAAGTGGTCACTGAATATAAAAGCAAAACAGCTGCTGTTTTGAAGACACCGGAAAATTCTCCTTAAGCGTCGGATTATTGAGAGTAAGATGAATTTTTGAGGTCAGAGTACTATATTTCCTTTCAAAATGTTACTTCCCTACCTCTGTTTTCCTCCTTAGTAGTGCAGGGGAAAAATAGACGGGGAAGCTTGTTTGGAACTTTGATAATTTTCTAATGTCTATTTAGCAGAGGTAATAGAGTCCTGGGTTGGACTGCGTGTTTTATAGCTCTCAAGACATGGAGTGCTAAAATGTAAATCTTCACTTTAAATCAAAAGGCAATGCGGTTGGTTGACTGTAACATGCGGAAAACCCTATTATTGCTACGAAGTTTTCGTGCTACATTGCCTTCATTTTGATTTATAAGATTTCAGATCATGTGCAATCTGTGCCGCTTGGTTTTTATCTTTGGAAACGGGTATATGTTGTAATTTTTTTGTAAATTTTGGTCGTCCATTTCCTTCCGAAGTTGTGCTGCTTCTGAGAGCTAAATGAGCTTGTTCTCATCGAGCATTATTCAAATTGAAGGATCATAATCTTAAACGCCATATTGCTAATACCATTCTCATTGGCTTGGAACTGCTGGACAGTAGATAAGGTTTGTGGTTCTACAGGCATGCCACAGTGTTGGTTCTGCATGATTTTGATTTGGTCTCCCTTCCTCTCTCTCCTCGCGTTTTTTTTTTTCCTTTTCTTTTATCAGCAATTTGGTTACTTTTGTGTAACACAACGACATGCCACTGAGGCATGAGGGAGTGGGTGATGAGGCACGGGGGAGTGGTCGATGCAATGCGCGACACACTTTCTCCTCGTGGTGAGAGAAGTCCAGGCTATTGAAACCTCTCATCTCTCTCTGTGCTCTGTAATTATGCATTTGTAGGCCTTGACTTCCTGACATGCTATCATTTTGTCTTATAAGAAGGGATCTACTATGAATCGGGAGACTGAAATTAAACTGTGTTTGCCTTCATGCTACATTGAGAATATGACGATTGACACTCTGATGCAAACCAAGTTAAAGGATAGATTCAACTAAGAAATAGAGGATCCCAAATGGGATACAAGGAGCAAAAAACTCTGGCTGTGTTTGGTTATATAGTTTAGTTTAGTTTTGATTGTTAGCAGGTGTAATGAGTGGAGAGAGATAGAGAGAGAAATGAGAGAAATAATGATGTCATTAAAACTAAAACTAAAACTAAATAGGGAAACGAACAAGGCCAAACTATATTCTTTATTGAATATATCGAAAATTGTCTAATGAGGACCCTATACACATATTTATACTCAATGACCCTACTACACTAGAGAACACTCAAATGACATCACTACCCTTATACATATTGCATTAGACTCTCTTTCTAAAGAAAACAACTTGTCCTCAAGTTGGACAATAAAAACTCAACAACTAAATAAAGAAAACATGGAAGTTAATTATGCAGCTTTGAATAAGGCATTTGGTTGCATTTCTTTCATCAATGCGTCACCCTCAACAAAACCAATCTTCAATATGAGTTTCTTTTTGCATACATCAACCACGCCCATATTTAGATGCTAAGAAACCACCCATTTGCCATATCTCTTGCGTAGAATCACAACATAAAAATAGGCCATCACATTGGTACCCAACGCACCACGCCAAGAACCATCTAATAGGATGTGCAAAAAGTCCAACTTCACCTCATAGCCAAGGCTTGCTTGAGTGAAAACTATGCCCAAAGGATCTTCAAGCACCAAGTAGCTCACACTTTCTTTCGGCAACTTTGGAACTTGTCCAAGCACCATGAAATCACAAACTTGAACATCTTGCACGAAAGACAATTCAAGAGGCATCTCGTGGAAGCAACTATTAAGCTTTGGCTCTACGAAATCCTCTAAAACAAGCGGGACATCAAAAACAAACTATTCTAGCTTTGGTAACACACCAACTTCATCCTCTCTTTGTGCTTCCTTGCTTTCTTGATTGGTCTTAACAAAGTTTTCTTTGATCACATTAACAAGTCTTCCCTCATCAATGTCAACACTACACTCTTCTTCAAACTTGTCATGTATGGAAACATCATCTAAATCACAACTAATATCATCCTCATTTGTATACTCATCATACACAGAAACTCCTTCAAGATCATCGACAGAGTCTTGATTTGGAGACTCATCAAAGATTGGCAAGTCTTCAAACTCCTTTTCAACCCCAAAGATAACATCATCTTTAAAAACACTTTCAAGTTCTTCACTTGGGTATTCATCAAAGATAGGAAATTCATTGAAATGACCGAGTTCCTTTGCCTCTTCAAACACATCTAGAGTGAGGTTCATCTCCCCCTCAAACTCGTCTGAATTGACGGGTCCATAGGATTCTTCAAGGTCATCACCAATGTTCTTCTTCTTCTTGTAGTCAAAAGTAGACTTTACTTGACTATGAGAATCATGAATACCTCCATGAGGTAGTAAACGATGCACCTTCTTAGTTAATGTAGCAACTCGTCTTTTCATCAACAATAATTGCACCTTATCATTCACGGTAGCAATTTGTATATTCAACTCTTCAATCTCATTCCTAAAATGAATTTGGTTACCAAAGTTATCAATTCCATTACCATTATTCACCATGAAAACTCTACCTCCACCTCCTCTTATACATCTATAAGCCATTAGAACACCAAAATCAACTCCAAACAAACAATTTAAGCCTAAACAAGCAACACCAATTAGTTGGGACCCCAAACTTCAACAAATCAGTATCAATCAACAGTGTCGATTCCAATTACTGACCAAATTGAATCAAAATCGCAGCAAATCAACATAATCACCGCAAACTTCAACAAATGAGAGAAATACAGTTGAAATCTGACCTTAAACAGTGATTTTAGTGGCTGAACAGTGTTTTCGATGACTGAACAGTGTGTTTCAAGTATTGAATAGTGATTTCGATTGCCACACAGCAAGATTTGAGTCCATCTGAAGGGTTTACGTACCACAATCAAAGGATTCAAGCACTAAAGGTGTATTGCACAAACTACAAACTTAGGTAGCAAAAACAAGGCTTGATTGGGGTCGTATAGCCTTCGATTCAACAGATTAAGGTTTGAAAAGGCCTCAATCAAATGCGAAATGGTCAGATTTCGAAGGGTATAGTTCAATCTAAGGTCGTATAGTCGCTGACAACATTGGAAATGAGTTTGCAGCAGTGTTTCGAAGGGTTTAAAGGTCGATTGATGCTTGATCTGAAGTTTTTAGGGCTCAAATAGACTCGAATCACTTGAAGTAGCCTTCGAAATGGTTCAAATCAGGATCTTGAAGCACAAAACATGCTATAACAGGTTCGTACAAGGTCGATTTGGGCAGGAAATGGTGCAAAAACGGTTTTGATCGATGGAAATCTTAAAAACAGCTGCGAAAGTGGTCGATTGGTGAATTTTGAAGGTCGAAATCAAGGATTAGGGTCTTGGGTAGGGTAGATATGAGAGTTTTGAGTAGCTTTGAAGCTCTGACGAGGTTCTGGCAGGATTCCGATGCTGTTTTCCAATTAGGTCTAGGTTTCCGGCAAGATTCCAGTGAGATGAATGGTCAGGATCTGAGCTTAGTGCTATGATACCAAATGATGCAAACCAAGTCAAAGGATAGATTCAATTAACAGATAGAGGATCACAAATGTGATACATGGAGCGAAAGCTCACTATATTCTTTATCAAATATATCAAAAACTGCCTAATGAGGACTCTAGACACCTATTTATAGACTCAATGACCCTACTACAGTAAATGACACTCAAATGACATCACTACCCCCATAAATACTACATCACACTCGACAAAGCTTAATGAAACAAAAAGTGTCATGTGGTTGACCCCAATCAATTGTGATTGAAGGCTCAATTTAGTTTAGTTTGGTTGAAAAAATGGGACAATCTTTTTCCTCGATCTGTTGCTTTGTTACTTACATCTATCTACACTGATCATTTCTATCTAAACCAGGCCAATACAGAACTTAGACGAATGTATGAACCCTATTGGGATTCTCCCATGTGAGGGAGAGTGCGTGTAGCGAGGGATTACTCCCCTAGGACTTCCCATGTTCCCACCACACCGGAATACTCCCCAATTATATATTGTATTGACAGGGGGTGGGGTGTGTGGGTGTGTGCATTGTGAGAGACAGAGGGAGAGAGAGCGGTGTGAGCTTCCTCCTCCGAGAGGGAGTCGTGCTCCGGATACTCTGTCGGAGCACTAGGTGAGCGGAGGGGTGATGGTGAGCGCATGGGGTACCGATTTGTGGTCCCTAAGGAGCCAGTAGGTGCTCCAGCGAGAGGTTTTTATCATGTATATTGTGTATTGTGAGAATGTGTACACATACGGAGTTTTTCCTCAAATCATTGTGTGAGTAGCGTGCATATGGTGACCAGGGTCGAACCCCAACAAACCCTTGACCACATTAGAGCCGTAATGAGATGGTATTCATAATGCATATTGGAAAATCGATAACTTCACTTAAAACTCGAAGTTAAACATGCAGTAAAATTTCATACACAGCTTTCCACTTTCTCTCCACTTGTGAAATGCAAATGCAGAAAATGAGAGAGAGAGAGAGAGAGAGAGAGAGAGAGAGAGAGAGAGAGAGAGAGAGAGAGAGCATGGTTTTGTGTTGTGTTGATATTGGTGCAAAGGGAAGCAACAACACAACCAAGTTTGCAGAAGTTGAAGTTATCTACATGGGTACTAGTGGCAGCAGCTTGAGGAAGTTTTGGGATGAGTCAATCCTTTAGGCATGGAGAAAGAAAATTAAAAGGAGAGTGGGGAGGCATTAACATTCACGAAACAAAGCATCCCACGTAGCATTCTTTGAAAGAGGTGCTGGGTTGCCCTTCAACTTTATGAATCCCACAAAACAGAACTACTGCTGTCAATACTACTGCCATTAGTATTCCTCCCTCCATCCCACCACAACTCAGTTGCACCTTCCTATATATGTTTTAGGTAAGGATGAGTTCTTTGATAACTCAGGTTTTGTGTTAGCTTACGTGTACTACGACTAATTTGGGGCTCAATCCCACCGTCCACTTGAGGGGGTCCAATTAAAGCCGGTGCAAACTCTCTTATGGATTAGATCCATAGAAGTTGACAACATTTGAGACGTTTTGCTTCCTCTAAAGGCTTTGACCATTAGGCCAATCCCTTAGGTCTATGTACGGATAAGTTCTCACTCAATAACTTAAAAAAGGAGAAAAGGCAAGTGATGAGTTCTTATTCAATAATTATTTGAGTAAGAACTTTACCAAGAAAAGAGGTTTCGTGGTAAGCTTAACTTACTAAGCTGTGTGGGGCAAGTGATGCTCTTTGCCTTTTCATTGAAATACTACTTAGAAAAGTATAACCAAATCAGAACCACACCACTGATCGATGTACATTCTCATTAAGGGCCTTTAAGCTAACCTTGACAAAACTAACTGAATCTTCGAGCAAAAAATGGGTTCTTCAGGCCAATTTTCGGAGAGGTGTCTAGCTGATGTTGCTAAGTTACAAGTAATCCCAATAGCTTAAATTGTTAGGAAATAGATTTGACAATGTATATCAAGCTATATGTAACCTGTTAGAAAGATTCGTATGAATCTACTCACCTAGCAGTCCGGCACCGATTGGTACTAACCAATATTTTGTGATATGGCCAACACTGATTGGTATCGAAACTGGAATGAAACTAGAGGGGTATGGAAGGACTTCTATGAACAAACAGTACGTACCGATAGGTTACGGTATTCATAGTCTTGGTCTCTGCATTTGTCTATTACCTTACTAATAGGCTTTGGTGATTGACATCAATTGTAACCTATTACAAATATCACATTACAAAATCATCACTTTACCGTTCTAACATCGTATGTCCATAATTGACGGTGTAAAATTGTACCCACACACTATCCCCAAAAGAAAAAAAGTTTGGATCATGCAGATTTCACGTGTACGAAATCCATCTCTCAACAGTTCAAAACTTGGCAACCTCTTGGGTATGAGAAAAATCTCTTGTGAATTTTGTAGTCCTGGAGTGGATGACTTGCCTTTGACTAGATCGGGGAAGAGAATAGTGCTACAACATACCACCAAACTAACTGAAAAGGAGTTGTTTATTGATTGAGGATTTTCTCTAATTGTTTGTTCAAGGAGGGAGTACCTTTAGTTCAAACTTGTTCGTGATTGTCCTTATTGTGCATCCTTTTATTTTGACACACTTCTATGCATTAGTTGGTATCATAGCATGCACTCGATTCCTAATCATGGTGCGACAAGGTGTTTGTGATGGTTGTTATGCTATTGCCAAAGATGTGTTTGAACGAATTAAATCTAAACGAGAAGCACGAATGGTGGAAGGGTTGCAGCAAATAGATGTGATGCTTGTTTCACTCACCCAACTCATGGAGGCTCTAGAAGTTGCAAATCCACCTTGCCATCATCTGGTTCAACTTTGGTGGCTGAAGGAGGAGGAGGTGTCAGATGACATTTCTATCACTAGACCTTTGGCAGGTAACTATCAGCCGAGGGGGAGGGCAAGCACGATTAGGGTCCCTAATCCTGAACGACGAGTTTAGGAATCTAGTTTAAAGATCAACTTTCTTGAGTTCTAGGGAAGTAGAGACAAGGAAAAATCCTAGAGATTGATGTGGTGGATGAGGCTGCCATTGAGTGACTTTTCACTTGAAATGTTATTCCAGATCCAATAGTGGATTAGAGTAAGCCATCAGTTTTTGACAAAGAACCGATGGATAAAATTACAAAAGGAGAAAATAAAAAAAGATTGCAAAAAAAAAAATGGTCATAATGTTAGCATTGTTGGAAATTGATGCAGAATAATCAATTAGATTTGATTTTTGTGAAAAGCTTGAAGATGGTAAGTTAGAGTAATCAATTTGTTGATACATTTTAGAAATTTATTGAAGACACTAAACACAAGAGTATATGTGTTTCTATTTAAGAGGAAGATAGATTTGTTTTATTCCTTAACACTTTCAAGGCTCACATTTGGGGTTCAAAAAAGTCATTCTAAAGTACAAGATTGATGCAGATAAGATTCGGCGAATTCAACTTTTAAACTTGAGGACGAGTTTCTTGAAATCGGGGAGAATAATGCAGAATGGAAATAACTTATTATTTAAGAAACAATATATTTAGTTTTATTAGTTTGCTTATAAATTATTCTAGAAAATTCTACTTCACGTGCCATCTGTTTTGGTAATATTTCATTTATTATCTAATATTCAAGTTTGGGAATATCTCAAATCTTTTAATTTTGATAATTATTAACCAATTGGCGATTTAGCGGGATTCAGCTTCTTGTTTTCCTGATTTATTTTCGGTCTAATTTTCTAGTATAAAAGGAGTTGTAGCATGGCATTAGAAATGAAGTTATTTATTGATTAATGAAAATTGAGAATTTTTCTCTTATTGTTTCTTCAAGATTTTTGGATTCTGATAAACCCCCAATATTGTAGATAACCGGGGTTTATCTTGCTCCTTTTGTTCACACACACACGCGAATTCGCGCTTAAATTGGTTGATATGCGTGTAGAAGTGTTTTTGTTGAGTTACAGGTCAAACATGGTAACTTAGCGCGTTTTGTGCGCTTTGGAAAACGTGCTGAAATCACAAGGGCCACATGCCCCATGGCATGCCAACGCCGGGCCCCACGAGCCACGAAACGACAATTTGGTTGAGGCCCGGCAAGCCGAAACATCCCAAGTGGCCGAGGGCTTTGAGGCCACGCGTCTCACTCAAGCAAAACTCCTGGTGAAGTCCGGGATTGGACAAGCACCCACAAGACCGATAAGCACCGCCCCTGAGGGTTGCACGACTCATTTAGGAGCTTTGGAGGAAGTCCGGAGGCACGCAAACCAATGAAAGTGATCAAGGGGACAAAACTAAGTCAAGACCAATTTGGACCGATCCAGATTTTCCCAGAAAGTTCCAGACCAATTTGGACCGATCCAAATTATTCTGAACCGATCCAAATTATTCCGGACCGATCCAGAATTGCCCAAAAATTTCCAGACGATTTCGGACCGGTCCGAAATAATTCTGGACCGGTCCAAAAGTGCTCCGAACCAATTTTTGTGGACTTTTTTCACTTTCCACTTATGAAAACTTACTACTTTTGTTGTTTTTATGATATTTTTGTGAGAGAGAAAGTGTTGTGTATATAATCATCTCTCTCTCTCTCTCCCTCTCTCTTATCTTCTCCATTAGTTAGCTTTAGGTATTTGAAGTTTTTCATTTCCATGGTTTCTCAAGCTTTATCTCTCTAGATTTCTCAAGTAAGTTTTCATTTCTAGTTAATTTGTCAAGGTTTATTGTTGTAGCTACAATCATTCTCTCTATATAAATCTAGTTTATTTGCATTTCTACCGGTTAAATCTTGTTCTTGTTTTTCCATCTTCTTCCTTAAGAAACACTAGTTTAAGTTTGTTGTTTGTTAATTTCTCAAGGCTTAAAAGTGTAGGGAAGCTTAGGTTCAATATCAATATCAAGTTTAATCATGAATTTTATTTCCTTCAAATTTCTAATTAGGATTAGCTTAAGCATAATTAGTGAGTAGTTAAATGGGCTTGGTCATGGGGTGATTAGCACTCCATGACTTAGGTTTAATTCGTTATCCTCGCCAAATTGCAAACACTTCTTGTTTAATAAAGTTACGGGTTCATCTTTATGTATCAAAATTCGGGTCTGTAAACCCCTTTGATCCCAAGTCGCCCGGGGCATGACCACTTGGTACGTGCGATGCTTAGGGATAGGGCGACTCAAATGTTTGTATAAACGGCACAAGAATCCTACACTTTATCGAACATCATTTCTAGTTCAAAGAGTTAGGATCGATTTTATGTACCAAAGTCTAGGTTTGTTAATCTTTTTGATCTCTCGTAGTTAAGGGTTGATTCTCCTTTTCACGTGTGATGCTTGGAGCGATGTCAACCTAGATGTTTGCCAAATGGTTATAAGAATCTTAATCTCAACAAGAGAGGAACGAATTAGCCTAAGTTATGGTTGTTAAAATCCCTAAGCCTTGCCTTCCCTTAATTAGTCTTTTAAATCTTTCGAGTCATTTCGAAGTAGGAAGAGAACCACCAAACAAAACCATCTCGTAAGTTGGCCGTCTTAACGCCAAAACTCTCATCGCAAGTTAAACTCTCACGCCGGGTGCGTTCGGTCCCTGTGGATTCGACCCGGTCTTACCGGTTATTATGCTACCTCCGATCTAGCCCTACGCTTGGGGCAACACTTTCTACGACACAATCCAAAGGTCGCAAGCAGATTCAAAATGACTTAGTTTTAATAAGACTTTAGTATTCTATGCACTCAATTTTAGATGTCGTGCTCTTATCAGAATAATACCAAATCATAAAATATGAAATAAGCAAAGAAAAATTCTTTTAGTCACGGGCTCGAAAAATTTGTTAGCATATTGCCAAGTGCCCTTCCAAAAGTTAAGAAATCACTTTTCATCTTTCTGATCGCCTTATTTATAGCGTATATGTTCAAACAGACATATTCATTACACGACCTTTAAGTATTTATTGATGAATGGGATACCAAGAATGGTTCCATTCCTGCCGATCCAAAAAGCAATTTTTATCACACTTATTATGGCCCCTTCCATAACATTTGGCTTCGTCCTCGATCATAACCTTGTTTTTATTTTACAATGGTAGGTTCAGGTTTATCAAGGGGGAGCCACACATCCAAAGTGGTAAAAGAGAAGGTTGTGGGTTTCAAGGAGGTAGAGAGATTAATAGAGAAGCTTGATGACGGAGGAGAGGGCAAACCGCTGGAGATTATATCAATCATCGGTGTGGGTGGAGGCGGAAAAACTATTTTGGCAAGAGAAGTGTATGATCATCCTTTCATGTCGTATACCTTCAACATTCGTGCATGGATCAATGTTTCTCAAGATTATAATAAGACTAGGAAGAGGGACTTGTTGATTCAAATTTTGGAATCAGCTATCCTAATAGAACATGAAGATTACGAGAAGAGAAACGATGATAAATTGGGAGAAGACATACACATATTCTTGAAGGATAGGAAATATCTCATTGTCATGGATGACATTTGATAAGCCCCAAATGTTCTATATATGCGGGCTTATCTCGCTCTTTGTGATCACACACACGTGCATTTTGTGCATTTATATGATTGCTTTTGCGCGAGTTGTGTTTTTGATAAGTTTCAGAAAATCGGAGCTAAAAGGCGTGTCCAAAGCTCCAAATAATCCCCGGTTGTACCCGGAGGTATCCAAGACCTCGCAATGCCATGGAGGACAATCGCCGAAGCTTGAAAGTCGATTCAAAGAGCTTTGGAAGGTTCAAGGAAGGCCCGGAACAAAGGAACAAGAAATGTAGAGTTATGAGGCTCGAGGAAATCCGACGCACCGATAGATAAAGGCTCATATCTCTCATTATACAGAGGCCATGAAGATGAGGTCAATTGGGTTTGAAAGTAGACTCATAGAGCTTTCCAACGGCTCAAGAATCGCCTCATTCCGAGTTCGGACGAAGCCGGGGCGTGCCCGCGAAGTTGGGGCAAAAATCTGTCTGAACAGACGCTGATGGATCGATCCATTACTTTCCATTGATCGATCCAAGCTTCAAAATTTCCCAACAGAAGCCCTTGGATCGATCCAAGGTGAGTGATGGATCGATCCAATGAAGAAAAATGGCCAAAAATTAGACCTTG
Source organism: Vaccinium macrocarpon (assembly GCA_022606695.1). Lineage (NCBI taxonomy): Eukaryota > Viridiplantae > Streptophyta > Magnoliopsida > Ericales > Ericaceae > Vaccinium > Vaccinium macrocarpon. The sequence goes on along the minus strand of CM040174.1, from coordinate 32,391,708 downwards.
GATCGATCCAAGGTGTTGATGGATCGATCCAAACACCTTCGAGACAACATTTTGAGCAACTTTTTGACTTTCCTTTTATGGAAATTTTTCCATTAATAGTATGTTTTGGATATTTTAAGAGAGAAAGAGGATTTTGTGTATAAGTATCACTCTCCCCTCTTTTCTCTCCGACCTCACCTCAGCCCTCCTTAGGTTAGTTTTACTTAAAGTCATTTTTATTTTTCAGAGCTTTTCAAGGTTTATCTCTCTACAAAACTCAAGTAAGTGTTGTTTTTATTTTATTTTGTTGTCTATTATTAGTTCTTGTAATCGTTGAATCCTTATATAAATCGAGTTTATTTACGTTTCTATCGGTTTAATCTTATTTCCGTTTTCCAATCTTGTTCCTTCTTAAACTCAAGTTTACCATAGTTGTTTGTTAATTTTTCAAGTATTAAAGTGTTAGGCTAGCATAGGATCTTTGTTAAAAACCAAGTTTCAAAGTTTAATCATGAATTTTATTTCCTTCAAATTTCTAATTAGGATTAGCTTAAGCATAATTAGTGAGTAGTTAAATGGGCTCGGTCATGGGGTGATTAGCACTCCATGACTTAGGTTTAATTCGTTATTCTCGCCAAATTGCAAACACTTCTTGTTTAATAAAGTCACGGGTTCATCTTTATGTATCAAAATTCGGGTCTGTAAACCCCCTTTTTGATACGTCGCTGGGGCATGACCACTTGTAATGCGTGCGATGCTTAAAGGATAGAGGCGACTCAAATGTTTGTCTAATTGACACAAGAATCCTAAACTTTATCGAACATCATTTATAGTTCAAAGAGTTAGGATCGATTTTATGTATCAAAGTCTAGGTTTGTTAATCTTTTTGATCTCTCGTAGTTAAGGGTTGATTCTCCTTTTCACGTGTGATGCTTGGAGCGATGTCAACTTAGATGTTTGCCCAATGGTTATAAGAATCTTAATCTCAATAAGAGAGGAACGAATTAGCCTAAGTTATGGTTGTTAAAATCTCCTAGACTTTGCCTTAGTTTAATTAATCTTTTTAATCTTCCGTGTCATTCACGAAGTTAAGTGAATCCACCAACAAATCACAAAAGCCAAGTTTGCCGCTTTAAGGCTAAAAACTTCATTCGCAAGTCAATTCTCACACCGGGTGCGTTCGGTCCCTGTGGATTTGACCCGGTCTTACCGGTTATTATGCTACCTCCGACCTAGCCCTATACTTGGGGCAACACTTTCTACGACACAATCCAAGGTCGCAAGCAACATTTGGGGTATTGAAGCTTGGAATGATATCCAAAGATCATTCCCTAAGGAATGCAAGGGGAGTAAAGTGTTGTTCACTAGTCGACTACCTGTTCAATTGGATACCATTGGCTATCTCCCTCATCATTTGGCTCCATTACCACAAAACAGGTGTTGGGAGTTGTTACAAGAAAAGGTACTTCCTCCGTCTGAAATTATTTCTTCTCCATTTTTAGCATATGAGTAATTTGTAAATCCCTTATATTTTTCAAATAATGTTCTTTATGATTTTAAAACTTTTTTCCAATTAAAATAATTAAGATCTAGCAAATAAGATTCATATTGCATATCAAATTATTATACTTCTCTAGAAACATAAATAATTTTTTGAGATGACCACAATAGTGGTGATAGTGTGACAAGAAATTTGGGACAGATGAAGTAGTTGTTTCTTAAAAGCATAATTATTGTACGTTATATTTTAAACACATGCTTCCTAATTCTGTTGCCATATGTTTCCTATTCTAATTTAATTTTAAATACAAATTCCTATTCTTATTCTTATCAAAGGAACTACATGTTAAAATCCTATTCTAATTGTATGTAACTACAATTATAGATATTTAATTTTACCCATATATATTGAACAGGTATTCGGAATGAAATGTCGCCCACCGGAGTTGGTCGACATTGGTGAGAAAATAGAAAAAAAAATGTGAAGGACTACTACTTGTGGTTGTCACAATAGCTGGCATTTTGGCAACAGAAGACAAGACACTTGACGTGTGGGAGAAAGTTGCCAAGCATTTAAGTTTGATCATTGCAAAAAACAAGGAGGATTGTATGGGGATACTAGAACTTAGTTACAATCACTTGAAAGCGTGTTTTCTTTATATTGGAGGATACCCTGAAGATAATGAAATCCCTACACACGAGTTGATATGGTTATGGATTGCGGAGGGAATTATTCAGCAAAGTGAGGGGGGTGAAAGCTTGGAGACCATAGCAAAAGGTTACTTAATCGATCTTATAGATAGAAGTCTCGTACAGGTAGCTAGGAAAAGACGCCATGGAAAAATCAAAGCATGTCATATCCATGATCTTCTATGTGAATTATGCTTGAAAAAGGCTGAGGATGATAATTTCCTTGTGAAAGTTTACGAAGATGATTTTTCACCTTCTGCTACAAGTAAGTATCGTCGCCTCTCCATTGGCCATTAGTTCGTTGAAAAGTTTTCCTTATGGCCTCAAAACCTTCGTTCTTTTCTGTGCCTCAACTTGCGAAACACATCGCACTCATCTAAAACAAAATGGTCATTCTTGGTTAAAAACTTTGAACTTCTTAGGGTGTTGAGGTTTATGTCCGATCGACACCACCAAGGACAAACAGGAATACGACATCTAGTTCATTTGAGATACTTAGAATGTGTGTTAGACGGGGGCAGGTCCGGCCCTGAGATTTTTGTGGCCCCAGACGATAATGTAAATCAGGGTCCTATGTTTTTCTAGAGAAAAAATTAAAGAACCAAGATTTATTTCAAATGACAAATACCGTGTTCCATATTTTGTCTTTTTTGTTATTCATGTCTTCATGTTAATAAAAAATAGTTTTTAGTCATAATTGTCTATTTTTATTGCAAGAATTAGAAAATCAATTGAAATGGGCAATGTGAACATTTTATGAATACGCACGAAGTATTTTATTTATTTTTTTCCCTAATTACTACACCGGCAATTTTTTTTAAAAGAAGTCAACAAACGATAAGGATGTTGTAGTGGAAAGGGAAAAAAAAGGAAGAGAAACTGACTATGATAAGAAAAAAGAAAAGGGAAGAGAATGTAGAAAAAGAAAAGAAGAGAATGTAGAAAAGGAAAAGAAAGGCCCCTGGGAATTGAACCCTGACATTTACTAAGAAAAACACAAACTTTTCCACTATGCCAAATGTTTCTCTATTTCTTATAGTGTAACATTATATATTTATTACTTGTTATGAACATATAAATACCTAATTGGGGCCCCAAAAATGGGCTATTTTTGGTGGGCCCCTATCCTGGGCCTACCCAGCCGCCCACAGGGCCGGCCCTGGACGGGGGTTGTAAACTACCATTTTCCCACCTCTTGAACCTAGAAACCCTTAACCTTCATGTAGAGGTTTTGAGGGAAGACATAACCATGCGCATGCCTTGCGAGATATTTAAGATGGTTAAGTTGAGGCATCTTTATGGTAAAGGTGGAATATTCACATTTCACCATTCTTTTGAAAAAACAGGGGGAAATGATTTTGATCGTTCCTCCATGTTGGATAACCTACAAACCTTTCACTGAATATGTGCTTGTGAGGCTTGCCAAAGTTTCTTGGCAAGGACTCCCAATCTTAGGAAGCTAGGACTTCATGTAAGGAAAATACAAAAGTGTATCGTTTCTCATTTTTTTTTTGTATCAAATTAAAGTACTACTCGTGTACTTTAATTTGGTGCAAAAAATTTGAAAAACGAAACATGGAATCACTTTACTTTTTAATTTGAAATATTATGATTTTAACACCCTGATTCTAAAATCTTTTGAAAAACTGGGCCTTAAAATGCCTTGAGAAACTCAGTTTAACCGTCAAGTACGATACTTATTAGTTATTATACGGATGTGAAAAGAACTCTTCCGCCAGAGATGAAGCTTCCTCTCAGTATTACGCGAATAACTTTGCAGTATACACAGTTAAGGTGGGAAGAGCTGTCACCCCTGCAAACCCTGCCGAGCCTAGAGGTTCTCAAATTAATGGATTTTGCCTGTTCTGGACAAGTTTGGAACACAAGTGAACTTGAGGTTTCGCTCTCTGGATATTGAAGAGTAGAATGCTTCTGAGGATCAATTTCCGAAACTTGAGGTCTTATTGCTTCAAGAATGCCGAAACCTGAAGCGTATCCCGATTGATTTTGCAAATCTAAACGAACTTCAAAAAATTGCGTTACTGTTTTGTACAAGTTCGGCAGAGGAAACCTGCCAGGGAGATTAAGGAAGAGCAAAGAAATAGAAATGGAGATGATGATTGCCTAAATCTCATTACCTACAACAATCGGTATTGATTAAGAGCAATGGGATGAGATTGAGGTAATTATTTAAGGTTTTTAAGGGGCAAATCATTTGGGGTCTATGAAGTCCTTTTTTGTTTTTTGAAATTGGGTATATCAAGTCTAGAAGAATAAAGTGGGACTAGCTTAGTTGGCTAGGACTCTTTCATTAGTTGGTCAATAGTTTAAATTTCCTTACCAGCTTGTGAGTGTTATTTCCCTTGTATTTTTTTAAGTTCGTTTCCTCTTTAATGCAGCTATTAGTTGAGTTGAGTTGAGTTTATAGTTATTGTTGACTTTTGTTTTCAATTTAATGTATTTCATTTTTGTATTTTTCAACCATTTTGACAAAAAAAAGAAAGAAAGAAAAAGTCTAGAAGGACAGGAACACAAGCTCATATTTTCTGACGAATTATTACCAGGGTGACCTTGAGGAACCCATCTTGGGTAGAATCCCACATCGGTTTGGATTGGAAAAGGAAGGGTAAATTGTACATAAGGCAATTCAACCAACTACTAGTATATAACTTGATAGTAACTTTTTAAGTGATGCGATTAGGTTAAAGGGTTAAAATATTAGTTGGGACGGGTTCTTATATGACCCCTTCCCGCTTTCGATGAGCTCTTTCCCAACAACTCCTGGCCCCATTAATTCCAAAAAGCATGCATGAGTTTAGTAGGATTTTTTTTTTTTTTTTTCGCGAAAAAAGGCCCTTAATTAACCGAGAGATCCTAAAAGAGAAAGCTTATTGTTTGGTTTAGTTTTTGGGTTTGGTTTTTGACTAATGCTTGGAGGGAGAAATGAGATAATAATTGAAAATATATGTGTAATGATTGGAGGACAGAGATAAAAATGAGAATAATAATTAAAAATAAAAATAATGAATGAAAAGAAATATGAATAATGATTAAGTAATAATTGAGAAATCTGGTCTCGAAACCTAAAACAAACAAGGTAAGTTCCTAAAAACCTTGCGGAGAAAATGGTAGACGCAAAAGTTAAAATTAGCAAAATTGTGTTAAAAGAGACTTCAATTTCGTATAATTTAGCAAAATTGTGTTTTCTTATTGTGTGTTAACACAAAACTTTTAGAAGTTTTGCAAAATCATACGGATCAGTATATACAAAATTCTGTCATGTGTATGTTTAAGACAGATAACAATGGAGGAAATGTTCTCTTTCTATACTTGTCATGTAATTCTCGAATTAAGAAAAGTTAAAATTAGTTAATTAAGAAGGGAGTTCATTTGACATCCTGTATAAAAAATATCTTTATAATTCCATCTTATAGAATTTGAATACTTATGATTCTATCCTGAAATTCAAATAAATCCAAAAACACCCGTTTTCTCTTCTAATTTTTCTAATATCTCTCTCCTAATTTCCTAACATTTCTCTCATAAAATTTCCTGATCTCTCTCTCTCTCTCTCTCTCTCTCTCTCTCTCTCTCTCCCTACCTGTATTGAAAAATTTGTCTTTTTTCTAACCTTATAGTAATTCTCTTTCCTAATCTTCTCACACCTAAAATCTCAACAAAAAAATAATAATAATCATGATTTTTTGTCCTTAAAACACGAGTCATGAGATATTAATTTCATGCACTTTTGTCATAATTCACCATTTTTTTTTATCATGATAGGTAGATTAATGCCCCAAAAAAACACAAAAAATCATGAAATATATGGTAATTAATGCACCACAAAACCATAACCCACGCCAAAACTACAAAAAACATGATTGATTAATGCATCATAAAAAACATGGTTGAATCATGTGTTGATTTCTCATGTTTACTAATTTGCCAAATCACCGAAGTACCGACGTAGTAAATCAATAAACCATTTGTTATTGTATCAAATCACCCAATACTCCTAGACAATTAGTTTGTGGCAGGCATGCCACAATGTGGGTTCTGCAAGATTTTGATTTGGTCTCTCTCCTCATGGGGCGAGAAAAGTCCCTGCCATTGAAACCACATATTTCTCTCTCTTTCTGTGCTCTGTAATTATCCATTTGGAATTTGGAGGCCTTGACTTCCTCACATGATACCATTTTGTCTTGTACTAGGCTTCACATTCACGGGATATGCTAAGACAAGATCCTTATGACTCTAAAAGGAACACAATGCCCTCGATAAAGCTTAATGAGAAAATTGTTTAGTAGCCGACCCTAATTGATGAAGACGTAAGGCTCGGAGAAAATGGGGAGAACTTTTTCCTGACCTGTTGCTTTGTTACTTAGATCTATAAGAATTGATCATTTCTATTCCCTTGCCAATTATCCGACCACTGCGAATACTATCTGATCAGACCAATACAAGAACACACAGAATGCTTGAACCCATCTAAACTAACAAAGACAACCCAAGTGAGATGGTATTCATAATGCACATTGAGAAATCAACAATTTCACTTAAAATTCAACGTTAAACAAGAAAAATCCAATAAAACACTGAACTCCAATGTTGGCTAGAACAACAAAAAGCGATATCAAGGCGATAAATAGGTCTTGGTGCACTGTCCTGAGCAGGAACCCACGCAGCTTTCCACTTTCTCTCCACCTGCCGAACACAAATGCAGGAAAAATATGAGAGAGAGAGAGAGAGAGAGAGAGAGAGAGAGGAACAAGGATACAATTAGATAAGATATATATATATATATACCAGGGTTTTGTTTTGTGCTGATATTGGTGCAGAGGGAAGCAACAGCACAACCAAGTTTGCAGAAGTTGAAGTTGTTATCTACATGGGGGGTACTAGTAGTAGCTGCAGCTTGAGGAATTTTAGGGATGATGCAATCCTTTAGGCACTGAAAAGAACAAGCAAAAGGGGAGTAGGGAGGCACTATCATGCACAAAACAAAGCATCCAACATAGCATTCTTTGAAAGAGGTGGTGGGTTGCCCTTCAACCTTAATCCCACAAAACAAAACTAATGCTATCAATACTGCTGCCCTTAGCTTTCCTCCCTCCATCTCTCTTTCCCTCCCTCTCTCTTTCTCTCTTGCTTGGAAATTTGACAACCACAAATCAGTAGTACTCTCATACATTGGTTTATGTAGGGATAAGTTCTCACTTCCACAAAAAGGAGAAAATGCCAATAATCATGTGGTCCAATGAATCCATTAATTTGACTGTCCACATACCTCGCTTTAGATACTTGCTAACTCTAGCGGGGTTGTCGCAGTGGTTAATCATTTTGTAAAGGCTGGGCTTACCATTTCAAAGTTGTAGGTTGATTCCCCTCAGTAGTAATTTGTCCTTGGGACTACCTTATTTCACGCAAACACGTGAAAATGATCTTGGGATGGTGTTATTTGTAAATTTATTGCTTACAATGGCTGGTGGAAGAGTTGGACTTTCTGTCAGATGTTGGCCCATTCACCGCTTTTATTTCAGAGTTTTCTGTTGGAACTTGGAAGTGTCTTTCGAGTGACAAATGTGATGTTCACGGGTGGCCAATGTCCCTAAGAAAAAGAGGAAAACGCCATTGGTGCTACACAGCAGCACAAGGCTACCCGACTGACAGTAGCTTGGCCACTTACAGTAGCTTGGCTGCTTGAGAGATTACAGTCTTTTTTCTTTTTAGAAGAAATTAAAAAAATTATTCATGGAAGTACTTTATTTTTTAATTCAATATTTTGACAATTTTACTTTAACCCGTTTTAAATCGAACTTTTTTTTTTTTTATCACGATCGCTCAAAACTCTAGATAATTTTATAGTTGGTCCTCTCTTTGTGAAGTTTCCGCATCAGCCACTAAATTCATCAATCTCTTGTTACCCTTTCTATTGGATCAAATTAGAGTTGTGACATCGTCTTGTAGATTTTTATAAATAGAATGAAAAAAGAAAGAAAAAGAAACAACTTTAACACGTAACCACCAAAAAATTTATGAGCGAAAATTGGACGGACGATGGAGTACTTATGCTGTAAGACGATAAGATCCATCAGGTGGTGAAAACAGCTAGGGGTGAGAAGGCCACGACCCCCAAACTTCTGAATATATAATCTCATTTTTCTCACGTAAAAATTCATCCACTTCAAAATTTAGATGATTCTACCTTAGTCCATGTCAAATTCTTTTTCAATCATAATCCCTCAAAACTCTAGATAAATTTACATTTGGTCATCTCTTTGCTAAGTTTCCGCGTCCACCACTAAATTCATCAATCTTTGTTACCCTTTCTAATGGATCAAGTTGAAATTCGACAGTGTTATGTAGATTTTCATAAACATATTGAAAGAAGATTTAAATAATAATAAAAAAAGCATCTTTTTTATAACCACCAGATATTTTCTGAGAGAGAAAATGAAGGGACAATATTTGGCAGAAAACCTTTGACGACATACTCGAACCATTTATTCACCTTAAATTTCACAACATTGGGTTTTCCAGGTACATTTATTAATATGAGCAAAATTTCTCATATGTTTGGTTTTTTGGAACATACGCAAAAACATCCAGAACAAGCTTGAGTAGTGCAATTCTTCAGGCACTCATAGCATTTAGAAGGGTTAACCCATACTCCAAAAGCCAGAATTGCCACTTGCCAGTGCCATCATCATCAACACCACAATCACAAATCTCAGACTTGTTGTAGCCATGGCTGCCATTCTCTCTCTCTCTCTATTTTGTCAATGTTTATTGATTACTTTAACCGTGAATTTATAGGCCTAATTCAGAGGCCATTATCCTCACATGCTCAAAAATTATAAAGTACAACCAGAGGTCTAGGCTCCTTTTTCACCACATGTTTTGTTATAGGACCCAATACAAGTATATAGACTACCCCACTCAATGTGTGGTGAAAAAGGGCTTAGGCACCACGAGGCAGTGCAGTAGGACAATGAATAATCTCTCCATACAATGAAACGGAAGTCAAAGTCTCCTAAATATCATAAATGGGACTAGCGTTTTAAATTCTTAATAATGACGTACCAAAAAGAAGAGGATTCGATTAATTCCTCAAAGGAAAAGGAACTAACGACCTTGACATATTAAATACAACTTTCCAAAATCTTCATGTACCTAGACCATTTGGCGTGACAAATATTACACGAGATTTCTCAACTGATTTTTTGGTTTTTTTCCTTTTGTCTTTATTCAAAAAAAATTGCATTTATTAGTTTTACGTCAAGTTTTAGAAAAAAAATGGTCTGATTATGTGAGTATAAAAGTGATTTAGAAAATATGTATAGTGATTTCATACATAGCCAAAGATTCTTAATGGAATCATCTTTTTGCTTAAAAGTGATTTAGAAAATCTATCGGTCTTCTCAAAATTTGGCTATGTATAAACAATGACTTTTCTAAAAATATCGATTTATGAAATAAAAAAATCCAGATATTTATTTATCGAATTTTTCTAAGAAAGATGGTGCCGGTGCAAATTTTTTATGATAAAGACAATAAGTATTATTTTCGAAGTCATTTCCTTGGAGAAAAATGTGCTATTCTTGGTGCTTTATTTTGATTGTTTTTACTCAAATTTTAAATTTTGTTTTGCTTTTGGTTTCGGTTGTGGTTTTGAGTATAAAATCAGATTCATTTTAATATCTAGTTTTTTTTCATCAATATTGAGCTTTGACAATGTCTTTGATTTATGAATTAGTTTATAAGTTTATTATTTAAAGAGAAATATTACTGATTCAAATTTCTCCCACGTCAAAAGATTGATCCCGAATTAGAATGGGCTTGAGATCAAAACATGAAAATAGAATGGGCTGGGCCTAGGGCCTCGAGTCTAGACCATAAATGTCGACAACAAGTATGAGCCCAAGTTTTGATCTACATTTTGAAGGATCAATAATGCTAACACCCGCCATCCCAAATTGACGTCGACGCCCTGTTCCATAAACTTCTCCGTTGTGTTTCTCATTGTGTCCCGTCAAATTGCTTTATTGTTTAATAAACTCTATCCGTTTCCACTTTGTTCTTCTCAAATTTTTCCATTATACAAAGAAAAATATAACAAGAAGAATCAATTGGGTCTCTTTCTCATATTTGATTTTAGTCATAGACTCTTTAATTCCCTGTTTCGAAGGTGATGGATCTAATTGATCATATTTACCATGATTCTTATTCTTATTATGTAATATGGAAAATTTTGTTCGATGGGTTTTGGATCACATGGCAATTGATATTTTTACCATGTTTACAAGTCATTATTTTTTTTTTTACCATAAACACTATTATAAGTTGTAATAATTTTACCATGACTTGAGCTCTAATTGAATTCTACGTTTACCATGATTTTTGTTCTTTATTTGACTTTTACCATGACATCTGGATTATATTGATGGCATTTTCTTATCATGATTTGAATAGTTTATTCAACCAATATTTATACATTTACCATAAACACTGTGACCATAAAACTGGGATTTGTTTTGATATTTTTACCATAAAACTAGGATTTGTTTTGATATTTTTACCATAAAACTGGAATTTGTTTTGATATTTTTACCATGATTTTTGATTTTTTTTTATTTTTACCATAAAATGTTGATATGTTTCACCATGATTTAAATTCTCAATTTAACAATTATTACCACGTTTACAAGTGATTAATTTTATTTTTTTTACCATAAAAACCCTGATATGTCATGATTTTTTTTTATCATGGTTCGTGTTCTAAAATGATATTATATTTACAATATTTTTTACTAGTTATAACCACATTTCTCACTAAATTTTACCATGTTTCATTTATTTTTTACCACGTTTGTTTTTTGTTTTAACCTTATGTGATGATTTTTATTTGGTAACTGATATACTAAAATATCCCTCCACTTAGAATTCATGCCATAAATTTTGGGGTCCACACTTGCCTAAAATCATCCTTAATGGCTATCAGAATTTTGAACCTATGCACTTTTTGAAATTCCTTGATTTTAGGTCATTTCACCATGCATTGATTTTAGATGATAGGATGAAAAGAAATTTTTTGTAACTAACAATATCTGAAAAATCTATTATTCCCTGAAAAAAGAACTAGATTTTAGGAAGTCCTTATTTCATTGAAGAAAGTGTAATTATGACAAATCATGTTACAAGATGATGAAAACATAACCCCGTAAAAATAGGAAGATGAAAACGTACGTAATATCCAAAATCTAGATGGATAATTAATTACCTCAACTTTTTCTGGTGCAAATATAGAGTTTTCCCCATAAAAAACCTCCGAAAATTCGTCCATCTGAGGTGAAATTTTTCAGTGCTGAGTAGGTATTGTCTAAGTGATACCCGCTCGTCAATCTTGATTGTACAAAATGCAATTCAACGGCCTGGAAGAGGAGAAAGAAAAAAAGAAAAGAGAGTGTTCGGGTGAAAGGAGAGAGAATAAATCAATCTCAACCGTGTAAAATACTTTTAGACGGTCTAGATCGTGCTTGACATGGCCACGTGGTACCTATTCGGTAACCAAAAAATTTTCACTGGTGCCACACACCACCCTCCCAAAAAGTGGAAATATCTCGTGACCCTCAACATCGACTGTTTCGCTCACAAACCATCAAAAAATCTAGGGTTCCCTACACCACCCAGATCCCATCCCAATTCCTCGTCCAACTCATTAGGGTTTTTAATTCCTGCGAAAATGTTTGCAATTTTCGATGGTTTATGCTCAGAATTTTGGGGATAAGTGAGGACATGGCTTCTTCTGATTCCTCGTCCAACTAATTAGGGCTTCGAACTTTCTTCGAAAAAGTTTGGAACTTTTGATAGTTTATTCCGTGGATTTTGGGGGAAAAGTAATCAATGGCGTCTGCTACGGCAGATGAGGTGGAGGAGTACGAGAGTGATCCCGAGGAGGCGAAGCGGTCGCTGGCAATGCGAAGGAGAGAGGCGAGTGATGACGAAGAAGAACAATCGGAGGCGGAATCGGCCCCACTGCCGAGGAGGATCGAATCTAGGGCTGGGATTGAGTCGGACGGCGGTGAATCCGACGGTGGAGGCGCACCGGACGAGTACGATGATGAGGAAGAGATAGAGGAAGAGGAGATTGAGGAGGAAGAGGAATTGGAGGAATATGAAGTGTTAGTTGAAGAGGAAGAGTATGAGAGGAGTGCTGGAAGAGAGGGTGGAAGTGGGGTTGAGGAGAGAGAAATGGAGGGGGATGAGAGAGGGAGGGATGTTGGGGAGTCAACTGAGGAGGTGAATAATCAGGGTGATGGAGAGGAGAAGAAAGAGAACGAGCCTTTTGCAGTGCCGACCGCGGGTGCTTTCTACATGCACGATGATAGGTTTCGTGACAATGCCGGTGGTCGACACAGGTATTGCCACTGGCATCAATTTCGTGCATAAGTATATCATGCACTTAGTCATACTTCTACTTAAATTTTGGAAATTTTGTTTTACTACAAATATGAGTAGAAGTCCAATGGAAGAATACAAATTTGAGTCAGTGTTCTAAAAGTCGGTCTAGTCGGCTGACTAGTCGGCTCAAAGTCGCTAGTCGGAGGTCCCCCGACTTATCAAAACTCGACTAGTCGAGCAAAAGTCAGCGATTAGTCAGCCAAAAGTCGCTAGTCGGCGGCTGACCGACTAGCATCTTTTAGGACCTTGATTTGAGTAGAAGTTTCATCAAGGTTATAGTTGTAAATTCGAGAAAGAAGAAATCGCCTTATAAAATTTTGAACAAAAATTTAAGTCTCTTGACTAGAGCAATTTAATCTGATAAAGTTGTGTCAAGGATTGAAGTGAATTTAGGAGGTTGTTGCTCAGAATTTGAATCTGAGTGAAAAAGAAAGGGGGAAGGATGGTGATGCTCCAATGGATATGAAGAATTTTGAGACTTGTTGCCTGTGAGAAATTGACGGGCAGATAAGAAATTTACGATTTTGGTCGGATCATAAATGCTAATGTTTGTGGGTTTATTTTGCTTGACTTATGTTGTAATTGTTATGTGCTCATTAGTGAGATGCTCTGGACCATGAAGGAAGGATGCATGGTAACGAGCATAAAAATTGGGTCTCTAGCCTGCCCTCCTTGGTGCCATTCGGCTTTGATTTGGGGGCATGGTTTTGTAGCATAACGTCCCCGTAGCTCCTCGGTTCTTGGAGGTTTAGGGGGGGCCACTGTTTCAGTGGTATTCTGGGAGTAGCCACTTTGTGCATATTGCCAAAGGTTAGGTTTGTCTCCAATCAACCCCCTCCCATACCCCCAATGATTGGGGACTAGATGGGTTTTGTTATTTTTGTATTTATGTTGTAGTTGTTAGGCCTGTTCTTGTTGTATTTATGTTGGAGTTGTTAGGCCTTTTCCTGTCAAATGAAATAGATTTCATGTAATTTAGTTGATATTTCACACCTGTATTCTTACGCATAAAGGTTATTAGCTGGTTTGGGACAAGGTAAAATTCATTGGAAAAAAAAAAAAAAAACCATTTTTTAAGTTAACATGATCAACCAGTTGGAGGGGAGATTTTGTAATTTATCCCCTTTCCTCTACTATTTGTTTTTTATGAGAGAACTTGGAGAGACCCATTGTCCTTTTCAGAGATTTGGTCCCCAAATTTGCGTATGGGTCTCCAAGTATAGAGACTCACCTTCATTTTGGTCTCCAAATTTCTAATAGGGATAATGGGTCCCTCCAAAAAGTACAAAATGTTGAGGAAAAGAGGGGATAAATGACAAAATCTTCCCTCAATATGACATATCTGGTCTCCAAAATAGAGAGAGAGATGCATTGGAGATGCTTAATGCTTCTAATTTTAAATCGATCAGCCCCTTATACTAGTGGTATCGCTAGTCAATGAGCCCATTACTGTCTGTTAGATTGGTGCCAGTGAGAATCAAGGGCCTTCCGGCCTAATGCTCGTTAAGACGCATATTAGCCACTCTAAGAATCTATTCAAGGTTCCCCACTTCCTTTTGATAAGTTCCCATTGCATCTATTGCCATAACCAACACGCCCCCACCCCCAACCCAATAAGTTTACTACACAGAGATGATACCTGGACAAAATTGGTTTGCGACAATTTGATCTTTGTTTTCCTTTTCATTAATTGGTTTTCTTTAGGCGGACACTTGGCGGTGGACGGAAGTTGTGGGAGTCAAGAGATGACAAGAAATGGGGCCATGACAAGTTTGAGGAGATGACACTTCGGGATAGACCTTACGAAGAGGTGAGGTTTTATTAAGCTATTTGATTCAGGAATGTTGTTGTTAACTGACACCATATTACTCTCTGAAGTCCTGTCCTAATTCATTCAACATAAACTCTCCAGGGTATGAGGAACTCTAGAGGTCGTTACCGAGGTCGTGGGAGATATCGAGTTGCAGATCATGGGTATCCTGGAGGAAACAAGTCCAAAGTGTATAACAATAACAATAACAATAATAATAACAATCAGAACAATGGACCTAAGGCTGTAAGAGGAAGAGGCCCTAGAAGGTATGAGCCTTCTAAGATGAACAACATTGAGGCACCTCCAACACAACACAGACGGTTAGTCTATAGTTTGCGATCTATTTCAAGGTTATAGTATTTAGCTAGGTTCATCTTTGTTCATTTTATAATGTCCTTGATGTTGATGTGTTTAGTGGATATGGGAGGTCAACGGAGAAAGCTTCTCATCCTACTTCTGGAAGAACACCTGCGCCCACACCAAATGTGGAATCTGATTCAGTTCCCTCTAGGAAACAGGTTGCATCGAGCTTGAGTTCTGCTTCCCCTCCATTTTATCCTTCTGCCTCTTCCAGTAAAGATCTCACTTCAATGCAAAAAAGGGAAGTACAAGCTGGAACTATCTCACAATCCGATACAATGATTAGAGGAAAGAACGCAGTTAATTCTGGTGGCACGGATAAGGTTTATGTCAATAATTCCATTTCTCCTAATGCTGTAAAGCCCTCAGCCAGCTTGCAGTTGCCACCTTCTGGATCATCGTTAGTTAACACCACTCAAGCTCTTCACCCAAGGGCTCACGGGGGAGGTGTAGCGGTCTCTGGGCAAGGGGCTTTTCAACTAGGAGCACCTCATAACCTAGTCAGCAGAGCTTCTCCACCACCCCAACCCTATAATATCCAGAGAACTCCAGCTCAAACCCGAGTTCAACCTTCTGTTCAGCAGTTGGGCCACAGGCCTGGTAGTGGAACTGGATCTCAAACCTCATCTCCACCAAAAGCAGGTAGTTCAATGAATTCTTATGGGCCTGTGGAATTGGAGTCTCCTCCAGAATCAAGTAAATCCAAGACTGCATTAGTTGGAAAAGGCGGTGTACAGGTCAGTGGAAGGAGCTCCTTTCTTTATGGTGGAGCTCAACTTATGGGTGCCCCCGGGAATATGGGCGGTGGTCGGGGCGATCAGAACTTTGCTGCAGCTCCAGCCTTCTTGCCAGGTAAATGAAAAAGATTAATCAGCCTATGTAAAGATTATCCCATTGGACTCCTATCTCCAGGATAAACATATTTGGGTAGACATACCTTTCATTTTATCTATCTATCAGAGTGTAAATGAAACCACTTTAGCTTTAAACATTTTCTGCGTTTGATTACTATATGATAACTAAGGCCCCGTTCCACTATAAAAAAAACAGGTTTGTTTTAAATCAAAAACTATCTCATTCCACTAACAAAAAAACCATCAAAAAACCACTTAGTTTTTTTGCAAAACTAAACATACAAAAAACTAGTTTAATGGAACAAGTAAGTTTTTTTGCAAAACTAAAAACCAAAATACCAAAAAACTAGTTAGTGGAACAAGTTAGTTTTTTTGCAAAACTAAAAGATCCAAAAAAACCAAAAAAACTAAGTTAGTGGAACACCCCCTAAGTTGTTGAGTATTGGTTTCTCCCTTTTCATTTACCTTTCTCATTGTTCTGATTTTGTGGTTGTGTGATGTGTAGTAATGCCGTTCAGGGGCCAGCATCCAGGTGGTATGGGAGTTCCGGCTGTTGGCATGGCCTTCCCTGGTTATGTCGCTCAACCACAACTTGGGATGGGAAATTCTGAGATGGCATGGTATGGTTATGTTTCATTGTTTCTAGTGATGTATTTTTTAGTTTTAGTTTTTCCTTCTTTTGATTCATAGAACTTAGTCACCTAGTTTGTGATGTGATTGGGGAGCAACTTATTTTGGGCAAGTATGCAACCCAATTACCAAACCTGTTCCCATCTGTCTGCAAGTATACGACCACATCTATTGAGTGACTGTTGTACGTTTCTTATGTCCAGGCTACCGGTTTTGGCTGGTGCAGCGGGAGCTTTGGGGGCAACATATTGTTCACCCTATCTTTCTGTTGATGGTGCTTACCAATCCCGTCAATCCGGGCAGACATCTTCATCAGGAGCTTCCAGGTTAGTCGCAAATTGGTTTTCAGACTTTTGGTAATTGGCTTGTCATATGTGAATATCTATTTTTATGTTAGCATTCGTTGTGATGGCAACATCACTTCGATTGTAAATTGATTGCCTGGTTCTTTCAAACATAGCAGGTATTATAGTTAGTGTAGTTAGAGTCAGGGGAAGCTAATGTTCAACTTTCTTGGCCTTTTTTTCCCCAGCAAAGAGAACGATACAAATAAACCAAATAGCGATTGGAAGCCGTCACAGAGACCTGGTAATTTTGCAATTAAGTTTAGTGGCTCTTTTCTTAAACTAGCTTGACTTAATCATTTTACTTTATGTCATAATTGACTATCTTTCCTCTCTGCAGAGGTTGCAAGTGATGAGTTTGGTCAACGGCAAAAAAATACTCGTAGGCAAGTTGTACTTCATGTGATCTTTTCTTAATGCACAAAAGACATCTTTTTGCGTTCATTATTTGCAGTCCATCAATTGCCTAATATTTTACTTCTTCTTTATTTTTTGGTTTTGGTATCTGTGCAGATATACTGAGATGAATTTTGGCCAGTGAAGTACGTAGATAAATCAAGGCTATTTGAATAAGCAGTTTAAGGTCGAATTTTCGCTATTACACTCCTGCTACTTTGGGTGTTCCAAAATTCTGCGTTGTGCTTTCTTGGCGCTGCACTGCTGCAGGCCTCCTTCCAGGCCCTTTGTGGTCTCCAGTATTTGTTCTGGAGCACTTTGGGCCGCAGTATACTCGCTGATATTTTAGGTAATGACTTTATACTGGAGATAGATTGTCAATACTCATGGACTTGTTTACTTGTCTAGTATCTAACTGTGAAAACTTAAAAGGTCTTTGAGATAGATTGCCAATACTCGTATAGCTATCCGAATTGGCCTTTTACCGACAGCCATCCCAATTGGCCTTTTATCGACAGACGCAGCTTGTGAGTGAAGTGTGCCTCATCGTTCTTGTTGGTACCCTAATATAATAAGTAATCACTGGGGCGAATCTCATCTCTTCATATTTTGATTGTTGATCTCTTGCACTTTCCACTGGTCCTTGGAGAATTTTTCAGGTTTTGTGGAGGCTTTTGTGTCAATATCGTTGTTTTTTTTTTTGGAGATATAGGTCTTTGAATCTTTTGTTTACTTGTTCTCTCTCTCTCTCTCTCTCTCTCTCTCTCTCTCTCTCTCTCTCTCTCTCTCTCTCTCTCTTGCCTTGTACCTCCTCCTCACACACAAACACACACCCACACACACAGAGACGGGACGGTTCTGGGGACACAAATTTTGACTACTTGCAAGGGAAGCACGAAGACCATGTAGTGAAAGCATAGCGAGGTTTTGCTGATAGTTTGACAAGCTTACCGGGGTTGTGTTCTGTGCTGGCATTGTTCATTTTTTAATCTAGATGCTTGAATTTTCATGATGTGCTGATACCTGAGTTTCAGAACTACTAATCACTTGTTACGATAAGGTGTCTTCTAAGATTATAGTATATGAAAAGGATTTTTGGTGAATTTGGGAGGTATTAATTTCCCATATTACGGAGCTGGAGTCGAGTGATAAACCAAAAGTCGATGTATAAGAAAAAAATGCAGTAATTGTAAGAGCACTTCGGGTTGTGTGGACATGATTCTCGTCACTTGTGAAACTACAAATGAATATTCAGCATTTCTCCCTGTGCTGAAATTTTGAATTTTAATGCTGATGACAACACAGAACTCCAAAGTCGGTTTTCCAAGTCTCTTGACAATATTATCAGTAATGCTATTTTCTGGTGAAGCAATATCTTGCTGTTTTTTGAATTTTTTTTGGTGATAAGATCATTTGTGAATTACTTCTTCTCCATTGGATTTTCCAGAAATGAGAAGCAAATTTTTGTGCTCAAGGCTTCTTCCACTTAGTTTTGAGCTGTTTAAATAAAAGCCTATTCTGAGTGCCATGGACTACAGCATTTTATGGGGGTGACAATGCATAAATCTCCTTTTCTCAGATAAATCTCTTTGGCTGCATAGAATTGAGAAAACAAAATAAACATTGGGTCTGTGCGGAACTCGTTGTAATCCCAGATCTTGTTTTCTTCAATTTTCCTTGCCTTTTGGGATACAGACATAGGAGAACTTGTCAGATGTTGTCAACCATCTGAAGTTGTGATTGTATATTTCTATGCAAGGAATGGTTAGTGACAATCTGGAAGAAAAAGTTGGGTGAATCTTGCAGTAATGTGAAGGATGCATTTAGTCCATTTTCTGGTCTTATTGTTAAGTAATGTCGACTAATTTGAATATTTAGAGAAATTAAGCATTTTTCAACATTTTATATGCTTTGTATGCTGTTTTCTCCATTTCAGATCATCACTTATTGATTTCCCCTTGCCTCTATCTCTCTCTCTCTCTCTCTCTCTCTCTCTCAGGTATATATGACAAACGCCTGCTCATGCTGTGGTCATCTATTGGAAAACAAAGCAGCTTGACGGGTGGCATTTCTGTGTGTGAACGTAAGGTATGAAAATGCAATCAGAGAACTAGTGAATTGGCAGGTTTCTGTATAGAGAATAGGAGAATCGGGCATATTTCTCATATTTCTCCGTCTTCAATAGCAGGTTTTCCAGTTGCTTTGTTATTTTATTGGTGAAGCTCTTGAGAATTGTTGGTGGGCTTCTTCCAAGTTTCAAATAAAATTTGAAGAAGTGCAATTCTGGGCAGCAGCATCTGTTCCGTGAGTGAAGTTTTACTTTCTCTGTTCTTGGGAAATTGTGTCTTAGGTTTCAATCCATCTATGATTGTCTTGGTCAGTACCTTAGTTTGAGGGCGGGTTCTAATATTGACGCTTACTCTTATTTTAAGTTAAAAGGACTTTTGTTAGTGTTATTATGATTGTTTGGTGTAGTAGCTCAGGGATTTTATAAATTTTCTGGTGAACTTGCCATGCAATGGAATAAAGTGATTGCTAGTATTGAAACTTTGCCTCATTTGTTTGAGCATAGTATTGGAATATTGTAATGGGAGATTTCAAGTACATGTCTTTTTAGATTCATGAATGGAAGAGGTTAGGGACTAGCCATGCTGGTGTGGTTAAGGGGCAATAACGTTCGAAAAGAACTCTCTCTTGTTGAGTAAGATTCGAACCTCAACGTACCTCCTTAATGTAGCATAGGGCTAGGGACCGTGTTCATTCCCTGGTTGCTCGGTAACTGAAGTGGTGGCCGGGCAGTTGACGAGGCCCTACCCGACTATTTGATTAGGTAAGCGCACCGACTCTCACAGCCTAGGTATCAGAAGGTATGTAAACTGGTAGGTTAAGCCAATTTACATGGTAATGAATTTGCTGCTATTATGTGTTCACTGATATACGACCAGTATGAATTTATAGGTTGATGATGAATTTTAGTAAAAAAAATAGTACTGCTAATTTTGATTATTCAGATGAACCTGAAAAAGACCAAGAAGTTGTGTAAATGTTTGTGCATTTGAATCGCATGTCACTTTCAGAATTTTTAAAGGAATAAAAAAATCTTCTTTAATGTTTGAGGGGTTGACTCAACCTTCAATTTTGTAAATTGATGATAGAATGTTGTGAAGGTGGGTTAACTTTTAAAGGTTCTACTCGAGCTGTGGAAAAAGTTACCTTCAAATTTCTTTAGTTTTTGACATTTGATTACCTCCTCTGAAAATGCTCTAAAGTTCCTAATCTTAAAGTTCTCTTCGGACTCCCAAAACATGCCCCCGTCAATGGAGTGAGTGAGTATTCGGTGATCCTAGTCCTAGACAGTGGCAGAGCCACGAGTCAAAGTCGGAGGGGGCCCAATTCTAAAATAAATTTTGGTTCGATGATTTTTTTTTAAGACTAAATCTAGTCATTCGAGTTTTTATTGGATGATTTTGATAAATTGAAAAATTAATCTATAAGTATTGTTGTTATCATATTATTCAACAAACGCAACCTAATTATTGCACGGTATTACTTACCTTAAGTTAGTGTTCTCGAAAAGAAAATTATTCTTATTATTAATTTTTTTTGGAATTTTATAAATTTTTAAAAATATCTATAAAAAAATATGCAAAATATACTTTAAAATAAGAATTTGGGGGATGGGGGGCGGGGCCACATAGAAATGTGCAAAATATAGCTCTGCAACCACTCCTAGAGCAACGCCACAATGGTTCAAGGGGCTTTTTTCATCATACATTGGTGTGGGAGCTACACACTTAATGATAAAACTCATACCAATGTGTGGTGAAATAGGCCTTTAAAACAACACGTGACGGTGCTCAAAAGAAATAGTTTCTCCTATCAATGCCATAGACTAACTAAATAGCGGAGCTGATTAATTGCGAATATTATCAAAACTTTGGAGTGCAAGTGAAGGAAATTTTGAGTGCTGAGGGAGAGGCTGCTAGATTTGCTGCGAAAGTATAGCACATTAGTGACGTGATTTACGACATACACAACCACCCACCTTATTTTGTAAACGAAGGTACTCAATTTATATTTTATATAAAAATTGTACGCCTTTTCATGTGGAAAACTTTAAAAAAAATAAAAAATAAAGTAACTAAGACTTATCGCCGTTCAAACAAATGCCAATTGAAAAATCGCTTGTCTCAACATTCATACTTTCCCGTCCCAAAATTGTAGTACTTGTAATTTTTTATTTCTCTTTTTCTGAAGGCATGCTATTTTTCAAATAAAAGCACAACTTATATGCATGATTTTCTTAATATTTTGAGCACCTTCAATTAGTATTGAGTAATTTCAAAAATTATGTCTGAAAGAACTTTCTTTCTGACATTTTTGTACACGAAAAATGAGAAGGCTTCTTAAAATGACTTAAATTATGGTGGGGAGGAAGTACTCCTTCACAAGGATACGATTTCGAACTCTGATTCTCATAAAGTCGATTCAATTTTTTCTATTTAATGTTGTAATATTGTGTTGTTGGTGGATATTTTAAGTGTTAAAAAAGAAAAGTGTCAAAAAGAATTTTTTTTGAGTGTATTTTTAAGCACGTCGTGTGTGGGGAGTTATTTTTCAATTTGGAGATTAAATGTATAATATGAACAATTCATCTTGTAGGCAGTGGTAGAGCAACCTTGAGACCAATGTGCCCACACTGCCCTTTCTTATTTTGTTAGTTCTTTTTTTTTTCAACGGTAAGGGGTGTTCGGACCAACTTACACACCTCGACTATTCTCCTCTTTGGTCTGATCAAAAGCAAACCCTCCACTCTAGGACTAGAGGATTTTCTCTCTTGTAGCTTGACCCCAAGAGGTTGTCAAGTTTTGAAGATGTCAAGATTTATAGCTCATCCCTATTGCTACTTGAGCTACCCTTTAGGGTTGCTTATTTTGCTAGTTTTACTTGCTACTTGAACCCTTACTCACATAATTCTTTAAAACGGTCATCGCTCTCGCTCTCAATTCTCACTCTACACTTGCGCTCTCAATTCTTACACTCACGAATTTTAGTTGTCTGAAATGTTTTTGAAAGACCCTTTCACGCCCACACTCCCGCACCCGCATCCACCTGTGCATTATGTGAGAACCAAATAATTATCATTACTTAAACAATTCTTCACTTAACCAAACATTTGAGTAATATTCACCTACTTGTAGGAGGGTGAATAATAAAAGTAACAGAGTGTACATAAATCTGAAACTCTCATTAATTTCTCATGCCGCAAGACACATGTCACCGCCACATCGTCAACAACCATTAACTCGTTGGCGTGTAGGTTGTTGAAGTCTGATTATTTTTGGAGCTTGTGATTAATTTCTAGAATCCATACTAATACATAATCCTGGCTACGCCACTGTTTGTAGGGCTCACAAAGTAGAATATTCTATAAATGTATTCTACAAATGTATTTGAAATTCAAGGTTTTGGTTTATAAAATAGATGTTCCAATTCTGTCAAAAATTTTAAAATTAAATTGGTCATGATCATTTATTTTATAAAACCAAAATTCAAATTTTGACATCTCCGTATCAATGTCCGATCAAGTTGATTTAGTTCGCTGCTTCCAGCCACCTGATCAAACCCATTCATGTCCCTTCACCAACATCTGCAGTTTTTTTTTTTCTCTTATCTTAGACCATTAAGAGGCCCCACTTCAAATTTTCAAGTGTTTTTACGTTGATGATTAAGTCAAACCCCACTCCTCACACCCGTCACTCTCGTCTCACCTGCTATCTCACTTTCTTCCCAATTTCTCCAATTTCAGACCTCTCTCTCTCTCTCTCTCTCTCTCTCTCTCCTCTGCTTAGTTCGAATTGCTATATAGCATTGTTTCACTCTTTCAATCCAACCTCGGATCTCGAACTTGCAGCTTCAAGGAATTTCAGTTGAGGTTATTCTTTCTGGTTGCAATTTCAGCTCAGTTGCTTCAGATGGACCTGAACTGTTTCTTCACGCCAATCATTCGATCAATCCAGTAAGTTTAGCTCTTGAATGTCAATTTCTTACTTTTGCTCGATTTTTGCTTAGTAAATGAATTACGGACCCATTTAGTTTTCTAGATATGAATGCTCAGTCTTGGTCTATACTTAATGTTAAAATTTATTAGTTTGTTTTGATGAGAATACAACGAGGAAAAGTCGAGAAAATAAGTATTCAGGTATCATTAAGTAGTGTGTTTTTTTCCTTTTTCTTTCTGTGTTACTTTCCCTCAGCTTTCTGGGCAGCCAAACGGATCAGAAAGTGGAAAAAACAATGCTTTCTTGCAGCGGCGGATCTACAGTGGGCTGCTGGCCCGGCCCTACCCAAGTTTGTACTAATATTATTAGTACTATATTAGCTCTTACAATCTAAATAAATTTTGGTTTGGTTTAGGGAAAATTTCAACCATTTTAGTTTATTATTTAAACCTTTCTTAATTCCTTTCATATATCTATAATAATAATAAAAAAAGTAGACAGGTGTTTTAGGTTTCTACACAGGTGTTTTAGGTTTCTACATTTAGCCATAATAATTTCAGTAGACCATGTACAGTATGATTTTGAAACATAAAAGCTATATAAAATACCTGGTATAATTCGATTCTGGATGAAAATATGACTCTTGAGTTGATGATCATTTTCTTTTCTTCTTTGCAATAGAAACAGATCTTTGGGAAACACATGCATGTCTAAGATTATAATTAACTATTGCTGTTCAATGATTGGTTTTGGGCAAAGCATTAATGTACAGAGAGTCAAGAATGACCTTTTATTGTTCTACAGTTGATGTGAATAATGGAGGAAGGCAGTAACAGAGGGGATTTGCTGGGCAATATAGCAGGGCTTCGGTCGTTACGGACAAATAGCAGCTTGAAGTCCACTTTGTCAGGAAGATCAACTCCCAGGGGATCTTCTTCTTTTAGGAGATTGAACTCTAGCCGGACTCCTCGCGGTGGAAGAAGTAGTGGGACTCATCAGTGGTGCCGGGGTAACCGGTTACTGTTTTGGTTGTTGTTAATCACTCTATGGGCTTATGCTGTATTCTATGTACAGTCCCAGTGGGCTCATGGGCTTAAAAAGGAAACTTTCCTTGGCTATGCAAGGAAATCAAATAGTAAAAGATTCGACAATATGGAGAATCCTAGACGGGACTTGAGTTCACATAAAAATTCTTCAGCAGTTATTAGAGGAAATGATATAATTAATACAAGCCAGTCCACTTTGAAGAATATAGATGTGGTTTTCTCACAAAAGGGGAATGTGGTTCCATCACGTCAAACTCCAAAGAGGAAGAGGAAGAGATCAGAACGTGGTTCACGTAATAAGACAAAAAAGAAAGCAACAGTGGATGTTGAAGCCACTGAGATTGCGGTGCAGGAACCTGATATCCCTAAACGAAATACTTCTTATGGATTAATTGTCGGTCCGTTTGGTTCAACAGAGGATAGGATTTTAGAGTGGAGTCCTGAGAAGAGGTCAGGAACCTGTGACAGGAAGGGGGAGTTTGCACGACTTGTTTGGTCCAGGAAATTTGTGTTGATATTCCATGAGCTTTCAATGACCGGAGCTCCACTTTCAATGATGGAGTTGGCAACAGAGCTTTTGAGCTGTGGGGCCACGGTCTCTGTTGTTGTTCTCAGCAAAAAAGGAGGATTGATGGCAGAGCTTGAGAGGAGAAAGATCAAAGTGGTTGAGGACAAAGCGAGTATCAGTTTCAAAACTGCCATGAAGGCAGATCTTGTCATTGCAGGTTCAGCAGTCTGTGCATCATGGATTGGTGAGAGCATTTTTTTTTATCAATATGCGAACAGATTTCATTACAGTTAAGGGCAGTTTGTTATGCTTCAGTGTTAACTGTTTTATTACCAATAGTCTACAATCCCTGAAGAAACCGCATGACCCTAAGAAATTATGGAATCTGAATACAGTTCATAGCATCACATGTGATCTCAGTCCCTGTATGTTTTAAAGAAGCATTCTTATCACAGGAGGTGCTTAAATGTAACAAGAAACTATGTGCCTCTTGCTTTTCTCATTTCGTATTCAAAAGATCTGCTTCAGCATTTTGCTGCCTTAAGGCAGAACAAGAAAAATGCTTGAGTTGGATCATAAATGTAAAATGTGCAATGAATGTTAAGTTACCTCGTTAAGCAAGCTGCAAGGAAGAAAAAAGGTGAATTATACCTCCTTTCTATGTTTATTTCAGTTTTTATTTTTTTATTTTATTGGAGGAATAGTCTGCTGCCTTTCACTAACCTCAGACAAGTATTTCTTTTCTTTTCTTTCTTTGATTTTTCAATGAAGAAAATGAAATTCATAAATATTTATTCACTTTTGTTATGATTTCTCACTTGATGATCATTTTTATGGTTGGTTCAGAGAAATACATGACACATTTCCCTGCTGGTTCAAGTCATATTGCTTGGTGGATCATGGAGAACAGACGAGAATACTTTGACCGGTCAAAACTTGTTCTCAACCGAGTGAAAATGCTGATATTTCTATCAGAATCACAGTCCATACAGTGGCTAGCCTGGTGCGCTGAAGAAAATATCAAGCTGAATTCTCAGATTTCTGGGGTTCCCCTTTCCGTCAATGATGAGCTGGCTTTTGTAGCAGGCATTGCTTGTTCACTAAGTACACCATCGTCAGGCCCAGAAAAGATGCTGGAGAAAAGAAAGTTGTTGAGAAATGCTGTCAGAGAAGAGATGGGATTGAAAGATAATGATATGCTTGTGATGTCTCTGAGTAGCATAAATGCTGGAAAAGGCCAGCTCCTGCTTCTTGAATCAGCACAAAAGGTGGTTGAAAAAGAACTTTCTCGGTATGATTCTTGCTCTCTTTTGCAGTAGAAAACAAAATCTTTAAACGTGCTGAATTCATAATTAATAGGCTGAATATATTTGTGGTACCCCATAATTGCAATCTAATAAGTTGATGTTGTGGTACCTTGGTGTTGTGATCTTTGACAGTGAAGCCAACATAACAACTGTGGTATCTGAGAGCGAAGGAATACAGGAACAGACTCTCAAAGTTCTCATTGGTTCAGTTGGGTCTAAGAGTAATAAGTTGCCTTATGTCAAAGCAATGCTCAGCTTTGTATCTCAGCATTCAAACCTATCAAAGTCGGTGCTATGGACTCCATCAACTACACGTGTAGCCTCACTTTACTCTGCAGCAGATGTTTATGTCATAAATTCCCAGGTATTGGTTTTTTTTTAGGTTTGGCATATTAATACGCTATTCAAATACGATATAGGGGATGAAAGACAAGATACTAGTTTTTGCTTACACCTAGTTTTCCTTAATATCTGCCATAGTCAGGATCTGTGGGGAAATGTTTTAAAAACTGGACCGGACCGGCTGGTTCGACCGGTTGACTCGTCAACCGGTCCTCCTTTTGGTTCGGTTATACTAAAGAACCGCTTCAAGATCAGAACCGGTCTCCAAAGTGAAAATCGTCCCAGAATAGCGGTTGAACCACTCGACCGGAAGAACTGGGGGCGGGTCAATCAGCCTGGACCGGAAATTTTGAACTGTTATTCTGTCCACTGTGGTCCCTACAGCTGACATGAGACCATGTGATCAAGGCCTTCTGGGAAGCCCACGATTTCACTTCGCCCAGGCAGCCTTTTAAGAAGCGAAAGGCATGCATGACTCCATCTCCCACCGATGTGGGATTGGAGAAAAATGTATTGAACACACCTTAAACCCCATTCCTCCTCTTTTCACACTTTTCTTTCAAGCTTTTTCACATGTATTTTTTTATACACATTTTTTTTTTGCTATATATATTTTATGTATATTTATGATGTAATTATGACGTCACGGTTCGATAGTGGTTCAACCGCGGTTGAACTGGTGACCCGTCCACCTGGCCCCTTTTCCGGTTTGTCCTTCGGTCTAGGTTTCAAAACATTGCTGTGGGGTTTATAAAATTTGGTGATTATGCAAATAGTCTCTAACATCTCTCTCGAATCTTCATACATGGAAGAGTCAGCTCAAATCTTCATGTAACAGTAGCTATTTGATTACATCTTGCAGTAGGATTCTTTTCCTATTTTTTAAATTTTAGTTTCTTTCATGTTATCCTCTTGTTTCACCTCTTCAAGGTTCTTCAAGAAATTGCAAGCTTTGTAATTATACAAACATTTAGCACTAATTAAGATACCCTCCGTGTATTCAAGAATGAAAGTGGCATCATGGTGTAGGTGTATCAGGTTCATTTCTTGGTGAGGAGTGAGGACCCTAAAGATAGGAGAAGAATGAAAAAAAAAAAAGGGTGATGGGGACATTGTCTGTCACAGACTCACGGCTGCAGATTATGGCAGTTTTTTTCCGCCTAAGGTTTCTGGTGAATGAATCTTTTCCCATGTTTATGCCTCAAAATAGTTCACCTTATTTTCTAAAATGGAATGTTTTTCTCTCCACTAGTTCAGAAAATTTTCCAATTGACCAACTGTCTTCTCCTATTTCTTCAACAAAGCGTGTTAGCTGGTTCAGTTGTCAAAAACTCAGCCAACCAACCTATTTGTTATGGCCTTTAGTCTGTGTGGACAGTCACTTTATACATTTAATTAATGCCACATTTTAGGTCTGTACGCCCATTAATAGTTATAACTAGACGTAGTTTTATGTATTTTTTGTGCAGAAACGTCCATACTTATTGTTATAGAGAAAAAGGAAACTTTTTGACTATGAATATTTTTGCTTTGGCAAAAGAAAAAAAAATGGTCATATACCTTTTCTATGCAAAAAAATGTGTCCATACTCTTTCATTTCTGTAGCCATATAAAAAGATCCTTCTATGGCATTAAAATAATTTGGACCGAGTACCACTGATCTGATATTTTGCCTTAGTGGAGACTTATGGACTCTAATGTTACGGGAGACAATGATACTTAACCGAAAGTGTGGGCTTAGACAATTGAAATTGAAAGTGTGGACTTGACAATTGAAATTGAAAGTATAGGGGCCAAACCGCCAAAATAACACTAGTAAAATACAGTGGTGCAAAGTGTACTTTACCCTTTCTTTTTTGTTTGATGTGTTGTTTATCTACCTTTATATATATCTGTTTCCTTATTTTGTGTTTCACGATGTCCAGTCTTCTACCTTACTTTGCCATCTTAGTCTTTGTAACTTTGTTCATTCTTCCATAGATCACATTGTGACCGGATTAATCAACTAGCTTTTGTGAGTGATATAATACTTACAACTCACTACCTACCGAATGCTTACCATGCTTTGCCTATTCTACGACTTTTAATGTAACTTATTTGTTACATTTTGCTTCATTAATAGTGTAGTGCTTTGACTCAATCATTGATGCTCCTATAATTTTTTAGTCTACTTCCCAAATTCGATGTGATCATAAGAGAAAAATCTATAGTTGTTCAAATGAGGCTAATTGACTGTGCTTTCGGATTTCCAATGAAATTCAGAGGGTGAAATTTAGTTGCTAGACTAGTCATTCGGGAAATGAATTCAGCATAATCATACTGCTGATGCTAGGTTATTTCAGGAAACGAATAGTCATTTGAGAATAAGACAGATCTACCTTTGTGACCTACGAGACAGGACTAGAATAATTAGCTTGGCTTGAGGCCTGGCCTTTGTGCTCTTGCTTATTTTGGTTTGTTTTTCGTTATAGGTAGATGGCTGCTTTCTGTTTTGTTTTAGCTCTCTCTGAGAGCTAGTGGTGTGATTTGTAACCTTGTGGTTTGTTTGTTTCGTATAAAATCAACCATTTACCACACAAAAAAAAACCTTTGTGAAGTGAGGTATGAACTCATTGTCAATGTTCTAGCAATGTTGAGATCTTTTCTACTGGAGCATCCTAATGAATCCATGCTAAACCAATATATTTGATATGCTTAACTATTTGCTTACTTTCCCCTGGCAGCACACTTCATGCAAAAATGAACATTTTTTTCTTCTGTTTACTCACACATCTGGTCAAGTAGTACTCCACTAATATTCATACAACAGCTCTACTAATAGTACACTCAGCAGGGGCTTGGAGAAACATTTGGGAGAGTGACGATTGAAGCAATGGCGTTTGGTTTACCGGTATAAATGACCAACTCAATTTTGCCCATTTATCTCATCCTCTTTTCTAGTTCAGCCTTCACATGACAAAATTGCTTGACTTGAAAATTCTGAATGTCTGCTCATCTTCTTTTTCTTCAAAATCATTTGAGTTCATGAGACTGAAAGTATATCCCAGTTCAATTATGAAGGTTCAACAATTACTGTGTATATCTTTCATTTACTTAGACTACCTCATACCAAAATGCGAAGCATTTGGCGTTGCAGTTTGCATCATCAACCAATTATGATTCTCCATTAACTATTTTTTTTTTAGTACTTTTTTGATAACCGGATGTCTGGACCAGCTTGCGCGCACCTCGACTGATTCCGGGACCTTAGAGGTAACGGCCGGGCACAACCCCCAGTGGGCGACTGCATTTTCCCCAAGTCATACTAGGAGTAGAAATTGTGATAACTGATAAGCCATGCCATTTGGCTCTAGATGTTGCATAGAGTTCAAATAACATGATGTTCCAACACAACGCGAGGAAGTTCAATTTTTTTTTTCTCCCAAATTTGTGGTGCAGGTATTAGGAACAGATGCTGGCGGCACAAAAGATATTGTCGAGCATAACAAGACTGGTCTCCTCCACCCTCTGGGGCACCCAGGAGCTCAAGTTCTTTCTGAGAATCTTCGATTTTTGCTGAAAAACCCTTCAGTGCGGCAGGAGATGGGGAAAAGGGGAAGAGAAAAGGTGAAGATGATGTATCTGAAGCGGCATATGTATAAGAGATTTGCAGAGGTTCTATCCAGATGCATGAGAATCGATTGACACCGACTACCATAGAAATTTTTCATTCTTTTTTTGGATGGGATTTTTTGAGGCTGCTGCAAGTATTTGGAATTGTGGCACTTCCCCCAATTGATTGATTGATTGATTGCCAAAGTTATATTTGCCCCCCTGAATTTGGTTGTTTTTAGTTGAATCTGTACATCTGGAAATGAATACTCCCTCCGTCCCTTTTTAAATGTGTTACTTGGGATTCTGTGCCATTTTCAACGGCTTATAACTTTTAATGTGAACCTTAAAACATATGCACTATGGATCTTGTTTGATAGATCTTAATTATTTCTATTATACAAAATTTTCAAAATCATAAAAGCTATTATAAATTAAAAGTTATAAGCCGTTGAAAATGGCACAGAATTCCAAGTAACACATTTAAAAAGGGACGGAGGAAGTATACTTTATGCAGTCCCAATCGCATACTCCATGGGGAATAGAGATTTCATTATGATAAAAATAGAAAATTACAATGTGAGATGGACAAAATATGTAAACCAACAACCGAACGTGAGCCTTCCTCGCTCAAGTGTTGTTGAGCCTTTGCGCACCCCTGTATTCACCGATATTTTTCCTTTAAAATCTCTCTTCTTTTTCTTTTTTTCTTTTTTCCCCTTGCCATGCTCTGACCTCTCTCACATAAACCCATATATTCCTTGTTATATCTATATACACAAAAACGTTCCCAAATGCCCTCAATAATAATATGCATTCTTTACTTCAATCTTCATCATTTTTTTCCAAGTAAATATTCCACCGAAAGATTTTTAAAAAAAATTTAAGTATTAATCCAGTAACAATTTATATGTAAATCTAAGCATCTCTCTTAAAATATACCTGACGTGACTAAGTATGCAAGTATCGCTATTGAAATGGCTTCTTTTATCTCTTTAATCAATTGGGACATGCAATTAAATTATGTAAAGTCAAACAAGATTCTCCAATCAACCGTAAGCTGCCTTCAACATTAATTTTTACTTCCCCACCAAAAAGTAGAGTTTCATAGGTAATTGACGTACGATAAAATATTTTTTTGGTTAACAACCATAATTGCTCTTGAATTTTTATAATTTGCAGGCCATGAAAGAAAGTATATATGGTGATAAAACAAATCAATAAATGCAGTCTTTTAGATTTTTTTTTGGTGTTGTCCCAAGTCGGGTACTATGTCTCATGGAAAAGGACTATACTGTAACAATTTCTCAGAGTCCCGAATAACATAAGTTTTTATTTATTTATTATTTATTTATTTATTTATTTATTATTATTATTATTATTATTATTATTATTATACTTCAGTGGAGAGTTAGTGGGTAAATTAGC
Organism: Vaccinium macrocarpon; assembly: GCA_022606695.1. Taxonomy (NCBI): domain Eukaryota; kingdom Viridiplantae; phylum Streptophyta; class Magnoliopsida; order Ericales; family Ericaceae; genus Vaccinium; species Vaccinium macrocarpon. The sequence continues at coordinate 32,360,457 of CM040174.1, read as the reverse complement.
GGGTTAACAACGAAACAGGATTCAACGTCTCTCTAAGCTCATAGTTCTTGTTGGGATATTTTGTGTATAGATGACTGCTGGGCAGAGGGCAATAGCTAGAGAAGCTAGGAAGAAGGGGTACAATAAAGGAAGCATTTCTCATTGGATGCCAAGGAATACAACCAGATAGACTAAGAGACCGTTCGACTAAGCTTTTGGCTTGATATATGTAAAAAGGACCTGTCTTGAGAGTGAAAAGTTGAAAAACCTAATAATCCACTTAGTGGAGCGGGGCCTAGGAGCCACATCTCATGAAGAACATATCTAGTTGAAAAGGCCAAAATGAGTTCAGGTAACAACTAATTGTTCGCAGTGAACTCTATTGGCACAACACTCAGATATGCCTTGGGGTCAATGTTGTACATGGTGGGGAATCACCGAGGATGGAGCCAAGGAGACAAATGGTGACGGTCATCACTCCAATGATTAAAAAAATTCTCTTACTATACCAGTATTTTTTGTTTTTTTATATATCGCCAAACTTTATAGATTCATCGCCTAAAAGTTTTTAGTATAAGAAAAGAAAACTAAATAATAGCTCAATAATTCTTAAATATCGATATTCCAAGTCATGAAGCACATGTATTCTTAGAAGAGTACCCCGCATGAACCTCAAATTAATAGCCACTTCTTTTGATTATGAGAGTAAATAATTTAGAGCCTATATTCTATATAACAGAATTATAGAGACGAATGTGCAATTGAAAAGTCAACATTATTATTCTCGCCTGTCTTGGCATTTTGGCCTCAAATAAGAGGTCAAATTGCAATTGAGTGTAATATCTCTTATTTTTCAATTAAACATCAGCATATTTGCACCTTGTCAGCTTAATTAACTAAGTTTGTATTATCATTATCACTCTCCAATCTCCATCCCATGATATCACCTAACCAAGTTGACACCATTGATTTAAATATCGGCCGCTATATACTGTTATAAAAAATTCACATCCTTACGGACTGATTCCCATTTACATATCACTTTGTACTGTCCAATATTTTGCCCATTTCAAATAGCTACGGCCAATACTAGACCGTCACACTACTACCATTACCGATATGCAGCACACTATCGTTGTTTAAAACCTTGGTTGACCCTCTCTTCATCTTCGATATATACAAGGGACTATTTTTTGAGCCATGGAGGATGTGGGTTTGTGAAGGGATTAATGTCCCATGGAATGGAGGGAAGTAGTAGTAGTGGGAGCAATGCTAATCGGTGGTTTCGGAGTAAGACATTACTCCTTTGGTTGTTGTTAATCACTCTTTGGTCTTATGCTGTATTCTATGTCGAGTACTACTCTCGGCCGTCTCTTAAGGACGACAACGAAGCTTTTCTTGGCTATGGAGGAATTCGAAATCGAGATGATCAAGGAAACAACTCTAAATCCGAAAAGAAAAGTCACATACGGTCCATAATTCCGAATGAAAAGTTTTCAGCCACCGTTGTTGGAAAGGATTCAATTGGTAAAACGGGAAGAAATAGTACTATTTATGGATTGATTATGGGTCCCTTTGGTGACATAGAGGACAGGATTTTGGAGACGAGATCGACGGGAAGCTGTGATAAGAGGGGGAGGTTTGCGAGAATTGTTTGGTCAAGGAAGTTTGTGCTGGTATTCCATGAGCTTACGATGACCGGAGCTCCCCTTGCGATGATGGAGTTGGCGACCGAGCTTTTGAGCTGTGAGGCCATTGTTTCTGTAGTTGTTCTTAACAAAAAAGGCGGGTTGATGCCGGAACTTGTGAGGAGAAACATCAAAGTTGTGGAAGATAAAGAGATTGTCAGCTTCAAGACTGCCGAGAAGGCTGATCTTGTCATTGCTGGATCAGCTGTCTGCGCTTCTTGGATCCGTGAGAACTTTTCTTTCGATATCTCTCATTTTTTTTCTGACTTTGTTGACACCAACCATCGCATATGTTTGATATGTATTAACCTGTTAAGGTCCGGTAGCGTGGATGTTGTAACAATAGTGCTAGGTACCCAGAATAGTTACACAGAAAGTAAAATCTTAGCAACCATTTCAAAAATTTGGATCCCTTACAGCAAAATTTAGTTCTGATTAGTTAAACAGATCATAGAAGTTCTTGAAGGAGGACTAGAGCTTATGCTAGATGCAAACACAAATAAAACCAATCACACAAACAAAAAGGCAACAAAACAGATGACCACCAGATATACTTGGAAAAACTCCTAAATGGGTTACAACTACGAGAAGGAATCAAAACACTATACTTGGTGTGTAGTTACAAGCAAACTTACTTACGATTATGAATCCTTACTAATCAATCTAAGCTTTACTTGCCGAATTCTAGTTCACCATACCCAGTGTTTGACCACCGCTATCTTGGATCCACAAGACTTCCATTTAATCCACCAAAGGACTTTGTATTGCCTAGGAATCCTTTAGGGCTTTTCTCAAGTAGGTTAAGAATAATATAGAAAACTCGTTGGAGGTGGACTGAAAACTAGCTCAATGATCCATAAATCACATCTGTTCTCCAAGATAAAAATCAAAGACCTTCTTGAATGTTTCTAACTTTGAAAAAGATGTTTGGGGGCTGCTCTCATATGTGTCCACACTTCAAAACCGTAACAGATAGATATATATAGGCTGCTGAAAATCGTCAGTGTTGCTCGAGCACTTTAAAAGTTGCTCGAGCACTTTCTGTCTAGAAACTCTGCTGGATGAAGTGCCTGACTGTTGTTTGTGTTAAAAATTCTTTCAATTCCATGAAGTCACGAAGATTACAAATTAAGGAGGAGTGTTAAAAATAATAATTTGTAATCTTCTAGAGTTGTGTAGAATATGTGTTAAAAATAATCTAAGCAAAAATATAGAAGTGTCTAGAAGTGTGTATTAAAATTTCCAAGTTAAAAGTGTCTCGAAGGGTGTAGAAATGTGTAAAATCATGATGGTTCTGGAAGACCAAGTATGTCGGTCAAAGGGCTCTATAAATAGAGCTTCATTTTGTACCATTTGGATTGAATGAAAGAGACATTCCATTGACTAGTATTCCTCCTTGTACTCTCCGAAAGAAACAATCTGTAAAAGCAATTCATCAATAGCCTTCCAAACCTCCTTTATTACACCTCTAGTTCCTCCTAAAATAAATACTAAAATTATCTCCCTAACTTTCCTCCTACTTTAAACTAGCACCCCAACAGTTTGAGCCATTTCTGCTGCTTATTCCCTTCAACCAATGAACACTCGAAACTCGACCCAAACCTATCTTACTACCGCTCAAAACATGACACGATAATTCCATTACACATTCCTAAACAAACACTCAATAAACGAATAATGAAAAAGAAAGAACAACTCGATAAATAGAGATACACAAAAATGTGTGTTGCTAACACAAAGGAGCTTGACTTTTTGGAGCTTGCACCAGGAAATGGTTGCTATGCCTGGTTGCTCTTTTTTCCATTCTTTGTAATTAGCAAAAAAACCTAACTGATAATTAGTTTTCCTCTATAGCAAGGAGTCTTTTGTTATTCATCTCCTTTTGAGACTAGTGCTTAATTTATCGTGTACTGAACTTCATCTAGTTGTAATGGATCTCATATAAGTCAAATACTGTAATACTTGATTGACGATTGTTATGGTTTCAGAACAATATATGGCCTACTCTCCAGCTGCCTCAAGCCAGAACGTTGCATGGTGGATAATGGAGAACCGATGGGAATACTTTAAAAAGTCGAAAAATGTTCTAGACACCGTTAAAATGCTGATATTTCTCACTGAATCACAGTCCAAAGAGTGGCTAACTTGGTCCGCAGGAGAAAACTTCAACCTCAAACCTTCTCAACTTTCAGTGGTTCCCCTCTCTGTAAATGATGAGCTGGCTTTTGCAGCAGGGATTCGTTGTTCGTTAAATACTCCATCTTCTTCTAGCCCTGAAATTATGCTCGAGAAGAGAAAGGAGTTGAGAAATGCAGTTAGGGAAGAGATGGGTTTGAAAGATAGTGACATGGTTGTGATGTCTTTGAGCAGCATTAATGGTGGAAAAGGCCAGCTCTTGCTTCTTGAATCGGCTCAAATGGTGCTTGAACAAGAATTTTCTGGGTATGATTCTGTCTCACTGCTTTGCATAACATATAGCACGAAATCGCGAACTTAACATGCTAGCTGCTTTTTTCTAGAATGACAATACCGGTGGTTAGATTGATTCGTTCGTTAGTGTCGAATTGTGTTTATGAAATTTATTTGTTGACATGCTATTTTTGGCACAATTATGGTTTTTCTGTTTTCACACGAGGGATGAGAAGGGAGAAGATGAATTGGTTGGGTTACATAAGGTGGCAAGTATTGGCAAAGTCAAGTTGCTGTCAAATTTGGTAACATAAATAATTTCATCAAAGTAAGTTTTTGCTACCATCATGAAGAGCTTTTTGATATGCTTTTTGAGGAACTTCTCGCAATGACAAGGGATTTAAGATGCCGTGTGGTCCTGCCCTTAACCAGTCCCAGCCCTCTGCGCCTAATCTCACCAGACGATGGCTTAGGGCCTCCTAAAATAGGCCTAAAATAAGAGCGCTCTCCTATTATATAATAATAATATAACCCATTTAGTCCCCAATAATTGAGGATATAGGTGGGGAATGGATAGGAGACAGACCTAACCTTTGGTAATAAATGCACAAATTGGCTGCTCCCAAAATACCACTGAAATAGATGGATTTGAGACAGACCTAACCTTTGGTAATAAATTCACAAAGTGGCTGCTCACAGAATACCACTGAAACAGTGGTCCCCTATACCGTCGAGTTTGCTGCGGAATCATGCCCTCAAATAAAAGCCAAAAGGCATCAGAGAAGATAAACCCAAGAATCATTTTGATTTATGTGCACATTACCATACTTATTTCATTTAGCATCCAGAGCATAGCGCTCTCCTATTATGGTAAGTAGAATGTACTACTAGTCTTTTAAGCCCAATATAAACTAAGTAGGCCCTAACTAACTTAATTAACGAGGCCCATTCAAAAACAAAGGGCCCAAATGTTTTTATAAACCCAAAAATGGAGCATAAAAAATTGAAAACTACAAAAAACATAGCGTCAAAACTGAAAACCCAATTCTCGGGTTCAACTTCCATTCTATATTCTTATTCATTTTCTGCCCCTTTGTTCCTTGTGTTATGTGCCCTAAGTTTCAAACCCCAAATTCACAATTAAATCAAAACCTAGAAAGATTTTCAGCATTAATGAGCTCTAAAGGTCAAGACGTAATATTGGACCACGTAGCTGTAGCATATCATTTTCAATTTTGGCCTAATCTTTCTTTGGTTCATAGCTACGTTTTTTATTCTGATTCAACAAATAAGTATGTATTTTTTTATTATTATTAACTTGTACTTTTGTCTGTTGTAGCAAAACTAGATTATGCAAGTTTGATTGATTTATTTGCCACTAAAAATGTAAGAAAAATGATGTTCAAGTGGTACTTTTTTTTTTTGAAAATGTCAAGAAATTCCATAACAAGCCATCCGGCACCGATTACATCAACGACAGGAGTGAAAACCAAACCACTAACAAATGAAACAAGCACGACATTAGGCTAACAGTGGCCACCGGCTCTGAGACACCTCTGCCGAGGCAGACCCGACACCTTCGAGACAGGATAATGAATCCAATCAAAAGCTAGCTGAAGAGAACCCAAAGGGGAACCCAGCTCAAACCATAAAACATTACAGCACATGTAATACAGAAAAATTGTAACAGAAGCAAAAACTAAAAAACCAACAGATCTGGACTCAAGCTTGGTTCAACTGATCCAATTCATTGAGTAGCCCACTGAGTTGGTTCAAATGCACTGAGTTGGACCGAGTTAACAGACCAGTTGTTTCTTCGGGACGAGAGTCATGCAAGTTCTTGGTCCAGCAGCCTTCAGATCTGAGAACATTATTGCATTGAAGGGGGCCAAAGCATCCGTGAATCAACCCAAAGTCAGATCTGGAACCAGTCGGTGGTGAAGGTGTTTGGCGAAGTGAGGAGGCTAAAGAGGGAACGATGGATGGTAGTGGAGGAGGCCGGCTGGAGGCAAAAAATGGCAAGGGGTCGAGAAATGGGAGCTGGCGAAAGGGGAAGCTGGCGGGGGTGGGGCGCAGAGGCGGCAACCCCACCCCCAAAGAACTGATGGAGAAGGTGAGAAAAGGGGAAGAAAAGGGAAAGAAGTTGTGGATCTAGGTTAGGGAGGACAGAAGAGAGAGTAACCGGCAAAAGAGGGATAAAACCCTAGGTTATCTAATGTTAATTAATTTTTTTCTTAGGGACAATTTGTATTTTTTGGAATTGCAATGTTTCTTTAAATGTGAAGGGCCCTAAATCGATTTTTTGCTTAGGGATCTGAAAAATTTGCGACCCTGCTCTTACCCCACGACCACAACTCACATACGTCCAAAGATAGACTTTTGTAAATGTATAAAATAGCCTTATTAGATGCTTGATAGTTTGGACACAGGTATGATATCTTTGTTCGCCATATTTAGGCCTGGTTTCTCAAACGATAAAATTGGACAAAAATCTTAGATTTTATCAAACCTCTTTCTCATTTGACAAAATCAAGTGTTAATTTTATCAAATCTTGATTTTATCATTTGGGAAACAAGGCCTTACTTAAACATTTGCCAAGCAAGCATATTTTGTAACTTGAATTTAGGTTACACTATACACGAAACCCTTGTATCCTTATGCATTGAATGTCCTAAGAAAGGTCTTGCTAGGAGAGTGCAATGCCAAAAAAAAGATAGCATCTCGATCACCTTTTCTAAATTTTTCAAAGCACTTTCAAATTTGTTTATGCACGTTTCACCCACTTTATGTACATATTGCACAAACATCAAGAATAACTAACATTATTTAGATTTTAGAGGTGGTGTGCATTGGCCCATAACATAGCACGGCTCATGACTTAGCATCTCTCATGTCACGATATAATATACGTATGGTAAAAATTTGGTAAATGAACTCGATCGTTCGATGCATACTTGTTGGGTCACACCTAACACTCTGTACCCTTGTTCATGCAACTTGTGTTGATGGCCCTGATGTTGTGATATTCAAACAGCGAAACCAACACAATAACAGAGGTATCTCAGAGTGAAGGAGTACTTCAAGAACAAACCCTCAAAGTTGTTATTGGATCGGTTGGGTCTAAGAGCAATAAGTTGCCTTATGTCAAAGACATGCTCAGCTTCATTCATCAGCATCCAAACCTGTCGAATTTGGTGCTGTGGACTCCGACAACTACACGTGTCGCCGCACTTTACTCTGCCGCAGATGTTTATGTCATAAATTCTCAGGTGTTGTGTCCTTTCCAGTTCTGAATCTCGACATGGTTTTGAATCCAGTGATCAAATATTCCTCCCGAACCCAATTCGATAATAGAAAAACCGGATGTTATGTTGATCGGACACATAATTTTCGAGACACATTTAGCCTTAAAAACATTCTTGCAATAACTCTACTAACCGTGGACTCAACAGGGGAACGGAGAAACATTTGGGAGAGTGACGATTGAAGCAATGGCATTTGGTTTACCGGTATAGTTACAACCAACTCAATTTTTTTTTATTAGTTCATCTTAATTGCTACTGTTGGTTTAGTTAACCACTTATTTTTTGAAGTGGGCTGTTAATAACGGCAGTTGGTCGATTGAAATTCTTATTTCTTCCGTTGTGTTTGTCGTACTTGAGGAGCCAGATTGGGTTGGTCAGGTACTCAGGTATGGTATAGGGCAATGCCATAGGATTAAGTTGTCCACAGAGGTGCTTTAGGCTCCTAAAAAAATGTAAATGTTGGGACCCAATTATTTTTAGTATTCAACATATAATCTCAAAAAAAGGTACGAAACATAATATGCCTTAATCGAAAATTAGGGCCCTTTCTTCGAAATTTGACAAGTCCTTGAAATGTCAGGTCAAAAGTGAAGTTGTGCCGTCAAATTATTGGGTAAATACTGCAAGTGGCAAAACTAGGATTTGGATCTCTAGAGTGGCACTGTTCAATATAAATCTAGTTGTGCAAAAAAATATGAAAAAGAAAATTAAGTGTAAAATACAATAATTACTAGTTTTTTTTGTTTTGTTTTTGTAAAACAGCCGGTAAGAAACACTTTCTTCAACTTTCTTATGGTATTTAAATGAAAGATAGTAAGATATTAATTTTTCTTGATCTGCACAGACCATTCTCTAAATTGTATTTTTACAGTATTTCTACAAAGTAGTATTAGGTTTTTTGCCTACCAGTAAATACCTACTCGAATCACATTAGTATATAAAAAATTACGTGTTCGGAAGTGCAGGTGCCACCTACTCACCCACCTTATGTGGCTCCACTTAGTACCAAGGACAAATTGTGGGGCTGGTGAGCCTGGACAACCACCTTATCCACGTTTTAAATTTTATGATTTGTATCATCATGGTTAATATCATTTTTCATATGTCACAATATGGAATCGAAGCACGTCAAAGTCGAACAGCATGTCAAAGTTCCTGTCCTCCAGCTTTGTTTGCTGTTGCTGAGCGAAACGAAGTACGTTGTACGAAAGCATTGTTCGTGATCTAATTTTATTTCCCCGGCACCGAGGGTGTCACAAAAGCCGCCGATTAGGCTCTATTTGGTTTGTTACAAACTAAAAAAAAAAAACTGAAACAAGTGGAAGGGGATGGCATGTGTCAACTCCCCCCTTATAACTTCCGCCTCTGAATACCGTCAAGGCACAAATAATTTGCTAGTATCATAATGTTGGAAGTCATAGCTTTTTTTCACTCCTTAAATTTTTGGTGCAGGTATTAGGAACAGATGCTGGTGGCACAAAAGATATTGTTGAACATTACAAAACGGGTCTACTCCACCCTTTAGGACGTCCAGGAGCCCAAGTTCTTTCTGAAAATCTTCAATTTTTGCTTAAAAACCCTAAAGCACGGCAAGAGATGGGGATGCGGGGAAGAGAAAAGGTAGAGAAGATGTACCTGAAACGGCATATGTATGAGAAATTTGCAGGGGTTCTATCTAGATGCATGGACAGAATCTAAGTACAATAAACTCCCTATATATGAAGCATATACGGATACCATACCAGTTTATGTAAAATACAATTGCAATATGAGAAAATATAAAAACTATAGTGACGCGGTTAGAATACATCGATCAGACAATTGCACATATTTTTGTACTCAAATTAAAGACTCGTTGTGGAAAGAGATACGATCGATACATGTACAAGTTACAACCATTCATAGTTTGAGTTTTTGAGCTTCCGTAATCTGTGAACACAACGTTCAACCACAACGTCAACCGCAAGTCTTCACATTCATGTAAGTTTCACACACAACATATAAATGCGTGTGGAACCCATATGAAGGCGCAGGGTTGCGGTTAGTTGTGGTGTTACGTGTATGTAATACTGTTGTTTCTGTTTTTTTTGTGCTATTCAATGTGCACTTAGTTATGGTGCGGAGCGCATAATTAAGCTAACTAGTATGAACAATATTAAAGCATATGGTATGATAATTTGTGTTTTAAAATGGAAGGACACAAACAAGAACATCAATTAATAAATCTCACATATGGTGCGAGAGATTTATTACTCCCTCGGTTATATTTTTTTCACTATTTAGATCTCTAAAAAAGAGTCTGTATTTAATGATTGATAAATGGGGATAATTTTTTTAGAGGTTCAAATGTTTTTTTTTGGTGAAGAGAAAAATTTCATATATGTGAAGTCACCAATACAAACTGCCGCTAGAGGTTCAAATGTTGAACGTACGTAAATATCTTTTTCGAGACAGGGAGTATTGGTCTAATATTACTCTTATCTTAAAAATTTTGTGTCATGCAAAGATAAAGTAATAGTATAAGTGGTAGACAGAAGATTGCGAATTTCATCTAGTTTGCGGGGACCATTCTTTAATAATTTTATAAAAAATATTATATAAATAAGGAGAGTGCAGAGGCCAAACACTCCCTAGCTCGCACCCTAGGCCTCTGCCCCTGATTATTAAAGTTGTTGTATTTATGTACAGGTATTTGAAATGAGTAAAAAAAAAAAAAAAAGGATCAGTAGACTACAGAGTAAGTTAAACAATTTCTTGGGTGACAATTAAGACGGACACAAGCAGCAGAATGCAGCGAATGTTGTGGTCTTACGCTTGGCACTTGGAAACACAGTAGCAGAGGAATAACAATCATGAGATATAGGTCAACGGTTCGGTTTGGATTGGGTAATAAAAAAAAAAATCAAAATCAAAACCGTATCCAAAACTGTCAAGGGAATTTTTTTTTAATTGCTAAACCAAAATAAAAAAAAACACAAAGACAAAATCACCATAAAGCTTACAACAGTAAATATTCTTCCTTTTCTTTGTTGAGACGGTAATACAACCAAAATCAATCGAAAAACCTATGTAAAAGATATTTATTACTGCATTTTTTCGTAGTTACATTGCGGTTCGGTTCCGATTTCGGTTATGGGTCGATTCAGTGCGGTTATCATATACAACGAAAATGAAAACCAAACTGTTTGTTTTTTGTCAAATTAAAAACCAAAAGTCCAAAAGCATAACCGCAGTTAAAAGATCAGTTAAATAACTGTCCCGATCAATTTTGGGTTTCGATAACCATGGTTTCGGATGGTATTGTCATCCCTAATTGTTAATTCCCTACTTGTTAATGAAAGCCGCCCTTCAAAGAGAACTAATAGTAGATAAAAGCTCAGCTTTCGAAACCATTTTCAGCTGTTAATAAATTTTAGAACTCCCTCCGTCCCTTTTATAGTGTTTAACTTTTTATTTTGGGTTGTCCATTAATAAGTGTCTGTTTTGAAAAGTTAATGGTAAAAATTTGTGTAATTATTGTTTTGCCCTTTTGAAAAGTTAGTGGATAAAAAAGTAATGGGTAAAAGTTGATGTGAATGATGTAAAATGGAGGTAAAAATTTATGTAAAAAGTGTGATAATGATGTTTCTTTCATAAATTAGATTTACGAAGCAATATATTTAAAAAGAGACGGAGGAAGTAGTACTAGTAGTTAAGGAGTAGGTAGGAAGTTGCACCAGCAGTGAATATTCACTAACTGGCATTTTCAGCTATTAATAAATTTCATGATCCAAATGGTCTTATGTATTAAAAAGAAGGATATTTTTAAAAATCCATGAGAGAAATCAGAAAAAAAAAAAAAGGGACTTGAAGGCCATCCTATCAATTTTTCATAAAACTGTACATATGTGGTTTTATGAAAAACTGCTTGGATCAAGCACTTCCCAGTCATTTTTTTAATGATTTCTCGCTTAGACCCGTAAGAACACCTTGTTAACCCATTAGACGTACGGTTTAGATCATGAAAATTTGATCGAGAAAGTGAAGGTGTGGACGGAGTCCACATTTTAAGGGCGTGGACTGGGTCCTGACTTTATATTTCTATACAATCCCGTTCTAAGGAGGGATCCCTCACTTTGCTCAAAGTGTGGATCTCATAGTTCCCAACCATATTTTGATGATCTAGACCGTTCAATGTGTTTAAAAAAATGACCAGGAATGACTTGATCCAGGAAAATTTTCATCAAAATGCATATATCAGTCGGGGAATGGGAGGTCCATATTTTAACAAAGTCAGGGATCCCTCATTAGGTCATTGGTGTATTGGTGTTTAAAACATGTTTTAATTGTACCCACGCAACAAAAAAAAAAGTGCCTGAGAAGGACATGATTCAAGCATTTTTTTTCATAATGGGTACTCGTAAAAACATGTTTTAAACACATTGATTGAGCAATTCAAATATTAAAATATGGCTGAGAACTATGAGGTCCGTATTTTAACATATCCTGAATGGTGTGTGTACTGTGTACTAACCGATTGAATCACCACACGCAAAAAAAAAAAAAAAAAAACTATTTAGGAAGTTTTGTTACCTTTTCTGGTTTTCTTATAACTGGTAAATATTTCCTTCGTCCCCAATCTTTGGTCCCAAATGTAGCCTTTTATTGTCGCAAAAAATTGATCCCAGTTGAAAAATAATGAGAAAAAAGTAATGAGCTTACTCTTTCACCATTGTTTTTGAAAAAAAGTATATGCAATTAATGATGATATTTTATAGGGTAAAATGAGAAAAGAAAAAAATATGAGAAGAATAATAATGATGTTTCTCTAATAAATTAGAATCTCAAAAGAGACTAATAAATTGAGATCGAGGGAGTATATGATGGAACCCATCTATTTACGTTTGCCAATAAAAAGTGATTAATTAATATTCTTCCACTATTTTAAGTGGGTGAACATAATTCATAATTGCACTCAGATTAAAGAAAGGAAAGGAAAGACAAAGCAAGAGTGATGGGACATGGTAAAAGGGAAAGTAAGAGTGCTGGAGGAAAGGAAAGAGCTTTGTGAGGAACAAGTTGGATCAAAATCAGATGAACAGGACGAGGCATCAGAATCTCCATTAGAAACAAAATAAATTTTTACCAAAAACTAGTTTGCAACTTTGCATGCCTAGTTGTAGTCCAACAAAATCCAAAAGATGGGTCTGGTTTGTTTTGAGGTTTTAGTTTAGTTTAGTTTTGTAATTATATTTTATTTTTCTTCAATCTTTATTCATCTTTTTAATTCTCACTCTCATTTTTCTCTTTATTTCTCTCAACTCGTTACTCTTATCTCTAATTATACCATATTTCTCTCTCCACTCATTATCAAAATGAACAAAACAAAACTGATGTTTCATTTGTCAAATTTTCCCATACTTTGCTTGATGTTAAATAATGGAATAATGATTTAACAACAGTATGATGGAAGCCATGGATAAAGTTTCATTTGGTAAGTTTTTCTTCTTTTAAGTCTTGTCTTTAATTGATCCTTTCCTTATAGTTTTTGAGTCTTGTCTTTAATTCATTTGTCTTTAATTGATCCTTTCCTTGTACTTCAATGCAATAATGGATACTGTCGATCCCACGAGAGTCATCAGGAGGACCATCAAGCACGCCATTCTATCCTTTTCTCCCTTCCCTCTTCTTTTTCCTTTTTCGATGAGGCAAATGCTATACACCACCCCAAGGGTTGTTGATGGTAGAGTACACGGACTGGGGTGCTGTGCGCATTCCGGCTGTTTAGATTTTATCTCATTCTGTGCAGTAATAAATGTTTCGAGTGCAAAGGAATTGAGATAAAATTTGGACAATTCATCCGAATAATAGACGGCCGGGTGCACACGGTATCGCAAAGCACCCCCAGATTCAGAGGACGCGCCTCTCGATCAGCATTGGATAACGTCATTTTCTTTTATGGATAACGTCATTACAATGCCATCCTTTTTCAGCAAAAGTCATTGCATTGTTAGATACACTTACTACTTCACTGGAAAATGAAATTATATAACTACCCCTTTTCAATTTGGGTCTTGCCATATAAGCACACAAAAAACAAAAAACAAAAATCATACACCTTTAACGTATTTCAGCGAGCTTTTCAATTTTAACAGAAGCCCACTAACATATGCTGGCATTTTCCTTTCAATTGGGTGAAAGCAAACTAATTTTTACACCATTTATTAAAAATAAATATACCTCTTTTCGCCTTTTAATGAAATTTAGTGCAAAAAAATATAAAAAATTATTCACGGATATACTTTATTTTTTGATCCGAAGGAAATTGTAAAGCAAAAAAAAAAAAAAGCTCATAATTGCACTACCAATATTGGGGTGGGTCAGGGCGGGAGATTAATTGGGATAGGAAGGTAATTTTAGCAGGAGTATTATGGGGTCATATAAATAACGCCCCTCCCATTTTTCCTCTCAAATCATTCTATAACAGTGGGTCTAGGATTACTATTACCCCCATACGAAGAACCCATTCAATCGGGCCGGGCCCTGTAAAAAAATTTTTTTTCCATATTGAAGCGGTTTGTTGAGAAGAGAGGGACAAGGAGAGGGTGAAAATTTTGAAATATTCAATAACCAAATAACAATGTTATGGGTACACCACAAACGAACACTAAATACACAGTAAGCTAACTCTTGCATGGAAACCTCTTACCTCGAAGAGTTAACTTAGTATGCATTTAGTGTGTGTAAGAAACTTAATATCAAAATGTAATTAAAATTATTTCATGCACGCACATCTATGTATGCACATGCATAGACGGTATATCTCAACCGTCCAAAATATTTTTGGACAATCCAAATGTTAAAACCATCTACCGGTCAAAATTGGTTTTTAGATCCGGTACAGTTAAGATTCACCGTCTGTGGATGATACATATGTGGGCTTGCGTATGCGTAGGCGCGTTGAAATGCATTGAAAGTGACAGTTGCCCGAAAATAAAACGACAAACCGACTCTTGAGTCACTGTCCGTTGAAAAGTGGTATTCCTTTTCCCTTGGATTCCATCGCCCAAACTGGATGTTTTATAGCCGGACCCTTTTAAAGGATGAATTATTCATGTAATGGAAATGATAAACGTATAATTGGAGGCCGAACTACAGTGACGTGCAAGTTATCATTCCTAACCAACTCTCATAAATTATAATCACTAAGAGCAATCCTTATCGACTCAACAAAAATTGAAGTAAATTTAACCTCAAAAATACCTTTTATAAATTAACAAGTCACTTTTTTAAAAACTCACAAAATCAAACTCTTTATTCAGAAAGTCAGAAGAGAGAATTGTTTTAACCTGTGAATAGTGTCTCAAAAGATTTACCGAGTTACTGTAGCAAAGTTATAACTTTTGCAGATTTACAAAAAAATTGTTAAGTCTGATTTTGGAAGAATTTTTCCCTTTCACTCAACAACTTAACCATCAGGGTGATTTACCTCCCTTGATGAGATGCTCTAACCAAATGCATATTTTTATCATTGCTAAGTCTATTTAATTAATTATAGTTCGATCTGTCCTAGGTATCACTGTCACCTAACCCACTTAAGCGTTAAGCCTCCCCTCCATGTATATATTTGAACCCATGGAGGAGTATTGTGGGTTTGAGATTGAGAGGAAATATGGAGGGAAGAAGTTATATTGCTGGTGGCAGCAATGCTAATCGTATCCAGTGGTTTCGGAGTAACAGCCGATTCCTCCTTCTGTCGTTGTTAATCGCTTTCTGGACTTGTGCTGCATTCTATTTCCAGTTCTACTACCGGTCGTCTCATAAGGGCGACAACGAAGTTTTTCTTGGCTATGGAAAGATTCGCAAACCCGGCCATGATCATGGAAAAAGTTCTGAATTCCGAGCGAACAATCATATACGGGAGTACTACTTAAAGCCAAGTAAAAAAAGTTCTTCTGATGGAGTAATTTTTGAATGGGGAAGAAATAGTAGTACTCCCGGATTGATTGTCGGTCCATTTGGTTTGACAGAGGACCGGATTTTGGAGAAGAGGCTGACGGGAAGCTGTGACAGGAAGGGGGAGTTTGCGAGGATTGTCCGGTCGAGGAAGTTTGTGTTGGTGTTCCATGAGCTTACAATGACCGGAGCACCGCTTTCGATGATGGAGTTGGCGACGGAGCTCTTGAGCTGTGAGGCCACAGTTTCTGTAGTTGTTCTCAACAAAAAGGGTGGGTTGATGCCGGAGCTTTTCAGGAGAAAGATCAAAGTTGTTGCGGATAAAGCGATTGTCAGCTTCAAGACTGCTGTGGAGGCTGATCTTGTCATTGCTGGATCAGCTGTTTGTGCTTCTTGGATTGGTGAGAATATCTTTCCAGTTTCCTTTTACTATTTTTTTGAACTCTGTCAAGATAATCAACCATTATACAAATATTCATGAATACGTTTTGATTTGTTAAAGGTCCGTAACTGTCTAATCCTGGTCATTATTTGTTTGAATGTAACTCTCCGTCGCTCCGGATACCAAAAAAAAAAAAAATCCCCATATTTGATTGACGATTGTTAATTTGTTATGGTTTCAGAAAGATACAAGGCCTATTTCCCGGGAGGCTCAAGCCAAAATATTGCATGGTGGATAATGGAGAACCGAAGGGAGTACTTCGAAAAATCAAAACACGTTCTAAACAGGGTGCAAATGCTTATATTCCTGACTGAATCACAATCCAAGCAGTGGCTAACTTGGTGCGCAGGAGAAAACGTCAACCTCCATTCACAAGAGATTTCAGTGGTTCCCCTGTCCGTAAACGACGAGCTGGCTTTCGTAGCAGGGATTTCGGGTTCTTCTTCTGGCCCTGAAGTTATGCTTGAGAAGAGAAAGGTGTTGAGAAATGCAGTAAGGGAAGAGATGGGGTTGAAAGATAGTGAGATGGTTGTGATGTCTTTGAGTAGCATTAACGGTGCAAAAGGCCAGCTTCTGGTTCTTGAATCCGCTCAAATGGTGGTTGAAAAAGAACTTTCTCGGTATGATTTATAATACATAACTAAGGTTCTGAATATTGTATCGGTTAGAGTACCGATTTTTTTATTGGTACAGTATGTACCGATACTGGTAGGATATCGGGTACCGTTTCGGAATTATTACTATTAGTGTTATTTTCTAACATCAAAGAATTTAGGATCACAAATACGCTTATCGAAAAGAAAAATAAATATAAAAGTAGTCCAATACTGTTTGGTATTGACCTGTATTGGCTGGTATTGTCCCAGTATTGACCGGTACATAAAATGAAAAAATAAATTTGGTACTTTCCGGTATTTGCTGGTACAGCTGGTACACTACTGGTATGGCCCGGTATTGGAGGTCCTTAATTGGTACCTTTTTTATACAAAACCAATAGTACCGGTTGGTAAGATACGGCGTTCATAACCTTGTACATAACAATTATTTAGACATACATGCTTCTTTTTTAGTAGAGTCTAACACTATTAAATTCTCACAATCACAATTCATAAGAGTATCTCCAACCCAATTCTTCATTTTGAAGGATTAAAATATCATCATTTATTTAAAAATTGAATTTGAAGAATGTTACTTTTCACTTATACTTTAATCACATTCTCTACACCGGTTGTGTAAACTAAAATTTCCTCTAAATCTATTACGTTATGCCATGTGTCCAAATATTAGTTCCAAAAGGTAGAACATGGCATAATGCAATCGATTTGGATAAAAAAAATTATTCATCGATGGTGTAAAGAATGTTGTCTTCTCTATTATCTATCTTCATTTTTCAAAAGCACACCCAAACTCAATCATCTCTCATTTTCCCTCCAAAATTTGAAATATCAAATTTTTAACATTTGCCAAATAAATTCAAGATTGGTCTTATTTTAAAGATATTGGTAAGATCTTTTTAATGGAACTAATTTTATGAATATTAAATTATAATGTGAAAAATTATGCATACTTTATTGTGTAGAAATATATGATGAACATTTTTCAAATTTTGGACAAGTCTTCAAATATGAAGAGTCAAACTTGATTCTTCATTTTGAAGAATGAAAATGAAGGATTGTTGGAGTGCTTTAATTCTTCATTGTGAAAAAATTAATGAAGTTATGATTCGAGATGCCTTAAGTCAAATGTGTTAGCATGAAATAGGGGTTCGCAACCTATTGTCCCTTCAGTACAGGACTCGTACCAAGTTCAAAATTTTAATTCAAACTATTCATAAGTCCCAAAAGAAATTAAAGAAAAGGGGAAGAGAGGTATCCATATTTTAATAGACAGTTAAGTAATATGTAAAGTAGTGTCATTGGATTTTTGAAAGAAAAAGTGACTATCCAACTTATAAGTGTATGATGTTCATTGCTAGTTAAGCTATTCCTTGTGGAAAATGCCCTAAAGGGAACAATAAAAAACATTAGGAGGTATTTGCACTTTGATCCCTTGTACTTTGCTCGATTTTCGCTTACACCCTTTGTAATTTTTTTTAGGCACTTACATCCCTTACAAAGATCCCAAATTTTGCCTAGGTTCAAATTTTGACTTTCCCGATCAAATTTCGATAATCTGATCTATTCAATATGTTTGAAATGTGTTTTCAAGGGAAATCTGGCAGAAATTGGCCAAAAAAAATACTGCGAAGGGCTTGGATTAAGCAGTTTTTTGTAAAACTGTATATGTTCGGATCAAACCCTTCCTGGTTATTCTTTTGCCAATTCCTTGGAGATACCTTTGAAAACACATTCCAAACACATTGAATGAATCAGATCATCGAAATTTGATCGAGAAAGTAGAAGTCCAAACCTAAGCAAAATTCAGGATCTTTGTAAGAGGTGTAAATGCCGAAAAAAAAGTACTCCCTCCGTCTCAAAACTTTTGACCTTTTTGGGATTGCGTGCCATTTTAAATTGCTTATATCTTTTTATTTATAAAGTTTTATGTGATTTTGAAAACTTTGTTTAATAGAACTAATTAAAATCTATCAAACAAGATCTATATTGCATATTTTTTGACATTTACATTGAAAGATATAGACATTTGAAAATGGCACACTGTCCAAAAAGTGTCAAAAGTTTTGGGACAGAGGGAGTACGGGCATGTAAGTGCAAATTGAGTAAAGTACAGGGGTCAAAGTGCAAATGCCCCTAACATTAGATAGTTATTTTTCATCAAAGACTTCAACAATGCTAGTCATTATACCTATTCTTGCTTAAACAGTTATAGTATTATTTTTCTAGAATCAGACTTTAGGTCAATCGGTTTAGTCCCTAGCTACATTTGGAAAGGCACTGTAACATTTTCTAAAGTGCATGGTCAGATAGCTAGATTGTTGGATCACATATATGGTGAAATGACTCTGTATTTTACCTAAAATAGTGATATAAAGAGACTTTTATTCATGCTTGGCACGCTATGTCTAGCTAGCCTAAGTAGCAATAGGCTGATTGTCTAGCCAAACAGCTAGCATACTGCACTATAACATTTTCTAAAGTGCATAGTCATATAGCTAGATTTTCGGATCACATTTTTGATGAAATGACTCTGTATTTTACCTAAAATAGTGATATAAAGAGATTTTTGTTCTTTCTCGGCAGGCTATTTCTAGCTAGCCAAAGTAGCAATAGGTGGAGTGTCTAGCCAAATAGCTAGCCTATTGGAGAGACAAAATAATTCTTCCAGACTTCTTTTACCTAGCTTGTTGGAGTTGCTCACACGGGCTTTCCTAAATGTATAAAATATGTTGTTAGACACTTACACCCAACTTGTTGGAGGCTTCACAGTTGGAATATTTCCCTGACAAGCATAAAAATTCTGAGCAGTATCCAAGTTTCAACCACTTTTATGGACTTTTTACACACAAACATCAAGAATAACTTGCATCCAATAAGGGGTGGTTCATAGAATCATTTTGTCTTCCCTAAGAATATGTATGAGAAAATCGTATACTAAGACGGATACACTTATTGAGTAGCATCTGACACTCGTATCTGAGTTCATGTAACATACATCACGACATTTGTTTACATTCGTATTTGAGTTCATGTAACATACATCACGACATTTGTTGACATTCGTATCTGAGTTCACATCTGCGATCTTTGACAGAGAAGGCAAAATAAGACAAGTGGTATCTGTGAGTGGAGGAGTAGTGCAAGAACAGACGCTCAAAGTTGTCATTGGTTCGGTTGGGTCTAAGAGCAATAGGTTGGTTTATGTCGAATCAATGCTCAGTTTTGTAAATCAGCATCCAACCCTATCCAACTCTGTGCTGTGGACTCCAACAACTACACGGGTTGCCTCACTTTACTCTGCCGCCGATGTGTATGTCATCAATTCTCAGGTAATGCGGTTCTTTCTTGTTTTAACAGGGAACCTATGTAGTTTGTCACCAAACGGAGGAATTTTTCAGTGGCGACCGGGTATTGCTCACGTCGTACCTGCTCGCGCAGAAAAAAATTATACAACGGATAGTCTGAATGAAAACACACTTTTCCTTTGTCCTTTTTTTAAAATCTATCCGGCACTTTCAATCTGGACCGTCTGTTGCATTTTTAGACAGTCAGATGTACACAAATAGGCAACACGTGGTATCCGCTTGGCATGCAAATATTTTTCCTCTGAACGAATTAGATGACTAAAATGATCTTTATTTTCTCTGTTTACTAATACTGGACTCAACAGGGGATCGGAGAAACATTTGGAAGAGTGACGATTGAAGCAATGGCATTTGGTTTACCGGTACGATTACAACCAACTAATTAAGTTTCCCCATTTGATCTCATCCTTGTGTTTAAATAATAAATCGCGATCGATAATCGTACAGGTTTTTTTTTTTTTTTGTAACATTTTCAAAAGTGTGGCGCAGGTATTAGGAACAGATGCTGGGGGCACAAAAGATATTGTTGAGCATAACAAAACGGGTCTCCTCCACCCTCTGGGGCGCCCGGGAGTTCAAGTTCTTTCTGAGAATCTTCGGTTTTTGCTTGAAAATCCTTCAGCGCGGCAGGAGATGGGGACGAGGGGAAGGGAAAAGGTCGAGAAGATGTACCTGAAGCGGCATATGTATAAGAAATTCGCGGGGGTACTATCCAGATGCATGCCTTAGAATCGAAGTAGTTAATGCCTATGCATGGATACTCATACGGGATATGTGTCTACAACACGGATACGGAGATACGAGAAATTTACAGAAAATAATAAAAGGATGAGGCCCCATTCCGCTAAGGCTTTTTTTGTTTTTTAGTTTTTTGACTTTTTTTTTGTTGACGTATTGTGAGAGAATAACTTATCTTAAGATTCAAAATAAGTTGGCTTAAAAAAAAGGTGTCGTAGTGGAATGAGGGCGTTAGTTACAGAAAAATTGAAAGCTGGGGCAAAATAATCCATTGTCGCATTTTTGCAGTTGTAATTTGTTGTGTTTGAGAAAAAATGGCGCTTTGAATTTGCCACACATGGTAATTTTACGCATTAAATTGTGCCTAGACTACAAGTTTATTCTATATTTTTAGACTTCAAATTGTCAAATCAATTGATATATGTGAGGGAAATGACTTATCTTGAGAATTGAAATAAACTGGCATTTTAACTTTTTGAATTAGCAAAATTGGGCCTGAGTTGTCATGAGACGGCCTAGGCTAAGGCCGAAGAGGCAGTTACCTTAGGCTCCCAAACAAAATATAAAATTAAGGGGACCCAACTATTTTTAGTACTCAACATATATGCTCACAATAAAGTACTACATAGCATGCCCAAAATGGAAAATTAGGGCTCCTTTGAAATTTGCCTTGGCCCCTCGAAATGTCACGTCAAAACTTAAGTTGCAATCAAATTGTTGGGTAAATAGCATCAGTGCATAACCAGGATTCGGATACGGGGATAGCAATGTTGAATAGTAATCTAGTTGTGCGGAAAAATATGATAAAGGAAATTAAGTGTGAAGTCTTATAATTAGTACTCTCTCTGTTTCTATTTGTTTGTCTCACACTTTTTCTCTCGTCTTTTTTCAAATAAAAAAATTAAGTACTTCTGTGTATTATTTTTCAAATTTTTTCGCACCGAATTAAAGTACAAGATGAATACTTTAATTTTGTGAATTTTTTTTTGAAAATGATACACAAAAATAATTTATTTTTTCATTTAAAAAGTGACACGATTTTTCGTAAAGGACAAACAAATAGGAATGGTGGGAATAATTTTTTTTTTCTTGCAAAAAGGTAACAAGCACTTGCTGCAACTCTCTTTTGGTATT
The DNA here is from genome assembly GCA_022606695.1 of Vaccinium macrocarpon. Lineage (NCBI taxonomy): Eukaryota > Viridiplantae > Streptophyta > Magnoliopsida > Ericales > Ericaceae > Vaccinium > Vaccinium macrocarpon. Next base: position 32,338,844 of record CM040174.1, on the reverse strand, counting down.
TAAATGAAAGACATTAAGATACTCCCTCTCTCCCTTCTTTTAAGGGTGTTGTTTCATAAATTAACTTATTAAATAAATATCATTATTACTTCTTTCACATCAACTTTTTCACATGTTTTAAGCTTTTTAAAATCAATTTTTACCTCTATTTTTCAAATTTATCCTCCACTTTTACTTATTAACTTTTCTAAAGGGCAAAATAATAATTGTACAAACTTAATTTTAGTCATTAACTTTTTAAAACCCACACTTATGAAAGGACGGCCCATAATGGAATATTCAACTATTAAAAAGGGACGAAGAGAGTATTAATTTTTCTTGATATGAACCGATCATTAACTAAATTAATTGCAATTTTTACAGTATTTGTATAAAGTAGTATTAGGTTTTTAATTACATACCAGTAAATACCTAGTCGGACTACATTAGTCTATAAAAAAATTACGTGTTCAGAAGTGCGGGTGCCCCCTATCTCACTTCCTTTTGTGGCTCCACTTAGTACCAAGGATGGATTGAGGAGCGGATGAGCTTGGCCGCCTTATCCATGTTTTACATTTCTATGATTTGTATAACCATAGTTAGTATCGTTTTTCATATGTTACAATTTGGAAGCACGTCAAACTCGAACCACATGTCAAAGTTGTTGTTGTTTGCTATTGCCAAGCGAGATCGAAGTGGATTTGTGCGAAAGCTTTGTTTGTTCATGAAAGATCTAATTTTATTTTACCAACACTGGGGGTACGTGTCACTAAAGACGTCGATTAGGCTTTGTTTGGTTTGTTGAAAACTTACGTGTCACCTCCCCCTTGTACTTTCCACCTCTGAATACCGTCAAGCCACGATTAATTTGTTGGAAGTCATAGCCTTTTTTTCCCCTCAAATTTTTGGTACAGGAATTAGGAACAAAAGCTGGAGGCACAAAAGATATTATTGAACATAACAAATTCGCAGGGGTTCTATCAAGATGCATGGACAGAATCTAAGTACAATCAACTCCTATTTATGAAGCATGGATAACATACCAGTTTATGTAATACGATTAATGTAATACGGTTGTGATAGAAATACGGCGATACGAGAAAATATAAAAACTATACTGACATGCATCATCAGACAATTGCAAATATTTTTGTACGGTGTAATTATTTTAACACTGTGCTACACATAAGTACAAGAATGATGAGGAACTGTTACATTCATTCTTTCTTTTCTTTTTTCTTTTTTTTTTTTTTGCCATTCGTCAACTGTTACATTCATTCATATAATGCAAAAGTGTTGTACATTTTTTTTCTTGTTTATTGATTAAGTAATCACCACACTCAAATGGCCAGTAGAAACTTCGAAAAGACAAGTTGTGGAAAAAGATATGATCCATTGATGTACAACCATATATTCATTGTCTGAGTTTTTGAGCTTCCGTAATGTGAACACAACAATCAACTGCAACGCCAACCACAACATCAACCACAAGTTTTCAAATTCATGCACACATAAATGTGTGTGGAACCCACACAGATGTGTATGGTTGTGGTTGGTTGCTGTGTCACTTATTTGTAGTACTGTTGTTTCTACTTTTTGTGCTATTCAATGTGCAGTTTGTTGTGGTGCAGAGCATAAACTAATACTCACTCCGCCCCTTTTTAAAGCATATGGTCGGTGCATATCAAGAAATACTAGTATGTTACCATATAATCTATAGTAAAGCATATGGTATGATAATTTGTGTTTTAAAATGGAAGGACACAAACAAGAATATCAATTAATAAATCTCACACATATGGTTCATAAGATTTATTAATTACTCCCTCCGTTTATTTTTTAGAGGTTCCAATGTTGGACATAATTATTTTTTTGGAGACGGAGGGAGTATTGGTCTGATGTTACTCTATCTTAAAATTCATTTGCGATGCAATGATAAAGTATTTAGTATTAAAGTTGTTCTATACTTCTATATACTTACAAGTATTTGAAATAAGTGAAAAAGATCAGAAGTTTGACCACAACTTTTTTCTGTAGAGCAAGTTAAGCAATTTCTTAGGTGACAATCAAGACGGGAACAAGCAGCAGAATGAAGCGAATGTTGTGGTCTTACGCTTGTGTAATTATAAGGCATTTGGAAAAACAGCAGCAGAGGAATAACAAATCTTGAGATGAGGCGGGTCAACGGTTCGGTTTGGTTTGGGTAGTAAAAAACCAAAACCAAAACTAAAATTGTATCCAAAATCGCCGGGTTTGTTCTTTTCTACTAAACCATAATCAAAATTATTGGTTACTGATTCGGTTCAGTTTTTCACCAAAACCAGTAGTCAACCTTTTTAATCACCCAACCTTAATCGACCAAATGAAAGGGCTAGGGCAAAAAAAAAAAAGAATAATGTCAATATTATGTGCAATTAATACATAGAGAATTCATCTTTCAAACACAAAGACAAAAATCCCTATAGAGCTTACAACAGTAAATTTTCATCCATTTCTTTGTTGAAATAGTAACACAAATTAGACCCTCAAGCCAAAATCAATCGAAAACCCTATGTAAAAAAAGACACATACGATGGCATTTTTCTTAATTACGTTAAAGCTCGGTTCTGATTTTGGATATGTCGGTTTCGGTGCGGTTAATATATAGAACAAAAACGAAAACCAAGCTGGCTGTTTTTCTTTCTCAAATAAAATCCAAAGTCCAAAAACATAACCGCAGATAAAAGATTGTTTAATAACCGTCCCGATCGATTCGGTTCAGATAACCATGATTTCAGATGGTATTGTCATTCCTACTTGTTTTCGAAACCATTTTCAGCTGTAAATAAATTTTAATAGTATAGTAGTTAAAGGTGTAGCTAGGAAGTTGCACCAGCTGTGGATATTCACTAGCAAGGCTGGTTTGGATGGCTTATCGAAAATGTTTAACAATAATATGCATCTTATTTTGTTTAATTTTATTCTTCATATAGTTTAATTCAGGTGGTTTCATCCGAAGATTTAAATATGTTACTCCTTCTGTTCCAAAATATGTGTCCATTTTGGGACTGCGTGTCATTTTCAACGGTTTATGTCTTTTAATGTGAATCTCAAAAAATAAGCATTATGGATCTTGTTTGAGATATCTTAATTAATTCTATTGTAAAAAAAATTTAAAATCATAAAAATATTATAAATTAAAAGATATAAGCTGTTGAAAACTGACACAAAGTTTTAAAATTGACACTTATTTTGGAACGCTGAAAGTATTTGTTCTTGGTGGAAGAAAAAAATATTTTTGAAACTAATCATATGTGTTAAAATATAGCTGACGTGACTAAGCATGCATGTTTCAACAGTTGTAAATTGTGATCGCAATTCGCATGTGTTATTAAATTATGGATGGATCAAAAGTCAAAGAAGATTCTCCGGCAGAGATTATATAAATCCATGAAGCATAATTTGTACCAGGTTTCAGAATCAATTAGCGGGACCAAGTCCCAGGTTTCAGAATCAATTAGCGGGACCAAATCATCCGTAAACCTACCACAACAATAATTGAATTTTTTGATCTCCAAAACAAAACAAAAGAATTAGAGAGATGTAATTTATGAGACTATATATAATTGAGTGGCAAAAGAAACCACCATAATTGCTTTTGAGTTGTTGTAATTTGCTGGCCCTATAATTATGGTGATAAAAAAAAATATTGTACCATGGGAGCCTTTTATTTTTATTTTAAACTAATGAATAATTCAGAGTAAACTACCCAAATTCCCAATGGACTGCGTACATTGAAAGAGTACATAACCCAAGTGCGTACTAGATTCACTCTGGATATGAAATTGAGTGGACCGGAGACTTTTTCTTACTAGTTAAAGTATTTTACAACTAGTAATAAAGATTCAGCGAATCTAGACTCTTGATTTTCAAGATTGATGGATGTGACATGCATTGCAAAATACCCATTTCCGAAATTGAGTAGTATCACAAAAGATGGAGGCAAGAAGGCACAATTAGTGGTGGTTGCCTCTGATATTACTAGAATTTTTTTTCCCAATAGTAGGAGAGAACTAATATAAATTACATCAAACTGAAAACACATGCATGCAAGTGGAGTGATTTGAAACAAAGTCCACAATCACTATGAGATCAACCCAACTAAGAGATCCATTAAGGCGATAAATAACCCAACAAATACAATAAGAAAAACACCCATAAGCAGGTAAGAAGAGTCGAACTCCTCCTGACCTCATCCTAATGAAATGTGGGAGTACTTTTTTATTTGCTTTTAAACTGTATACAGTACAATATTTGTCGCCTCTTTTTTAATTAGTAAAAAAAATCTCTAACTACAAGCTCAATAACCCTTTGAATCTTAATGCTCCAAGTTATGACACAGGTATTCTTGTTGGAAAATATTATACTCCCTGCCATTTTCGTGCTTTGTGCTTGGTTGGCTCATCTCGATGTATCCTTTGTAAAGTTTTCTTATAAAATTTTGTTGCTGATCAAAAATATATATTATACTCCCCATTTTTAAGTGTATTGCTTTCTAAATCTAACTTATTAAAGAAATATCATCATTACACCATTTACATCAACTTTTACATTCATTTTACACTTTCCAGTTTTCACATCAACTTTTACCTCCACTTTTCAAAATTATCATCCACTTTTAACCATTAACTATTTATCCACTAACTTTTCAAAAGAGCAAAATGATGATTGTATAAACTTTTATCTATTAACTTTTCAAAACACATAGTTATTAAGGGACAACCCAAAATTAAAATGTCAACACTAAAAAAGGGACGGATGGAATACAAGATAATATTTCATTTTGGAGGCGAACGTGAATTAACTTGATTTGAAGTTGTGTCTTTTCATTGACACATGTATGTCACGTCTAAAGAGAACAGAGGCGTCCCTTCCCTGATGACTTAGAAAGTCACCAACTAGGCTATAGATACTGCATCATTTGTTCATTTACAAAGTATTGATTTTCTAATATTTTTATTTGAAAGAGTAAAAAGACAATTAAGCCGATTGTAGTGTTGTTTTTGCGTGGCATTCGTTGAAGTATTGTCGCGAAATAGACGTTAGTGTAAATCGTAAGCATCTAGTGGGAAGGAATATGTCTTAAGTACATATTGCAACTCTCTCTCTCTCTCTAAAATTCCCCATCTTCTCTCTATAAAAACTCACTTTCGGCTTCGGTACCACCTGAAGGGGCGCCGCTGCTTGCCAATCCCCACCCCCTCCTTCTCCTCTCTTCTCTTTTTTTCTTCTTTTAGGGTTGGATCGGCTGTTATGGAGAGAGTTTGGCTGCGGCGGTCGGCCGCGGCGGATGGGATCTCGGTGGCTTATCTCTTAACTTGTGAAAGAATACTAAAAATACCTTAGTGAGAACTCAGCCTAAATTCTGGATGTCTTTATAATTTTGAGCTCGAATCAGAGGTCGTACTACTGTGACGTGCAAGTTATCATTTCTAACCAACTCTTATAATCACTATCCGAATGCATATTTTTATCAATCTTAAGTACTCTTTAATTGCTTAATTAATCCCATAGTTCGATCCGTCCCAGGTATCACCAAACCAACTTAAAGCCTCCCCTCCATGTATATTGTGGACTATATTTTAACCCCATGGAGGAATATTGTGGGTTTGAGAGGGAACATGGAGGGAAGAAGCAATGCTAATCATATTCAGTATTGGTTTCGGAGTAACGGCCGATTCCTCCTTCCGTTGCTGTTAATCGTTTTCTGGACTTGTGCTGCATTCTATTTCCAGTACTACTACCGGTCGTCTCCTAAGGGCGTCGACGAAGCTTTTCTTGGCTATGGAAGGATTCGCAAACCACATGATCATGGAAAAAGTTCAGAATTCCGAGAGAACAATCTTATACGGGAGTACTACTTAAAATCAAGTAAAAATTCTTCTGATGGAGTAATTGGTGAATGGGGAAGAAATAGTACTACTTATGGATTGATTGTGGGTCCATTTGGTGCAACAGAGGACCGGATTTTGGAGAAGAGACCGATGGGAAGCTGTGACAAGAAGGGGGAGTTTGCGAGGATTGTCCGGTCGAGGAAGTTTGTGTTGGTATTCCATGAGCTCACAATGACCGGAGCACCGCTTTCGATGATGGAGTTAGCGACAGAGCTCTTGAGCTGTGAGGCCACGGTTTCTGTAGTTGTTCTTAAGAGAAAGGGCGGGTTGCTGACGGAGCTTTTGAGGAGAAAGATCAACGTTGTTGCTGATAAATCGATTGGCAGCTTCAAAACTGCTGTGGAGGCTGATCTTGTCATTGCTGGATCAGCTGTTTGTGCTTCTTGGATTGGTGAGAATATCTTTCCAGCTTCCTTTTAGTTTTTGAACTTGTCAAGATAATCAACCATTACCAATATTCATGAATATGTATTAACTTGTTAAGGTTTGCAACTGTGTCAGCTTGGTCGCGTACCCCTTTTTGAGGTTGGTCTTTGGTTTGATTGTGTGGATAGGGTGTCTCTCTTGTTTATCACTCTTAACATATACTAACTTAGGGTGAGTTTCCGAATGAATTTTATCAAAATCTGATAAAATCAAGCCTTTGATTTTATCCATTCAGAAACTGAGTTGATAAAATCTGATAAAATCAAGCCTTTGAATGCAAAAATCTAAGATGTTATCAACTCAGTTTCCGAATGGATAAAATCAAAGGCTTGATTTTATCAAATCTTTGATAAAATCTGATAAAATCCATTCGGAAACTCACCCTTAGTAACGCGGAAATAATGATCTTTTATTTTACTACCAAAAAGGAACGATGAACTTCTGTGTAAGCTATGTGTCTCCCTTTTGAGCTTCGTTGCAAGTCAGAAGTCCTTTTGCTCTCACCAAAGAAAGAGTTGTGACTCGTGCTCGCTCTTCCTCCATCTTTTTAATAAAAATAAAATGGATATTTACTTCTTCTCTATTCTATAGGAGTCTTTGTTGTTAGTTTATTTATCTCCGAGGATTGTTATGGTTTCAGAAAAATATAATTATGGTCTCATCTGACTCGATTGATGATTGTTATGGTTTCAGAAAAATATGAGGCCTATTTCCCGGGAGGCTCAAGCCAAAATATTGCATGGTGGATAATGGAGAACCGAAGGGAATACTTCGAAAAGTCGAAACACGTATTAAACAGAGTGAAAATGCTGATATTCCTGACTGAATCACAATCCAAGCAGTGGCTAACTTGGTGCGCAGAAGAAAACATCAACCTCCATTCTCAAGAGATTTCAGTGGTTCCCCTGTCCGTAAACGACGAGCTGGCTTTCATAGCCGGGATTTCTGGTTATTCTTCTGGCCCTGAAGTTATGCTTGAGAAGAGAAAGGTGTTGAGAAATGCAGTAAGGGAAGAGATGGGGTTGAAAGATAGTGACATGGTAGTGATGTCTTTGAGTAGCATAAATGGTGCAAAAGGTCAGCTTCTGGTTCTTGAATCTGCTCAAATGGTGGTTGAAAAAGAACTTTCTCGGTATGATTTATACATAACAATTACTTTAGATACGCATACTTGTTTTGTGGAATATATAACACTACTTACTTCCCTCAATCACAATTCATAAGTCAAATGCCTTAGCTGGGAAGAGGGGTTCGCACCCTGCTGTGCCTTTAATGCAGACCTGTCTCAAGTTCAAAATTTTAATTTGACTTTTCATAAGTTCTAGTGAAAAAAATGAAAAAAGGAAAGAGAGAATATCGACTTTAATAGACAATAAGTAAAGTAGATAAGTTATTCAAGTTTTGAAAGAAAAAGTGGCATGCTGAGTTATAAATGTAGAATGTTCATAGCTAGTTTAGCTATTTCTTGTGGAACATGCCCTAAAGGGCAATGGCATGTATAACAATATCTAGCTAAAATTGCTAGGCAAAGTCCCCAAAAAAATACTTTAGCTTAGTCATTTTTCATCAAAGACTTCAAGAATGCTAGCTGGCATTATTCCTATTCTTGGGTCAATGGTTTTGTTCACCGGAGAAGAGAGAAGAAGAGTAGCATGAAACTTTTACCATTGCTAGTCCCGTACTTGGAGAGGCGCTGTAGCATTTTGTAAAGTACGTAGTCATATAGCTAGACTGCTTGATCACATTTCTGGTGGAATGACTCTATTTTGAGGAGTGCCGAGCAGTATGCCTAACATGGCAGCTGTTCGCGCACATCCAACCATTAAAAATGTAACAGACTACCCAAATTAAAACACTCTTTTCCTTTTCTTTTTTCTTTTTTCATTTTTTTAAAATCCATCCTGCACTTTCAATTTGAGCTGTCCGTTGCATTTTTGGATAGCCAAATATGTACAAGCGGGCAACACGTGGTAACCTCGCGTTGAATTTTTTTCCCTCTACTTTACGAGAAAATTTTGGGTGCGTGTAGGGGTAGGGTACACGTGGTACCCTTGCACTGCATCTGAGCCGTCCAAAAATGCAACGGACGGCTCGGATTGAAATCCAATTTTCCTTTTCTTTTTGCTTTTTTTTAAATCCGTCCGGCACTTTCAATCCGAGCCATCTGTTGCATTTTTGGACGGCTCGAATGCAGTGCAAGGGTACCACGTGGTACCCCCTTTGCACCCAAAAGTTTCTCTCTATTTTACCAAAAATTGTGATCTAAAAGAGGTTGTTGTTCTTGCTCGACAGGCTATGTCTAGCTAGCCTAAGTAGCAATAGGCGGAATGTCTAGCCAAAAAGCTAGCCTATTGGAAGGGTCTTGCTTGGGAGAATGTAGTGCCGATAACATATCATCTCCATCAATTTTTAGATTTTTCGAATCACTTTTAAGTTTATCTATCCACATTTTAACCACCACAAAGTCTAGATAATCAGAATGTACCCATAATTTAAATTTTAACGGTTCAAATTCTCTTCAAGTGAATTTGGACCATTGAATTTCACATGATGAGTATTTTCTGGGTCTTTTTTTTGGGTATGTAGGGGTTTAACCACTTTTATGGACTTTCTACACACAGACATCGAGGATAACTTACATCTAATAAGAGGTGGTTCATATTGTCCACCCTAAGAATATATACGAGAAAATCTTCTACTAAAACTATATGAGTATGAATTTGGTGTGTTTTCCTAGTGTTCTTAGGCAGATTCACTTATGGAGTAGCATCCGACACTCGTATCTGAGTTCATGTAACATAAATCACGACATTTGTTGACGACCCTGATGCTGTGATCTTTTACAGCGAAGGCAACATAAGACAAGTGGTGTCTGAGAGGGGAGTAGTGCAAGAACAGACGCTCAAAGTTGTTATTGGTTCGGTTGGTTCTAAGAGCAATAAGTTGGTTTATGTCGAAGCAATGCTCAGTTTTGTAAATCAGCATCCAACCCTATCCAACTCTGTGCTGTGGACTCCAACAACTACACGGGTTGCCGCACTTTACTCTGCCGCCGATGTGTATGTCATTAATTCTCAGGTAACGGGGGTTCTTCCTAGTTTTAACAGGGAAGCTAGCTATGTGGTGTAAAATGAATAAGATGAATAAAATGAACTTTATTTTCTCTGTTTACTTATAATACTGGACTCAACGGGGGATCGGAGAAACATTTGGGAGAGTGACGATTGAAGCAATGGCATTTGGTTTACCGGTACAATTACAACCCAACTAAGTTTCCCCATTTGTTCTCATCCTCTTGTTTTGATAGTAAATCGCGATAGCAGAAGTCATACAGGTTTTTTTTTTTTTTTTTGAACTTTTCGTATGTGTGGTGCAGGTCTTAGGAACAGATGTTGGGGGCACAAAAGATATTGTTGAGCATAACAAAACGGGTCTCCTCCACCCTCTGGGGCAACCGGGAGTTCAAGTTCTTTCTGAGAATCTTCAATTTTTGCTTAAAAATCCTTTAGCACGGCAGGAGATGGGGACGAGGGGGAGGGAAAAGGTCCAGAAGATGTACCTAAAGTGGCATATGTATAAGAAATTCGCAGGGGTACTATCCAGATGCATGACTTTGAATCTAAGTATTTGACGCCTATGCATGGCCGGATACTCATACAAGATGTATCTCCAATCCAATTCTTCATTTTGAAGGATCAAAATATCATTATTTGTTTAAAATTGAATTTGAAGAATGTTACTATTCACTTATACTTTAACCACATTCTCTATATCTATCTTCATTTTTCAAAAAACACGCTCAAAACTCAATCATTTCTCATTTTCCATCCAAAATTTGAAATATCATATTTCTAACATTCACCAAATAAATTCAAGATTGGTCTTATTATAAGGATATTGTTAATATCTTTTTAATCGTGCTAATTTTATCAATAGTAGATCATAATGTGAAAAATTATGCACAACTTATTGTGTAAAAATATATGAACATCCTTCAAATTTTGGAAAAGTCTTCAAATATGAAGAATGACAATGAAGGATGGTTGGACTGCTTTAATTCTTCAGTTTGAAAAAAAAAATTAAATAAAAAGGTATGGTACGAGATGCTCTAAGTAAAATGTGTTAGCATCGAATAGGAATTCGCAACCTGCTCTCCCTTCAATACAGGACTCGTCCCAAGTTCAAAATTTTAATCCAAACCAATAAGTCCCAAAAGAAAAGAAAATGGGAAGAGATATATCCATATTTTAATAGACAGCAAGTAATAAGGAAAGTGGTGTTATTGGAGTTTTGAAAGAAAAAGTGACCATGGAAAAAGTACTACTACCGGTCGTCTCCTAAGTCCTAAGGGCGTCAACGAAGCTTTTCTTGGCTACGGAAGGATTCGCAAACCACATGATCATGGAAAAAGTACTGAATTCCGAGAGAACAATCTCATACGGGAGTACTACTTAAAGCCAAGTAAAAAGTTCTGATGGAGTAATTGGTGAATGGGGAAGAAATAGTACTACTTATGGATTGATTGTGGGTCCATTTGGTGCGACAGAGGATGGGATTTTGGAGAAGAGACCAACGGGAAGCTGTGACAAGAAGGGGGAGTTTGCGACGATTGTCCGGTCGAGGAAGTTTGTGTTGGTATTCCATGATCTCACGATGACCGGAGCACCGCTTTCGATGATGGAGTTGGCGACAGAGCTCTTGAGCTGTGAGGCCACGGTTTCTGTAGCTTAAGAGAAAGGGCGGGTTGATGCCGGAGCTTTTGAGGAGAAAGATCAACGTTGTCGCGGATAAATCGATTGTCAGCTTCAAGACTGCTGTGGAGGCTGATCTTGTCATTGCTGGATCAGCTGTTTGTGCTTCTTGGATTGGTGAGAATATCTTTCCAGCTTCCTTTTAGTTTTTTTGAACTCTGTCAAGATAATCAACCATTATACAAATATTCATGAATACATTTTGACTTGTTAAGGTCCGCAACTGTGTCAGACTGGTCGTGTACCCCTTTTTGAGGTTGGTGTATGGTTCGATCGTGTGGATAGGGTGTCTCCCTCGTTTATCACTCTAACATATTCTAACTTATTAACGCGGAAATAATAATCTTTTATTTTTTATTTTTCAAACAAAAAGGAACAATAAACTTCTGTATAAGCTAAGTTATGTGTCTCCCTTTTAAGCTTCATCACAGATAAGAGGTCATTTTGCTCTCACCAAAGAAAGAGTAATCCAAACAGTGGCTAACAACAACCTCCATTCTCAAGAGATTTCAGTGGTTCCCCTGTCCGTAAACGAAGAGCTCGTAGCCGGGATTTCGGGTTTTACTTCTAGCCCTGAAGTTATGCTTGAGAAGAGAAAGGTGTTGAGAAATGCAGTGAGGGAAGAGATGGGGTTGAAAGATAGTGACATGGTTGTGATGTCTTTGAGTAGCATAAATGGTGCAAAAGGACAACTTCTGGTTCTTGAATCCGCTCAAATGGTGGTTGAAAAAGAACTTTCTAGGTATGATTTATACATAACAATTATTTAGACATTCATGCTTCGTTTGTAGAATATAACACTACTTAATTCCCACAATCACAATTCATAAGTCAAATGCCTTAGCAAGGAAGAGGGGTTCATAGCCTCTTGGCCCTTTAATACGGACCCGTTTCACGTTCAAAATTTTAATTTGACTGTTCATAAATCCCGGTTAGGAAATGAAAAAGGGAAAGAGAGAATATCTACATTTTAATAGACAATAAATAAAGTACATATGTTATTGGAGTTTTGAAAGAAAAATCGACGAGCTAAATTACAAATGTAGGAGTATCATCGCAATTCTGTTTTAGTTTAGGAAAATAAATTTAGGCCTTGTTTGGATGGGTTCTTGGGAACCCAGACCCCAATTTCAAACAGTGGTCCCTTTTTCAAATCATTCAATTTTCTCTCTTTTTTTTCATTTTGGGAAAAATCTCCTAGTGTACAAATTGGGCACAAATGAGTTGATGGGTCCACTTTGGAGTCTCATACAAATAATCAAAGTCGTTCATCAACTTTAAAATAATTTTTCGATTAGACTTAGAGAAAATTGCGGGTTGTGGTGATTTTTTGGATGCAATTTACTCTCTGGGCCGTCCGCCAAATTCTCATAGAGATGATGGATGTAATGTCCTGAAATGGCAACTCCCTCAAGTGGGTTTTTGGAAGTTAAATTGCAACGGTGCCTTCTGTCCAAAATCCAAGGCAGCAGCGTTTTCAGTTGTGGTTCGTGATTCGGGGGGTTTTTGATCTCTACGAACTATGATAAAATCCGAGTCTCTTCGGCTTTGGCTGCGGAAGCTTGGGCTATCCAAGTGGCATGGTCTATGGCAAGGAGTTGGGGGATAGCAGTTGTTATTGAAGCGGATGCTGAGAGGATTATCCAACTTTGCTTAAAAAAGGAGGGAGCTAGTTGCAAGGATGTCCAGACTATAATTGATGATGCTCTTTCGCTTGTTTTTGGTTGTAATGTAAGCTTTTTGTGGTGTAAAAGATCTGCTAATTCATGTGCTAATTGGATTGCTTGTAGGGCTAGGAAGGGGTTGCTCCCTCTCCTCCCCTCTCCCTGTTGAGTTTTATACACTTTGTTCGGATCAATTCTCCGAAAACATTTTTTGGGAGTTGAAAGAGAAGCTGCCAAGTTTGCAGTAAAAAGTGGGCTCCACCCTCACCTTGACTTTTCGTTTGGCCTTGTTTGGACCCAGTGCAATAAGATGGAGTACTGCTAAGGGTACAACCCTTTTTTGCACTGAAAATGCACCCCATGCCTTCGGGGACCCGCTTTTGGGTCCCACACAAGTGATCCGAATTGTTCATTATTCTTAAAACATTTTTCCGAGTGGACCCCCCCAAAAATCAGCTCAATCGGACGGTTAGAAATGCTTGAACCAAATTCTCACCATTTCAAATTAAAAGAACGGTGAGAATTTGGTTCAAGCATTTCTAATTGTCCGATTGAGCTGATTTTTAGTGGATCCCCTTGGAAAAATATTTTAAGAATAATGAACGGTTCGGATCACTCTTGTGGGATCCAAAAACGGGTCCCCGAAGGCGTGGGGTACATTTTCGGTGCAAAAAGGGGTACCCCAGGTTTTCCCAATAAGATGATCACATCCATCCGTACGTAGCTTTTTCAAACTACAATGTTTGATTGCAGTAGAAAGTGGGCTCCACATTGGGCAATAATTGTTGTATTGTACCGGATTGGGGGATTACACGTTGGGTAATTTTATTACACATTGGGTAAGAGGTAATTTTATTACACATTGGGCTCCACATTAGCCCACTTTTTACTGCAATCCTAGCAGCTTCTCTTTCAACTCCCAAAAAATGTTTTCGGAGTTTCCATCCGAACAAAGTGGTAAACTTTTAGCTGCAGACTTAGATTTTAATGTATGACTTCTTCATCAAAAAAAAAAAAAAGACTTAGAGAAAATTAGCTCAATCTAAAAACTTTAAATATTTGATCCAATCGTTCAATTTTCATTCAAAGTTTAGAATCGTAAAACATGAAGAAATTTTAAATAAAAGTTAATTAATCGATCAAGTAGCTATAAAAATTTGATTGAGCTAATTTTTTTTCAAAGGGACTTAAAAAATTATTTTAAAATTGATGAATGGCTTTGATCATTTGTATGGGATTCCAAAGTAGACCTCACCGACTCATTTGTGTCCAATTTGTACACTATGAGAGTTTTTCCCAAAATGAAAAAGAGAGAAAATTAGATGATTTGAAGAGGGGCCCACTATTTGAAATTGGGGCCTGGTTCCCAAGAACCCATCCGAACAAGGTGTTAGTTTCCCACCTACTACAAATTTTTTTAAAAAAAAAAACCTACAAATAAAGAAAATAAAGAGTGAAGGTAAAAGATCTGAGGTGATTTTTTTTCAGATGGGACTAATGTGTGCTTTTTATACGTTATTGACCTAGTAACTGTTGATCTGGACACATGGCAGCCGTAGGATATAGTTTTAAACATGTGTGATCAATGGGTTCAAGAGGTTTTTCTAGCAGTGTCATCATACTAGATGTTTTTCCAAAAAGTGAAACCTTTAGACTCTGCAGCTTACTATAGCTGGGTGTAGCTGACAGAGAAGTTCATGGGCGTTGCTCGTCTCTGTCCTTTACCAAATTTCAAAAAACCAATTTCCGCTTGAATTTTCTCTGCATTTCCAAATTTTCGAGAACACAGTAAGGTTTTGAAAATCTCTCGCTGCTCGTTCCTCTCTTCGTGAAAATCATCTCCATTTTCTGTCTAATCATGGTGAGCGAGCACAGAAATCTCTTCCAATGATTCACTTTTTGGAAGTCTCTCCATTCTTCACCACTCAGCTGTTTCTATTATCTTTTTTGAATAATGAATAATCTATTCTGTAATTTTCTCAGGTTGTTGTTGCTCACACGGTGAAAGAATCGGAGATCACCAACGAGCAGGACTTGCTTCTTCTGGTATACTATTCAGTTTACGAATGTCATTTTCGTACGAGTTCTCAAAATTAGTAGATGTTTATTTCCTCGTTGTTGTTTGGTCGAATGAGGAAAACTTGATAATGAAATTTGTTGGTTCAAGCAACGAACTGATCTTGATAAAAAAGAAAAAAAGAAAAAAAAAGCATCGAACTGATCTATTTGCGAGGCTCAGTTCGTTATGAACTTGACTAGACTAGTTATGGACTCGGCTCACAGATTTGTTATCGGTGCTTGACCTACCTCGAGATTGAAGCTCGTTTCGTAAAGAGTTGAGTTCAAGTTAGCTAAAAGCTCAGCTCGTTTGTAGAGGCTGTTAAACAAACAAACCGTGCTCGTACACCTCTTTAGTTTTCTCGCTGTCATTCTGTTGAATTTGGAAAATCTAGATCATAAAATGTGTCATTTCAAGCAACGAACTGATCTCTTTGAGAGCAATTAGGGGCTCATTCCGCTATGGACTCGAATCAGACTAGTTACGGACTCGGACCTTGAGTTTGAAACTTGTTTAGTAAAAGAGCGACTTCGAGTTAGCTAAAATCTAGGCTCGTTTGTAGAGGCTTGTTTAAGTAAGCAAACACAGCTCGAACAGCTCATACAAAACGATCTCGAACACAAGGATACTATTCAGCTTCCGATTGTTGTCTAAATACATTTGATCCAATTTAGATTGTTTTCCTCGTCTCCATTTCCTCATTGCCGCTTGGTTGAATTCGGAAACCTTTGTTATCAATTTTTTTTGATTTATGCGTATTTGGAATTGGTAATGAATTCTAGGGTGCTATCTATATGCAAATCCTATGATCTATACGCTATTTATATTTACTAATGCATTCTTAATTTGAGCGTGGTGAAATATCAAATTCTACTCAACATCATTGATTGTTATGGAT
Organism: Vaccinium macrocarpon; assembly: GCA_022606695.1. Classification (NCBI taxonomy): domain Eukaryota; kingdom Viridiplantae; phylum Streptophyta; class Magnoliopsida; order Ericales; family Ericaceae; genus Vaccinium; species Vaccinium macrocarpon. The sequence goes on along the minus strand of CM040174.1, from coordinate 32,323,134 downwards.
TTGACTAGACTATTATGGACTCGGCTCATATATTTATTATCTGTGCTTGACCTACCTCAAGCTTAAAGCACGTTTCGTAAAGAGTTGAGTTCAAGTTAGCTAAAAGCTCTGCTCGTTTCTTGAGGCAGTTAAACAAACAAACCAAGCTCGAACACCTCTTAGTTTCCTCGTTGTCATTCTATTGAATTTGGAAAACCTAGATCATAAAATGGGTCACTTCAAGCAACGAACTGATCTCTTTGGGAGCAATTAGGGGCTCATTCTGTTATGGGCTCAACTCGACTAGTTATGGACTCGGCCTTGCATTTGAAGCTTGTTTAGTAAAAGAGCTAGTTCGAGTTAGCTAAAATCTCGGCTCGTTTGTAGAGGCTTGTTAAGTAAACAAACACAGCTCGAACACCTCATGCTAAACGAGCTCGAACACAAGGATACTTGTCACCTTCCGATCGGATTGTTGTCTAAATATGTTTGATCCAAATTAGATGTGTTTTCTTCATCTCAATTTCTTCATTGCTGCTTGGTTGAATTTGGAAGCCGTTGATATGAAAAATGTTTTGAGTTATGTGTATTTGAAATTAGTAAGAATTCTAGACTGCCATATATGCTAATCCTATGATCTATGAGCAATCTATGCAAATCAATAGCAAAATTCAAATTGTTCTACTAATGCATTCTTAATTTGAGCGTGGTGAAATATCAAATGTAAATATGCTGTACTCAACAATCATTGACTGTTGCGGAGTCGTGGACCTAAATTTGACAGTAAATAGGCTAGGAGTTCAAATTGGTGCTGTTTTTTCTGTCGATTTTGGTCAGAAAATTATTACTCCTGCGATCTCGGCGCTATAGATATTTACTGCTGTAAAATGAAGACAGAAATCTCCGGATTTTGGATTGGCCAAATTCATGGTATGGTTATTTCCTTGGCTCTTCTGTGTTGATCTCATGTTATCTATGGTTTTGACATGAGATAGATGAGGAACCTGCTACGCATAGTCCCATTCATCTCATGTCCCCTTATATTTGATCAGATAGTCACACGCTTACCTATGTTGCAGCCTGTCGATTACGAGCCTCCATTCTTCAGAGGCTGCACAGAACTACAGGCACATAATCCATGGATTAAAAATCCTATGACAATGAAGGTTGAGAATGTTAACATCATGCTGTTAAAAAAGAGAGAATGTTAACAGCAAGCCTTTTGTGTTGACTCCCAAGGTAAGAATCGAATATAACTTGAACAACAAAACCATCTGGTTACTAGAACAAATGTTCAGTTAGTGTTTATTTTGTATGGAACTTGTGCAGATTAAAAGTGTGCTTGATCCTTGTGAATATAAAAATGATGATATTCAAGATGATGCGGTAAGCTTGGGAGCTGATTATGAAACTACGGTAGATGTTGGAAGCTGGTTTACCATATAGCATAGTATTGCTTTTAACTGCTTTTCAAAACTTCCTCATCCATTTCAGGTTAGTCACTCAAAAGGTGAACACTTCCCGGCTGTACCAACAGGTAATTCCATGTATTCTGGCCTCATCTCCTTTACACATTACTCCCCTTAGTTTTCTTAGTTTCGACAGTGAATTTACATTAGTTATTTCGACAGGGAAAAAGGTGGAATGAGTATTCAAGGTATTTTCTGCTGGAGAAACCCATGTGCCTATTTAATTGAACAGTATCAAGGCCATAACATATTCCCAATACAATATTCAATGGCACAGATAATAGTCAACATCCAGAGGAAGATGAACAACAAGTAGGCAGGGTAAAAGACTGGATCAACTGTTACCAGCTTCGTATGGTTGAGCTCACTGACATTCTCACAAATTTCCCTGACGTCTCGCCGGTAAAGGCCTTTTCCTTTATTTGGTTTAGCTGGTCCTATGATTGGTTATTTAGATTGTTTTTTGAAATAGTTTCTCAGTTTTGCAACCGTATGACATTGTTACAAAACTTAATGGTGCAGGTACTAATAGAAGGTAAATGGAGGACCTCAAACGTGTTGAAGCTTGTAAAAGAAGACATCCAATCCCACACCAATTACTTTGTAGAATACTTATAATTGTTTGGATTCTTTTTGACTGGTTTTCAGAGACTATTGTCAAGCTTGTTCAGGAAGGTACATTCTCTAAAGCTAGATTAAACCATTACGCCATTACGAGGCAAAAGGTAGTTTACTCCTTTGCACCATTGTGTAAATTCTGCGTCGTGTAAATGTTGGCTTATATATATACTTTTTTTTTTTTTTTTGTGGAAAAACCACAATACTAGAACCCTGAATTCGACTCTGTTATGGAAGAAATGGATGGCCATGTCGTTGCAAATGGCAAGAATGCTCGGCGGGATATGGGTGACTACCACATGTACAAGAAGGTAAGTGTAATTAATTACTATTAGGATTATAATCGAGTTGATTAGCTGACATGTTTGTTTTATTGTTTCTCCTTTTTGTGTGGGTACAAGTTACACTTGCTTAGTGTTTTGGCTCATTTTTTTTACGGACTTGACTCGACTAGTCATGAACTCGGACCTCAATTTTTAAGCTCGTTTAGCAAAAGATCGAGTTCGAGTTAGCCAAAATATCGTCTCGAACACCTCATATTAAAGGAGCTTGAACACAAGGATACAATTCAGCTTCCTATTGCTGTCTAAATATCCAAATTAGATGTGTATTTGCTTCTCTCAATTTCTTCATTAACGCTTGATTTTGACCTGAGACAGACGAGGAACCTGTTGCTATTTGTGTGTTTCTTGTGCTTGGCACTTGCTCTCTCTCTTGTTGAGGGGCAAGCTGCAGTACAGTCTGCACTGGACCCCGACAAAGTGCCATTATGAGAACAACAAATGCACCATTGCATTCTTTTATGCTGAAGAATTCATGATACACGGATTATGGATGCGAGGCGCTAAGGGTAGGAAAATAAAGTGCACCAAAAAGGTTACGCCAATTGGTACTCCATATTGTCCGATAATCAATCTTTCTTTTTTAAAGAAATTGTGTTGCCCTTTTACGTCTTTCCCCTCATAAGTTTTGTTTCTTTTTTTTTGAAAAGAACTTTTCTTCTATCATTTTTCAAACATCTCTCAGTCCTTTCTCTAGATCTACAAGAATGTGGCCCAATTTGTTTTGGACCTAGCGAAGGGTTTTGGAAGAGTGAATATGAAAAACATGGAATTTGTCACTTTACAAGCTCCAACGAATACCTCGAAGAAGGGGTGGCTATATATGCTGAGGTAAAACGAGCTTTTGATGATTAGGGATCCGTTCTCATTCTTCCCTGAATTCTCTTCCGGTATCGATATGTAATTTTAGGGTTTAAGTAGATTTATTTATTTAACGAGAGTATGTGTTCTTTTGATAACTTCTTGTGTTTTTGCAGGGATTGTAGTAGGACAACGTTATATGCCTGTGGATCTTACAAATACAATTTTGCAATTATCCTAATCACAATTAGGCCGGGTGATTGTCGATGTGTAGGCGGTCTGAGGATTGGACATGTCACACCAGAAATTGAGATCTGTGCCCATCTAAGTCAAGGTCAAGGTTCCTGGCAATTGACAGACTGCCTCGGGCTAGATCCAGCTTTGTTACCTCCCATTCCTCCTCAATGGCCAGGAACCTTGACCTTGACTTAGATGGGCACAGAACTTAATTTCTCGTATGATATGTCCAATCCCTTGCACCGCCCTACATCGGACAATCACCCGGCCTAATTGTGATTGGGATAATTGCAAAATTGTATTTGTACGATCCACAGGCATATAACGCTGTCCTACTACAACCCCTGCAAAAACACAAGAAGTTATCAAAAGAACAAAACACATACTCTCGTTAAATAAATAAATCTACTTAAACCCTAAAATTACATATCGATACTGGAAGAGAATTCAGGGAAGAATGAGAACGGATCCCTAATTATCAAAAGCTCGTTTTACCTCAGCATATATAGCCACCCCTTCTTCGAGGTATTCGTTGGAGCTTGTAAAGTGATAAATTCCATGTTTTTCATATTCACTCTTCTAAAACCCTTCGTTAGGTCCAAACAAATTGGGCCACATTCTTGGTAGATCTAGAGAGAGTGACTGTAGAGATGTTTGAAAATGATAAAGAAAAGTTCTTTTCAAAAAAAGAAACAAAACTTATGAGGGGAAAGACGTAAAAGGGCAACACAATTTCTTTAAAAAAGAAAGATTGATTATCGGACAATATGGAGTACCAATTGGCGTAACCTTTTTGGTGCACTTTATTGTCCTACCCTTAGCGCCTCGCATCCATAATCCGTGTATCATGAATTCTTCAGCATAAAAGAATGCAATGGTGCATTTGTTGTTCTCATAATGACACTTTGTAGGGGTCCATTGCAACACCAGTGCAGACTGTACTGCAGCTTGCCCCTCAACAAGAGAGGGAGCAAGTGCCAAGCACAAGAAACACACAAATAGCAACAGGTTCCTTGTCTGTCTCAGGTCAAAATCAAGCGTTAATGAAGAAATTGAGAGAAGCAAATACACATCTAATTTGGATATTTAAACAGCAATAGGAAGCTGAATTGTATCCTTGTGTTCAAGCTCCTTTAATATGAGGTGTTCGAGACGATATTTTGGCTAACTCGAACTCGATCTTTTGCTAAACGAGCTTAAAAATTGAGGTCCGAGTTCATGACTAGTCGAGTCAAGTCCGTAAAAAAAATGAGCCAAAACACTAAGCAAGTGTAACTTGTACCCACACAGAAAGGAGAAACAATAAAACAAACATGTCAACTAATCAACTCAATTATAATCCTAATAGTAATTAATTACACTTACCTTCTTGTACATGTGGTAGTCACCCATATCCTGCCGAGCATTCTTGCCATTTGCAACAACATGGCCATCCATTTCTTCCATAAAAGAGTCGAATTCAGGGTTCTAGCATTGTGGTTTTTCCACAAAAGAAAAAAAAATAATATAAGCCAACATTTACACGACGCAGAATTTACACAATGGTGCAAAGGAGTAAACTACCTTTTGCCTCATAACGGTTTAATCCAGCTCGGTACATTTTCTGTACCAAACCTTCTGTACCCATAGGTTTATCATATCCAAACCCTTGGAATAAAGAGCGTTGGAGAAATTGAAGTGGGGACGCCAATTTTTCCCCTGATTTTCCAATTGGCAGCCCGTTTAAATCGAAGGTGTAAGTTCGCCTTTTTGTCCGGTGGCCTCTCTTGTAATTTTGGTCACATCGAGGGTTGCCTGTGAAGGCAGTGATTGGCGTCTGTTTCGACCGTGGAGCCATAATTGCTTGTTATCTTTGCTGTGGTCGGCGCATCGGTATGCGGACCGGTGGAGTGCCGTGTGTGGCAATCTCTTTGTTAGGCGTCGCGTGTGTTGTACTCTTCGCCTCTTCAAAACCCTTCGAAAAAGCATATCTATTCTTCTTAACGCTCACCGCCTACTCCTAACCTCCGCCTCCTCCGCTCGAATCAGGTTATTTTGCCCTTGTTTTTATGAGCTTCTGCTTTGATTTTTTTGTCTCTGTTCATTCTATTTGTTTCTTGGAAGACGTTGAACGAATATTGTGGTCATCTGTGGCCAATTGCTTGATGAAACCCATGTTAATTTTAAGACTTTGCTCAACTCCTGATGCTATGGAATTAAGAAATTGTTATTGAGTAAGGAGTAGGGTGGGGTCTAGAATGCTTCCTAAACAAATTTGAGTTCGTGTCTAAATTTGAGCAGATAGCCAAAATAGTTCAATAGGGTGTGACAAGTTACTCATTTGTAGTATGTGTGCATAGGAAATCATTAACGAATGCCCTTTTATGCATTGAGTGGAGTGGCTGCAGTGTTGTATTTGTACTTTTGTAGCGGAAATGAGAATAAAATGTGCCCTCCATGTATCTCTTTTGAATGCAATAGGAAAATACGTTCGTAGGAAATATTTAGGCTGTCTTGGAGCTTAATTGAATGGTGATTTTTGATGGTGTCATTATGATTGTGGCATTAAGACTTGTGGACATATGGAGTGCTAATCAGTATACATACTCTTTGTGGTCTTTGAATTCCTGCATACTTTGACAGAGAACCATTTTGGATGCAAAAAAGGGAAACCCATTTTGGATGGAAAAAGTAAGGGGAAACCATTTTAGTCTGCGTTACTTTTATATCTTCAGAGCTTATTTTTGGTTTAAGTGATGGTAATAGCACTTAAACCAGAATCGTGCCAACTATATGCAAGTTAGTAATTGAACAAGCAATTTGACAAACTTTCAACTTTGTATCTTTAGGCTAAAGACGGGAGAGGCTCCTATAATATTGGGTTAGAACCTCTGCCGTTCTAAGTAGGTTTTAGAGGCTTTGTTTCTTAAGCATTTTCAGAACATAACCTCTGCTTTTGATTGGTGGAAACAAAATGTGTTTTGGGATTTTCACTAAACCAATGTTCTGTGAGATGGGTTGTGAAAGATTGGCCTTTGAGTTTGAGAGTAGCGTTACTGGTTTGTTGTGCCAACATTTTAGTTTTAAGTAATTATGTTCCTATCTAGGAAAAAGAGTGTGCTGTCATTATGAATTGTTTCTCTATTTCTACTTTGGTTCTGGGGTATTAGTGAGGGAAACATTGCTTCTTTTTCCGACACTGAGAAAGAAACAATGTTCTAAAATATTGGTTGTGGTCTATTCCTCTGATATTTCTTTGTCCGCTCCTAAATAGAACTTCCTCAAAATTCCAACCCATCACATGGATGTGATCCAAATCACCCAGTGTTTGTTAGAATTTGTAGTTTCCAACTAGAAAACAGGAAGATGAGAAGGTTGAATGTCATCGGATGCCTGTTCCACTGAGTTCACCTTCTAGCCCTTTAACTTTGCACACTACAAGAACTTGTATTAATATGGTTGCTATCTTTGTGCATCCTTTTTCTATATGGTTGATTTCTTACATGGGCAACATTTTTGTGGTGCAGTGCAATGTCAATTCGTGTTCCGTTAGGGTGATGGGTTTTTGTCATTGTGTGGTTCTGGAACATGGTAGATGTCAATGTCCGAAGCTAATATCATGGTCTCCAAAGAGGATATTGCTGCATTCGTTCGTTACATCATTTAAATGCAATAAAAAAATCCATCAATTGAATAGGTTGGCAACAGCTTACATGCTTGTTGAACTCTCTAGGTTGATTAAGTTATTGAGAGCTGTATAATTTTGTTTCAGCATGGTTGGCATTCATTTTGGCTGGTTCATTTGTTATGAATTAGTATTCTCCTATAGTGTCTGCTTCAAAAAGTACAGTCTTTCTGATATCTTGGGTTTTCCATATCTATTTCATTTAATTTTTTTATGGACGTCTCAGTTTTCAATTGGGGACGGACTGGGCATTGGACTCATATATATGATGTCTACTGCGATAGCTAAAATTGTTAAGCCGAACATGGCAATGTTGAGAGTCATCACCGACTCTCTAGAAGTCTCTAGATGTTTCCAGAATATTCCGGATTGTACTAGAATATTCCACAATGTTTCGGAATGTTCTGGACTCTAGTAGAAGGTTCCGGATCCTATTAGAATGTCCCGGGTTATTCTAGATCCTTCCAGAAACTTATGGAAGGTGATGGAGTCTTTCAGATTACTCTGGAATCTTCTAGACTATGGTAGTATAGTCTAGGTTTCTCTAGAAGATTTTAGTCTTATTCTAAAATTGGCTTGTATCTAGAATATTCTATAGGTGACCTCATTTGTATGTGTGTTGGAGAGAAACACCAAGTGTGTGAGTGATAACCAAGTGTTGTGAGAAGCACAAAGTGTGCATGTGAGTGATACTCAAGTGTGAGTAAGTGTCTTGTGTACAAGTGTACTTGTGTAATTGTGTATTGAATAGAAGTGAGAATATTCAATACAAGTTTATAGTTTGGGGTGTCCAAACTCAACAGGCAATGGATGAGACTGAAAGTTGCTCATGAATTGAAAATTGAAGGAAATCATCGAGTGCTCTGCAATTTTCGAGTTCAAGAACTGAAGGTCCTACAAAGCTAGACGTAGTTAGTGGCAGGAATAGCTCTGAGAGCAAAGACAATGCCCTTGCCCATACACGGTTGACAGCAGACCCAATGGAGGCTCTAAAGAAACTACAAAACCTGAAGTGCATAGAATTGTTGGAGCAATGATACTTGGGGAAGGAAATAGTTTTCTCTCGAGAACCTGGTAACTTTCCTCAACTCGAAGTAGTGGAAATTCTTTTACTGCTCCAACTGAAGATGGTGGTAGTCAAGGAAGGAGGAATGCCAAGACTAAGGGATTTTGGAAAAGCTGTGATTTTGTTCGTCAGATCACTCCTAGGTGAGTCTCTTGAAACCAAATTAAAGTGAAAGACTGGAATGGTGAATGCAAATATGCACTTTTAGTGAATGAATTCCCACATTTTGATTAACTTGATTTTCCTAAATTTGAAGCGCACAAAATGAACACAGAGTTAACCACTATAATCAATACCCATTTCCGAAGCACCAAAAAGGAAGTCCTCTTCAAGACCATAAGACGTACAAAGAAAACGGGATCTATATGGAGTAACTTACAAGAAAACAAACTGTACACAATCCATGGCAGTTCGCCTAAGTGTCAGTCATTCATGCATGTTTGGAAACTTTTTAAATTAGCCTCAACCTATATTCCTTCAAGTTTCCAGAAGCATTATAAGATAATCAGGGTCCCCACCAGAACCGATCGTCTACTAAGCGATGTCAAAGATCCAATGTCGTGAAACCATATTTACTCGATTTTATTTCACAGTTTACTGGTGGTTTTACCCCAATTTTCAGTTGCACTTCAATAAAAGTGATCAAACGAACCATTCTTAGTTTTGGTTTTAACATTGAGTACTTCACAGTTCAAAAAGACACGAGAAAAAATATTATACGTAACGTGCTTTAAAAAGAGCCGTGAAAGGCTAGTGAGACATAATCAATCTAACATACCTTATCTTTATTCCCTTTGGTATTCGTGTTTCCATGGAACCCCAATGTCAACATCCATGTCAATCGAGACTAGGCTCTCAACGTACGGATGCACAGTAAAATACTCTAAATTAATAGGGACTCTTCGGATAGGAAAATGTTCCATCTTTTGGATTGTAGTGAATTAAACGCTCATTAGCATATAGTAAAACTTCACCATTCTTCTAAACACAAATTGGGTTTATCGCCACGCAGAGGGTAATCAAGTTCAACACGATCGCATCATGATCAAAATGCTCGTCCCAGATAGAGTAAAGAGAGAGAGACTAGACAACGGCAAACGGATTGGCTATCAAGAGTCTGTGGTGGATGTAATCAGTGTCGATATATGATGATAGACTGAGATAGATTTTCGCAAATTCGGGATTGGAAAACAGAGAACGCCACGGCTTGGAAACGCTCCATGTATCAATTTTTCATCATATAAATCGTATCGGGATACGTGTCACGTATCTCAAGATACTTTTGATGGGATGGAAGAGTAAGAGTTTCTAATGTTTAACTGGACAAGATTTTGGAGGAAGGAGAAATAATTAATGCAAGGATGGGGAAGGATCGTATTTATATTGCACTTAAAACTTCTTTCTTTTTGCTTGGTATAAGATGGCTAGAATCTATCCCTGATTAGACCTTTCCATGTCTAATCCAAAGATATTTTTATATAAGATAAACTTTGAGGTAGATTCTAGAATTACACATATAACTAATTCTCACAAAAAAAAAATTTAGATATTTCACAAGAATATTGTAGAATTTCTAGAAAATAGATATTATAAAGCTTCTAAAAACTAGATATCTATATTTACTTGAATAATATCTTTCATCTTTGAACTTTGTCAATTGGGCTTATTGGGATTTTATTTTTCCTATTTGAAAATACTAAATCTAGTTTATTCTTCAACAACAATAATCATAATATACGATGAAAAAGTAGTTATACTTAATGACATTAACAAACTAAACTTACATTTACAAAAAATAAAAAATAAAATTTTAAGAAGCAAAATTTCAAGTCTCTCTCAATTGTGGGCTTTCTGTTGTATTAGCTATGAGAAAAGAAGAGCTTTGTATGATTCAGGCAAAAAAAATCGAATTAAGGTTGAATTTCTATTAAGTGTTTGAATATTTCTATAATTAAAGTCAAATGGCTTAGATAATTACGTTTGGAGTTCCAATTAATAAAGAAAGCTCATGGATAGTTGATTTGTTGCCTTGTTGGTAATATGAAACGGAGAGGAGGGAAGAAATGGATGGGTAGAACCTGGATGGGTTTGAGAGCAAGTCAAGCCGAAGAGAATCGCAGCAAAAGGGTGTCTGCCATGGAGATTGGAGAGGTATTCATCGGTGGCCACGGCGGCGGAGTTCGGCGAGAGTTGATTCCAATATGACTGGTACAGTGAGATGTGGACAGAAATAGGGGACAGATGATCTCAGGCCCAGGAGATCCTCTATTCGGAAAAATGTGTATGTCAAGGGATTTCTGACCGTTGGATCACTTAGAAATTAAAAACCAAAAAAAAAGAAGAAGAACACAATCTAACGGCTCAAAGCCCCTCAGCACAGGCACATAAGATTTCGCACGCACACCACAAGCCCGGTTGCTCTTTTTTTTTTTTAACTTTTCTTCGCCTAGAACACAGAGTGACACCCCAAAGGCCAAAACCCAAAACGGCCGCGATATGCTGAGACCCATTCCAAAAAAATAAATTTGGGATTTGTATTATAATTAGGATTGTTTATTCTCTTCCACCAAACCAGTAAAGAATTCTAACTTATCCATTGTTTTTTAAAGATTTGTTCTTTTGCTCATTTTCGCCGGCCACTACGACAATACACGTTCTTTTTTTCTGCTCGTTGAGGGAGAAAGTGGGACACCTTTGCATCCCTCCTTAACATTAAATATGTGAATTTGTTTTGTTGCGTTGATGCAAGGCTCCCCTCTTTGAATTACTTTGTATTGATTATCTACTTGATGGTTGGTTCTTTTTTTTATGCCTGCTAAGTGATCCCTTGCATCCCTCCTTGACATAAAAGATGTGATTTTGTTTTGTTGCAGTGCTTGTCAAGGGAGAATCTGTGATGCAAGGCTCACCTTTTAATTACTTCGTATTGATTATCTACTTGATGGTTAGTTCTTTCTTTGTGCTTGCTAAGGGCAAAAGTGTGATACCCTTGCATCCCTCCTTGACTTAAAAGGTGTGATTATGTTTTGTTGCGGTGCTTGTTAAGGGAGAATGTGTGATGCAAGGCCCCCCCGTTTAATTACCAACTCTCATAGCTTCATAGCTTCATGGTTCGATGTACATCCTTCGTGGCTGAAATATTAATCTTTTTGGGTGCCACTTCGAGTTTCAAATCTTGGGCTCCGCCACTGCTTATGTTAACCCAACCAATAGTTGCTACTCCCTCCGTCCCAATTTAGATGTCCTCTACAGAGAATCAAGCTTTTTAAGAAGTTAAAAACTTTTCCCCTAATTTTCACTTGTCATCTTTTCTTATTTCTTGAGATCCTATGAAAACACCAACATAGATGGGTTGAGTTGAAATGCAATACTAGCACAATTTTCATTAGACATCTTTTCATATTTCTTGATATCCAATGAAATTTTATGTTTTCCATATGGAATTTTACTTTTGCATTCCACTATATTTCATCTGGCAGTTAGATTAAACAAAAAAATGAGCACAAAAATCTTTAAAATACAATATAAATATCAGAAGGTAAAAATACTAACAACCCTAAAAGTAAAATCCGACGGGTCTCGACTATCTCGTGAAGTGGCCTGGACACAAACACGTCGACTACAATTCATAATCGAGATCGATTAGTAGCACTTGCTTAGCCAAGGGAGAAAAAAAAAAACGAAAAACAGAGATCAGTAGCCCTCATAACAAGCACAAGTGGCCTTCACACAAACACATCAACTGGAATTCATAATCGAGATCAATAGCACTTTCTTACCTTTTTTCCTTTCAGTATTCGTGTATCCATGGAACCCCAATGTCAGCATCCATGTCAACCGAGACTAGGCTCTCAACGTAGGGATGCACAACAGAAGATCCTAAATCAATAGGACTCGTAGGATACGTAAATGTGCCATCTTTGGGATTGTAACGAACTAAACGCTTATTGGTATCCAGTAAAATTTCACCATTCTTCAAAATGCAAACTGGTATAGTATACCCTAAATCCGATGAACATTTATCAAAAGATATCACCACCAACTTGGTCCAAGACTCTCTAATACCATATTCCTGCATCACCCATACATCAGCACAAGTGCGGTAGTCATACAGAACACCCAGGAATCCATTGAAATCACACAACGTCTCGTACGAACGACCATCTCGATCCTTATTAGGTTTCGAAACCTCTCCATAGGTCTCCTTGGCCAAATGAAGAGAAACAATATTCCCATCGGTCTCCCTAGCATTCCAATGGAGAGCCCCGTTAGCAAACACCCCCGAACGGTTCTTAAAAGTAATATCACGGCGAGGAAAGTCATCGATCCTTCTCCACGAATCAGACCTCAATGTACACACTTTGGCTCCATAAAAAATACCATCTCGACACTCATAAAGGAATCCCACCACTTTGTAATCATCAATCGAGGCGTCATAACCAAACCCATAAACAACTACATGACCGAGCGGCATGCCATAACTGGGCAATCTCTTGGATTTCCTCGTCGAGGGGTTCCATACAAATAACGTTGTCTTGGTTTCGATGCACATTAACCCATCACAGCATCCTAAGACCCTGACTCCTAGATGTCCGCCACGGTTGTCACGACACATAGGGTAATGATCAATATCAACAACATCAGCATCGTAACAATTCTCATTCAAGATAGAGGGGAGAGAGCAAGACATGACAACGGCAAACGCATTGGCTATCAAGAGTCTGTGGTGGGTGTAATCGGTGTCGATAGATGATGCTAGACGGAGATGGGTTTTTGCGAATTTGGGATCGGAAATCAGAGAACGCCATGACTTGGAAACGCACCTGAATCTCAGCAGAGACTTGACGGGAAGTCTGGACAGTATTTGGGCCATGATTTCTGGCGGCAGGAGTTGTATTGCTGGGTGAGAATTTTGTTTTCCGGTGCCCATGATTTGGTGCGGTGGCGGAGGAACTTCTTCTCCTTCTTCTTCTTCTTCTTCTTCTTTCGGAAGAGGGATTCGAGAGGTCTGGTTGGGGAATTGGGATGGTGAAGTACGCTTGAGGAAGAAGCTACAGATTCGTCCGATCACACCCATATTTCCCGCTTCGATGATGCCGCTGACTTGACTACGGCTGTGCTATGAGCACATCCATATAACAAACTAGTGTTTACCCGTTCAATGAACAAAATAGTAGTAATAATAATACTCCCCCATCTCAAATTGTTGGTCTTGTTCGGATTTGGATACAATTTTTAAATTATTTTTATCTTTCAATTTATAATATATTCTATGTGCAATATGAATTTTATCTGATAGATCTTAATTAATTCTATTATACAAAATTTTTAAAATCTCTAAAATTATTATAAATTGAATGATCTAAACATTTTAAAAATTGTATCGAAATCCGAACATGAACAACAATTTGGGACAACGGGAGTATATTGGGATTTTTCTGATCCAGTAATCAAACGGCTACAATGCTAGTTTGACTAAAATAATCGTTGTTTCAATATAGATTAGGATGAACATCATCTGAGTCTGACAGCGTATAATATTATAATATTAGAGATATCATAGAGTGGAACTTAATTTTTTAGAATAGTCATTGATGAGGGAAGAATGGTTTGGGTTGAAAGTCAAGGAGAAAAACAAGGAGGTGAGAGTGGAGCATTTTATGAGTGGACGGTTGAAGCTTGGTGAGAAGAAGAGGTAAAACAAACTAAACTTTTCTCCCTCTCTTTTAAAAAAAAGAAAATGAAAAATCTAAGAAATTAAGATTGGAGGTTTGGAGGCTTTTTCAGGCTAACACATTTCTATATTAGAGAGGTTTTCAAATCTTATGTCTTATTCAGACAAATTCTCACCCTTCATTTTTCAAGAGCTAAGATTGAACAATAAAGCTACGTACACAACCAAAGAACAACCAATACACAACCACAAGCAAAACGACATCATTTTGCTATTAAAAAAATACCCTCAAAATCTGAATCGTCTTCCCCTTCCCCTCATTTCACTCGATACACAATGAAAGAGAGTGAACTTGGGCCTCCACCACGATATGCCACCAGCGACCACCACCACCATTATCCACGAGAACCTCCTGGGTGACGCCATATCCCATCACAAAAGTATCTCGATCGATCAAACACTGCCTCCACCATGAGAGGCCACCGGCAACCACCACCACCATACTGAAAGCAAAATCTTTAGAAGCTTAATTATTTACTAAGTGACAAACTATTAAAAACGTACAGATCAGGATCCAAACCAGAGTCGCTCTAATCCATATCAAAATTAGAGCTGTGCACCACTTTCAAAAAAGGAAAAGTAGATTCAGCACCAAGTTTACCTGAACAATTTCTGGGGAAGAAAAGCTAAACATTTCCATGCCATCAAGACTCCCAGGAGGCTGTAGAGGGGGAAGATTCATCCTTCCCAACTTATGCTGCTTCGTGATCTCTTGATTCACTCTCTCTCTCTCGCACCATTTCCTAGCATTTTGCAGCTGAAACATGAACAAATACCTCACTTGGACAATACTCAATGGAAACCTGAAAAAATATCAGAATTCAAAGCTTAGAAGCAGCGCCAGTATATCAGCTCTTCTTTGACAGCAGTTCATGCAACCAAGATCACAACCATATAATCTGAGCCCAACCATTTCAGTCAGAATCTTATTTCCCTTTCTTTCTTATCTTGCACGTCATTCGGTTGAAACTGAGCTCTTATCATGCATTCAAACAGTGTTACAAGTTTCTCAAAAAAAAAGTGTTACAAGTAAACAAAAGGGCACAATCACTACAAGAAAAGTGACTTTATAGCGGGCAAAAAATGCTATTAAAGGTTATACATAGCATTTTTGAAAATGCAGGAAAAAGGTCTGGGTTTTCTTTAGTATTCTCGGATCTCTATATTTGGCAATTGGCATACTTTCCATAGCATTTTTTCGTATGCTATAATTGATATTCTTACCAATAGCATTTTGAGCATGCTATGTTAGGTCTAAGTGTCTAACTTTCAATTGCATTTCTGGGACTCTGTTTGACATACTTTTTAATAGCATTCTGAGAATGCTGTATTTGAGGTTTAATTAGTAGCTTCCACATAATGCTACTCCCTCCGTCCCTTTTTTAAGTGATCCATATCGGAATACGTGCAATTTCAACCCCTAAAAAACATATTTCTTTATGTTAATTTTTTTATACCAATTAAAGTGCTCATTGAGTACTTTAATTTGGTGTCCAAAAAAAAAAATAAAAATGTTCTACGGAAGTATATTTTTTAACGTCTACAAAAATACACATTTCCCAAAGGTAATACTTAAAAAGGGATGGAGAGAGTATAATGTTTACGAAGCTATTTTTAATAGCATTTCAATGTTGTATCATTACATCTTGAAATCTGTCCTGAACACTTTCAACAACATTAATCTCATTCAAACCAAGCTCATGCCAAACTATACATGTATATAAAGCAACTGAATATCCATTTATAAACAATGTACCACAACATTCCAAAATCAAGTATTATATTAACTCTAAATACAAGGAAATTATTAGAGTCCACGTCCACCCTAGACATCTATATCCCAAAAGTAGACTAAAAGACTTGACAACAAAAAGAAAGTAATTTACGTCAAGGAAAAGCCTTCAACTATGTCCAACCAGTACTGGCATATGTTCATATCTATATCTCCAGCAAAAAGTCACGAACAATGGGTATTCTCTATGCAAACTCGTTTGAGAAGATTGCCAAGCCTGTATTCTCTATGCAAAAAATTCCATCATTGGTTAAGCAACATGGTTTATCAATAGTATAACAACGGGTACTAGTCGTCACCAAACCGGTAGGTGCCCTTCTTCCACCTTACTAGTGCCTAGCCATTTTAAAACATTGGCAGCAACCATGAGCAAAAAGACAACAGCAGAAACAAGAACCAATATCAAAAAACTTGAGTTTGGATCTTTGGACCTATGTTAGGTAGACTCTTGTTGAGATGTAGCATAAATGTATTAAGTGATGAACTCAATGAACTGTTTTATTCTCGTGCCAAAGACACTAGAGCACTACACTACAGAATATAATATTACCTTGCTAATTTCTTGTATTTTTTAACATAAATTGTGTTTATAGACAAGCATACGTCCCATGGAACCTTATGTTTATGTTGGAAGATCCACAGTAAGTTTCTAACTTAACATTTTGTGGTCCAATAAAAGCTAGGCAAAAGACATCCAAATTCCAAGCAAACTCAGATTTCACAAATTTTGAGTTACTTAATAGAAGGAGGTGCAAGACCATCTTCATCCAATTTATGATTAGAACCATGTCACATCCCCTGTAAAAGTAGTTTGAGTCGGAGAGTAATTATAACGACTTTAAGTACCGATAAGAACGGAAGAAAAGTGATCGAAAGAATCCACTGGTTCATAATAACAGAATCTTCTTTATTAGTATATCCAGAACAGCAGGCAATGGGCAAAAATGGCATTCTAGAGCAGATTTAATCCATAGAATTGTGAGAAGTGAGAAGAACCACAGAAATGAGGAAGAAAGTGTGTAATGTATAATCAGGTACTTACAATGCCGGCAGGAAGCTGCTTGATGTGAAGGTGCTCCATGGTAACAAGAGGCTTCTTCTGAGGGTAGTACAACACATAGGCCAACGTATCCTGAAAAAATTAGGTAATTATAAACATCATGAATCCAGAAAAACAATAAAGATATATACGACTAACAATAGAAGGGGGAAGTTATTGAATTCTATACCATCCGAAACTGGTAGCTGGTGACATCAATTCCCATGGCCTACTTAACCGTTGCCGACTGATATTTATTACAAGGGGACTGATTGAGTAAACAACAAATGAGGGAGATGGTGAACTTACTTGGTTATGGTCTGGAAATGGTATAATTGAAGCACAAACACCAAAAATCAGTGACGGGTGTATTTCATAGTGCGTGTAAGTGTCAGAATAGGCCTCCTCTGGATTTAGTATAGCAGAAATGAGATCCTGAGACAATAAAAGAAAAATTAGATCCGAATGCTTCTTAGAAACTTCGGGTGCAGCTCAAGGAACAAAAATTCATTTATGTTCCATCGAAGCAGCCAAAACGTTTCTGTTCCTAGGAGACCGGAAGGAAACATTGGAATCCCACAACCCCAATGTTTCCACCGACACATGTCAACACACTCAAAATCATGTAGTCTAGACATTCTTTCAGAGACATTGAAACAATGACCTGCTTCGACACTTCTTGGAAATATCCAACAATAAAATTTCATGAGCTCAAATTCTTTTGATACCTCCAGCAACATTTTTGAAATGTTTCAGAAGCATTCCAAAAATGCTGTCTGAAAGGTATCCTTTTTCCTAACTAATTGAAACCAAACGAAAATTCTGATCCTTGGGTAGCTTTCACCCAACTGAAATCATTCTTTGGATACTCACATTAATGGTCATTGAGATCATAGTAGTCTCCTCTTCTTCTGTATCTATGAATTCATTTGCTACTAGATCATGCCAGACGCCATATTTTGGAGTTTCTTGGAGGAAGTATAACGGAAACCCTCAATTGGAATCATAATCAACATTAAGTAATCAGGGGGACAATGACAGTGTGTAAAAATATGTGGGAAAATTCAACTACCATACCCTCATGCATAATGCTTGAATGTCCTTCATTTTTATAAGAAGCCTTTGTTTCTCCACAATGAACAAGGGATGACTAGAACGGCCATAATCAGTATATATCCACAGTTCTTTTAGGCGGATATCCCTGACTACCCCAACTTCAGTATTGAATCAACCTATGCAATTTAAAGCATTGATTAAAAGGAGGTATCATAAGCTGAATCATAAATCAACTATATAGAGCGCTAGCAGTATATAACTTCGCCTGCTATAACTTCACTTGAATCAGAAGAACATTTAGCTAAGGTTGCAGAGTCACTACTTGAAGCTGACTAATCATCATAGTTCGATGTATGCTT
This sequence comes from Vaccinium macrocarpon, assembly GCA_022606695.1. Lineage (NCBI taxonomy): Eukaryota > Viridiplantae > Streptophyta > Magnoliopsida > Ericales > Ericaceae > Vaccinium > Vaccinium macrocarpon. The sequence goes on along the minus strand of CM040174.1, from coordinate 32,304,979 downwards.
ACCCGTCTCCTTCAACGTCTAAGTGTCCTCACCAGCATATCTGGATCGCGATGAATACCAACCCTGCAACCATTGACAAAGATTCTTGTAGCTTGGGGAATCACTGCTGGAGATATATACTTTGCTACGAGTACTTAGCCAATGCATAAATGAAAGCCCCCTCGGTTGTTTCAATTCCAGACTTCTCCGAATTTGGTTTAAATCAATTTTAGTTGATGTATTATGAGAGAATAACATGTCTCGTAAAGCGAAATAAATTAATTTTGAATTTAAGCCAAATTGGAACAACCCAAATTCTGACATGGCCAACTCTCTTTTTGAGCTCTCGCGTACATCAATTTTCCAAGACCCTATGTTGTTCATTTTCATCAACGCAAGTTATATGAAGCTCTCATAGAGAAATTTAAGCACTTGTGGTGTCACAAGTTTGGAAACTCCTTGCATTACCTGATACACTCCATTCCCTAACTAAGGCAAAATTGGGAACCAAATTTACATGTGCTAAAGCTGAAAATCATAAAAACAAATTCTTTTGGTTATCAAATTTCCAAACAACCACCAGATTGAACATGCCCGGAGTACTCCTCTGGGGCTTCTACTTGTGTCCAGGTGTACCTCTTCAAATCCAACACGTAAGCTCGGTGGGCCCCGTCGAACCTCGGTGACCCAATCACCAACATCTTACCCTGCCACGCTGTCACAAATGCTCTGCTACTTCGCACCTCAGCTGGTAGCTCAGCCACCGCCTGCCACGTGGCGCTCTGCCAAACCGCCACTTCATTCGACCGGCACATGTACAGCCTCCGATCCCCGTCATCCAAGCAAGTATTTGGACACGTGGCCACATCCAAGAAGTCATCTTCCACCTGGTCCCACTTCATAGCGGCCACATCGAATGCTTCGGCACTTGTACTAAACCGACCTTGCATCTCCGTGTTGTACCCGCCGATGACGTGGAATTTGCCACCGTGGAACACCCCATCGCACTCATCGCGTTCCATTGCCATGTCAGGCAGTTGGACCCACTCGTCCTTTGCCACGTCATACGTCAACGCAGATTTCAAGGCATTCTTCTCTTTATCATGTCCACCCGCAACATACACCACCCGATCTAAATCGGATGCACAAGCGAAGAAGGACCTAGGCCCGCCAGGTATATCGGACCCACGCCTCCACGTGGCCGAAACAAAATTAAACACAAAAACAGAATCCGAAACAACCCACGTCACTGGGTCCCACCCACCCATCACCACTAACTCCAACCCGACACCAACGACCCGACAAAACATGGGCAACCCGTTTTCGTACCCGGGCACGGGTGGTAGCTCGCTCCACTTACCCGTTTCCGGCTCAAATACGGTTAGCCGGAAAACCTGATTAACAGGGTGCTTCATCGTATCAGAACGGGACTCAGACGGGTGAACCCAAGATTGTACCATTACAACCAGTGACTGGGTTAACCCGGACTCCTTCCGAAGCCTCCGAAACTCCGGCTGCCGAATCTCAGCATTCCATCTCCGGCAAACTGATGAAACAGAAGAGAATTGGGTGTATGGGACCCGAATCAGACATTCGAGGCCGATTTCCTCGGGGAGACCCGGAATAAGATCCATGTATCTTCTGAATCTCGATTAATTGAATCTCTCGACAACCAATTTTTGTTTTTCGAAGAGCAGAATCGAAGTATAGTATCGAACAGGAAGGACGAATTTGAGAGGGATAAAAGCAGAAACAGAGGGCGAAAGAAAGGCAGAAAGCAAAAGATGAGGAGGAATTCAGGGGAAAAGTTTGGCGTTGGCTTGAGCTTTTGCTTTTTGAAGAATGGGGCGTTGGGCTTTTTTGGTTATGGGCTCGTGAAGAGTGAGATATTATATGGGAAAAAGTATGTGCAAAAATGGCAGAAAAACATATACAGTTGCGTCGCTCGAGTGAAGGTTGCAGCCTCACACCTCTCGCTTTCTAGCAGATCGTTGTCGCGCAGTACGAAGATAAGACCACCACTCCAAATCCGATTTATAGGATACTTGTTGGAATGTTTTCGCCCCTAGTATTATTTACTATGAGGAAAATGTAAAAATAGGCTCGGTAGACTTATGTTAAAATTTAGAAAAATTTGTTAAAAAAGTTTTTCTATTATTAGTTCACTGGGTTAATAATAAGATAATAAAAAAAAACACATATTCCGATCTTTTTTTTTTCTCATACACTTTTACACATTCCAATATATTTTTCACACATTCTCATACACTTTTCAAGCCTTGTAATCAGCCTATTATGTGGATTTTAGAATTTTCCTTGAAAATACTTCCTCCGTCCCAATTTTATAGTTTCTCATTCTATCCTAACCAGAAAAAAAAATAATTTAAAAAATGATTATATCTTTCAATCGGTTCTACATTTTATAAGCAATATGGATCTTGTTTGATAGATCTTGATTTAATATAATAAACTAAGTGTTCAAAATCACTTAAAATATTGTATAGATTATAGGATATAACACTTTGAAAAGTGGCACGAACTCCCAAAATGAATTATAAAATTGGGACGGAGGGAGTATAAAATTTATTCAGCATTGTGTTTACGTTCTAAAAGATACTGGCCTTGTTCGATTAACAAGTTTTGTTTTGAACTGTTTAATTTTGATGATGCAAGCAAGTGTAATAAGTGGAGAGAGATAGAGAGAAAAGTGATGATGTAAGCAAAACAGAAACTGCCCCAAACTAAGCCAAAACTGTGTACTGAACACAACCACTGTTGTTCCTAATGTAGGGAATATTTACAATACACGTCTCTTAAAAGGTGTGTACCGTATACATTTAATGTGTGTTTTAAATTATGTCATATCATAAAAATTCATAACATTTAGGTACGTCTCATAACTTTTGTACTAACTTTTTTCATGAATTAGAAGATCTCATTAATATCTAGTAAATCACTAAAACAATTTAAATTCTCTCGAGAATTTTTTTTTTAATTTATCATTTCGCGAACCAAGTTATCATTTGGGGACGAAGAGAATAAAAAAAATGAGATTTGATAAAGGTTGCAAAACCTTCTAGAAGGAAAGCGAAAGTGACAAGTGACAACCGTTGGTTGTTCTGTTCTTGACTCTTTTTTGATGACTCCATATTCCTATCAATAATGGAATGGTGGTTTCTCTGTCTCTTTTTGTAACAGCACGGGGACCACTTAAGTAAAAGGAAAGAGGAGTTGGGCGCCAGCAAATGAGCACTGTACAAAAATCTCTTTTCTACTATTTACTAATGTTTTCTATTTTTTTATATTATTGTTATTATTTTTATCATAGACCTTATTAATTGAACGATTTGAATCACTATTGTGCTCTTCTGATGGGTCCACACGCTGAAAAGCCTAGCGGCCGGATTCTCAAAGTTAAGACGGGTAAGGATAAGTTAAATCGTTCGATTAACAATTATTATTATAAACACAAATATCCAAACAATAAAATGTGTTTAAAATCATTCGACGCACATAGACACCACAAAAGTACAAGTAGAATCCTAAAAACATCGGATGACTCCAAATATATATATATATATATATATATATATATATATATATTATCCATCAACCGACCCCACATACCATTCATATTGTTTCCTTTCTCTATTGTACCAAATCAATATTTATCTTCTCCTTTGGCTCTCTCTTTCTCTCCCACTCCACCAGTGATGATGCACACTCCCTCCCTTCTAGAAGATCTTTTATTTTTTACTTAATTCCATTATATATATATATATATATATAAGTGTATTTCTTAAAGTGGTTTGTGAAAGACGAGGATTGTGTATACATGTACATCTTGTCCGATAGTACTTCAAGTCAAAGAAGTCGGCAAATGCTTCTAGAAGATCATCAAGGAAACGACAGCAACTCCACATGGGATCGTGCTTTAAGTGAACCTGTGGTACCGGTACATGCACATCTACACTCATAATTTAAATTTATTTACTGAAAATTTTATTTATTTATTTATTTATTTTAAGCCTAGCTAGTTGCATATAAAAGCCAAATATTCTTCTAGAAGGTTGACAGAAATTAAGCCGACACTCCATGGGGACAGAGAATTTCATCATCCTTTTGTGTTTTTATGTTTTCTTTCTTTATTACCATTAAATGTATTTGTTTGTTTGTTAATAACAATGGCTGATGCCTGTGGTTTTGCATTTTTTTTTTTTTACTTTTTCTGTGCAATTCTATTTTATTTTCCTATGACCTGTCCAGATAAGTTTCGCGCATTTCGGCGCCAAAACATTTTCGTATAAAATATGGGGACACTTAAATAATAGTCCTCCAACTCACATGGACATATTGTATCATCTTTGCCTTTTTTCGGAGTTATGTTTTCATCCCAAATTTAAATAAACCCAATTTTACCCTTTATAGTGTGTGTATATATATTATGAGATTTGGGACCAAAACGTATTTGGTATATAGGTGGAGAATAGTGAGACTATTTTCAAACTTTGGGGTCCTATGCTATAATTAAGGGATTTAGAGATTAAACCAAATCGCAAAGTTTATGGTTTACACTCATCACCCAATTTATACCTTAGATAGAGATCTGTAACTCCAGAAATTGTCACCCATTGTCGTCCCAAAACTTTCAACCCTCGCAGTCCCAAATTGCGGTCGACAATCCTCCATCCCAAATCTCTATCGACTAATCAGTGTCCTAAATTCCTCCGCCCTCATTGTCCCTAATCGTCCTCCCAAATCTTCACCCATCGACATCCCAACTTGCCGAAATCAAATGTCAATCACAAATCTTTCAAGGTAAAAATTCTCAGTTTTTCGTGGGCCTCTTTATTTTTCTGGATTCCTTATTATAAAATTCTTATCCTGTCTGCAATGCAGTGGTTTTAGGAGCATATCTGGATGAAAAAACCAATTCGATACCATCTAAGTCCTATACACATTTGATTTCATTTGTGGATGACAAAATATGTCATTCAGTGTTGAGGTTTTTTTGGTGCCTACTCCCTACATTTGATATCAATCAATTCCACTTAGATTTGTCTTGTCTTAATGGTAGATCTCCTTTCAGTTAAATTGGCGGTTCTCTCGCAAGTATGTAACTGTTTTCTATTTCAAGTTATATTGTTAGGTGTTGTTCCATTTATTGCTGATGTTTTGTGCCTGAAGGAACTTGGTGTTGCTGGAGTTGTTAGGTATTGTTCCATTTCCTGCTGCGGCAACGAGGTTAGCTTTGATAGAGCAAATGAGTGCGGAGGAGAAGAAAAGGATAGAGAAACAATGAATGACACTATGAGCATGGTTGAAGAAAGGAACATTTACAATCAGGTCACCTTTAAATCTCATAATTACCATCAGGTCAAGACTAACTCTGAAAAATTCTCATCAACTCCCCAACCCATATAAAAATGCCTAAATCATAGGGTTCCCTATGAAAATGTCTAAAATCTTAGGATACCCTATGAAAGTACTTAAACCACTAAATCCTATAATAGGAAAGTGCACCCTAAACTTAAACTCTAGGGTACCCTACAACTAGGGTACCCAATGAAAGTGTCTAAAATCCTAAGGTACCCTATGAAAGTGTCTAAACCACTAAACCCTATAATAGAAAAGTGCACTCTAAACCTAAACTCTAGGGTATCCTACGACTAGGGTACCCTACGACTAGATACCCTATGAAAGTGTCTAAAATCATATGGTACCCTATGACTAGGGTACCCCATGAAAGCACCTAAAATCTTTGGGTACTTTATGAAATTGCCTAAACCACTAAAACTCTATAATAGAAAAGTGCAGCCTAAACCTAAACTCTAGGGTACCCCTATGAATAGGGTACCCTATGAAAGAGCCAAAAATCCTAGGGTACTCTATGAAAGTGGCTAAACCACTAAAACCTTATGATAGGAAAGTGCACCATAAACCTAAACTTCAAAAAAGAGTGACTTACCTTAGTGGTAATTAAAAAAAATGATTTACCTTATTGGTAATTAGACAATTTTTTTCTAGACCTAGAGATAATAATCTCTTAAAGAAATCGTGAACAAAGGTCAAATTTATCGACCGACAAACATGCTATTTCGTACACAGCCCCCGATTGTTAGCTATCTCCGCAGACTTCACCCAATTGCTGCATATTTTACCATGATTTTTGGGATTTCATAGTTCACTTTTTACCATGATTCATGGATAAACTAGGAAGATCAAAAAAAAAAAAAAAATTTAACATGATTTACATTCAAACTTATGTTCACTTGAAATTACCATGTTTACGGGTAGAGACATATCTTTTACCGTGATTCCAAAGTAATGAAGCGGATTGATCATGTATACCATGATTCCAAGATAATGCGTCAAATTTGTAAAATTTACTATTGTTTTATGCATTTGTTTATTTAGCATGTTCCTCGATGATTGATAAAAAATTATTGGATTCACCATAACTATTTGAAAATTTACCATGTTTACTAGTACGATCATATTTTTAACCACGAAATGTGTTTTGAATTTTAGATAATTTGATGGTATTCAAATTTACCATGAATGTCTTTTGAATTTTAATTTGGATGTCAGTCGATCAGATTCATGATTCATATTTAAAACTTATGTTGTCACGCCCCAAACTTGTCCCTAAAGGTCCTATAAGTAGTGTCCAAAAAATGGATGATTATTTAATTACCTCTAAAATATTTTACCTATTTTTCTGTGTTTGGTAGTAAAATTTTTTGGGAAAATGTTTTGCATGTAAAATCATTTCGTAGATACAAAGCAAAATGACTTTTTCAAAAAACGATCTTAAGTTATTTTTCAACGTTGCCGGTCCGTTCTATTTCTCGCTCAACCCAGAGACTCTCATTCATTCTCAAATTTATTTTACATGCAAAATGTTTTCCATTGAAAAAAATTCTCGTTCAAACAAACAAAGGGGATGGTGTGTGGTGGTGGTATTGGTGGTTGGAATATTGGATGAGTAGGGAGGAGAGAGGGGGAGTTGGTGATAGGTATATATACGCAGGGGTGTGTGTGTATAGGAATGACATATAGATGTGTGTATGTGTATATGAATGTACAAGTGTGTGTATATGTATATAATAATCATATATATATGAGGTGTAAAGGAGTTAGGGTTTATAAGGTAGTAATTTAGATAATTAGGGTCTAAAATATAAGCTAAGAAAATTTAAGGGTCGAATGTAATTAACAATTATTTATATAATTATTCACATTAAAACATTAAAATAATCTAAATTTTTATTATTAAAATTCGGATTATTACATCTTACACACTTGTGTACATCGACTAATTCTAGAACCATGAAGCTAACACCTAGGTATGGTTGCAGAGTGGGGTGGGCTGTGCCCCAACCCGACCTAAAAAATAGTACACGGCCCCGTCCCGAATCAGATTGGGTAATTCGTGGGTGCTCTCATTCCCGCCCTGCTGCATAAAAAATGAGAAAATAGTTTAATTTAAAAGAAAAATAGAAGCAAATAGGTATAGATAAGGTGTGGTATTTAAGTTGAATGCTGAAATATAATAGTAAAAATATATATTTTAGTACTAGTATAATCATTCGAATATTAGGTAAAACTATAATGTGATATGTAAAAGTATTTCGGGCAGAATAATATCAACCCGAACCCTACCCAATTCCAATTGAGTTCTTTCGTTTTTTCTTCGAACTCACTCCCGTACCCAAAAATTTGGTAACCGGGGGAGGTGCTGTGCAGGGTGTTGTGCAACTATTTTCGGCGCCGTGCCGGCATCGTTTTGATGATTAGAGACATTCACCGTCAAGTTCTACAGGTGTATCAAAAATCAATTCGATCCGCTATCATTAAGTGCCTCATCGAAAAACAAATAACTTGAAAAAAATCATAACACATAGAGCTTGAAACACTGGATGAAAACCATTGAACCCATTTTTTTCATGTTATTTGTGTTCTAATGAGGCACTTAACAATATCGGATTGAGTTAATTTTTGGTACACTTGTAGTACTCAACGAGCTCTACGCGATAGACGTCTCTGATTGTCAAAATGATGCCAGCACGGCACCGAAAGGGGCTGCGCAGCACCTCTCCCAGTTCCAAAAATTTGGCTAAAAGCTACTCCGATTGGGTCGGGTACACATGCAAAATTAATGTAGTCAAACATTCTAATTGATCACCAACTAGTGTGTGTTGTCTACATTTATATACGCCAAAATGACAGGCTTGAAAGCTTATAGACCCAAAAACAACTCAGTTGGAGAGTCTCTGAAGACATGACAGGGTCCAACTCTTTCTATCAGTACATATCCATTTGAGGCGGCAATAATCAAGGCCATGCTTTTGCAACTTGGCCTTGCACTGCACAAGGACTAGCGAAATTCTCGTGGCTAAAAGTACTTTCCAACATCGTCGTATTCCACACTAAACGAAACTTTCTTCCATGTTATTTGAGACCACAAATTCAGCTTGACACTTTGCAAAATCTATTTTTTTTAACACAAATAAAGCAATATAATTAAGGGTTATTTACCGGGACACCCCCTGTAAATTAACGTTTTTCACCAAACACCCTCTGCAAAAAATAAACCTACGACGAAAGCCCCTCTAAATACAAAAATTGTCCCATCCCTCCCTTATGTCATCTCTTTCCCTCTCCTCTTTAGCCGTACAGAATCATACCTCTAAATGATTTCGAATTTGCAATCAACTTCACACTTCACATTTTCGAACGACCTTCTCCAAGCTTTTCGAACCAAAGCTTTTCAATCTCAGACCACTCAATTAGGGTTTTTCGGTTTTAGTGTTCGTGAATGGAGAGGGTAGAGAGAGAAAAGGGGGTTTATGGTATGGTTAAAATTGATGATAGAGAAAATGGGTTGATTTTGGTGATCGATTGAAGAACAAGATTAGAGATAGGGTTTGCTGATATGATTGTCATCATGGTGGGAGGGTAGAGAGAGGCTCCATTGACATGTTTGAAATGAAATGAACCTGCAAAATGAAATTTTTTCATTACGTGTAAGTATATACACTGGAGGGTAAAATGGTCATTTAACTTTTTCCGTTAACAGAGTTAGAGGTCCAAAACTTTAGTTACTTAGAGGGGGTCTCGTCGTAGGTTTATTTCTTACATGGGGTGTTTGGTGAAAACGTTAATTTACAATGAGTGTCCTGGTAAATAACCCTATACTTAATTGATTAACCAACCCCATTTAAGTAGGGACGACAAACAAATAAATCGCACTACGACCGCGTAGTAGTTCTTTATCTCACAACGCATTTTAAAATCACCAATTATTTAAACTTCAAACATCATTATCAAACTATGATCCTCAAAGTAAGTCTAAACATTGTGCACGAAACTTCAGCAAAATTTAAACAGTTGAAGTTAACTCAATACAAATATTGAAAAGGTACTCATACAATCTTCTCACAAAGAAACTATGTTAGAATTTCCGGACATAAGAAAAAATCAAAAAAAGCCTAAAAATGCCTTGGAATCGAGATATGATTATGAAGATCACTAATCACCTTGAGCCTCAAAGCATAGTAGAAAATTTGGATACAGAAAGCCTGACTCCAATCAAAATCTACCTTTCAAAATAAGCTTCAAGTATCCAATTAGTCAATTCAAAACAACATGAGGCAAAGAAACCTCTTGATATGGGATTTTGAACTTTGAAAAGGAGATTTGAAAACTCTTTTAACCCTTGGACCAAACTTCTATTTTGAAAACTCTCACAGTTATGAGAGAGATATTTTGAAAAATCGCTTTCCCTTGTAAGATTGGATGGTGAAATATAATAGTAGAAATATATATATATATATATATATATATATATAATCAAATTAATGCAATTTTTTTTTAGTATAATCATAAGAATATTAGATAAAACTTATAATGTTACATGTAAAATTATTTCAGGATGGGATAATATCAACCTGAACCCTACCCGATCCTGATTGATTTCTTCTAGTTTTTCTCTGAACTAACTCCCGTACCCGAAAATTTGACAAAAACCTACTCCGATCCAAAGTTGGCTTATTGGTGTTGCCCAAAAAGCCTGGGTTGTAGGCCCATCAAAATGCAAAAATTTGGGGCCTCCAATTATTTAGAACACCAATATATATATACACACACACTAGGCCAAGATAATTTTTGTGTAAGCCATGTCTCAAGTTAAAATTGATAAAAACTCATCTCCGGTCAACTATGTCCAAAAAAGATTAAATGGATTGGCAATTTTGTCCATTGAAAAGTATATGGTGAAGAAACTTGACTATGAAAACTTAATTAGCATGTTTGCCACTAAGGGTGTGAAAAGACAAATGTTCAAATGATTGATTTTTGAATTTCGTTACGGTTGTTTATTTTTGGATAATTATCGTTTTACATATTGTAATGGTAAATCTTTTGTAACGATTTTTATAAAGACTTCTTATTAACTAACTTATGTATGCAAAATATAGGGTGAATCTGTTTAATGAGTTCGATTTAAGCCTCCAAAATCTATGAACCTGCTTTACTCGAATCAGGTCGGGTACATTACGCCAAAATTAATGTGGTCAAACATTCTAATTGATCACCAATGTGTTGTCTACATATCTACGCCAAAATGACAGGCTTGAAAGCTTATAGACCCAAAAGAACTCAGTTTGACTCCCTGAGTACATGGCGGGGTCCAACTCTTTCTGTCAGTACATATCCATTTGAGGCGCCAATAGTCAGGCCATCCTTTTGCAACTTGGCCCTATTACTTTGTAAAAGGACATGCCACCACAAATTAGGGAGTGTTCCACTAATTTAGTTTTTTGGATAAATTAATTTTTCACGATTTTTTATGTGATGTGTTGTAAAAGAATAATCTGTCTCGTTGTTTGGAAAAAACAACTTTTGTTAATAAGAACACCCCAGAATGTATATAAAATTAAGGATTTATTATTATACTAAATGTACGTATGTGCAAATTGGAAGAATATTGCTTTTGTCTCTAGACGGTGTATTGTAATTTGGTTAACGGCTAACTAATGGGTCCCATGTAGAATAACATAGGGATTCCTAGCCAGCTTAAGTGCATCAGGATTAATTTCGAAACTTCTTAGGCCACAAGCAAGGGTCTTATTTAAAGCCCAAAGAAAAACTCTGTATAGACTAGCCTAAAAGGAACTGATGGTGTTAAAGTTACGAAAACCAATTTATAACGTTTCAACACATTTGGTCCGGACGGTTCCTGAGGAGTTTCAAGTTTGATGTAAAATATGGCTCCGGTTATGACACGGAAAGAAAGTATATAAAAGCCTGACTCAGAGGGGTTAGAATACTAGTATATATTTTGAAAGAAAAATATGAAATTGTATTTGTAGGGAAAGACTTAGAGGGTTTTCTCCATTGATTCATAATGAACTGGTGTGGCTTTCGAAGAGTAAACAGTTTTTAAACTTCATATACCTGTGTGTTATGTCTCTCTCTATCCCCTAATTTATATAATTTGTTTTCCGCAATGCATAGCATATCCTAAGAGCTTTGTGTGGTAACGAGATGGAATGCGTAACTCACTGTTAATCCCAACAAATAGCACTTGTGAAGTTTCAAACCTAAAACATTAGAAGGGAGCAAATACCTAAATTTCAGGCCGTGATTTTTTTTTGGACGGCCAAATGTGCGTGAGCAGCTACACGTTAGCCATATCTGCTCGGCACTAAAAAATTCTTCAAAATAAAGAGTCTTTTCACCAGAAATGTGATCCAGCAGTCTAGCTATATGACTATCTACTTTACAAAATGCTAAAGGGCCTCTCCTAGAATGGGACTCTGGCAAAAGGTAAAAGTAAACAAATAATTTATCTTTCATGCTACTCTTCTTCTCTCTTCTCCGGTGAACAAAACCCATTGACCCAAAATCTGAATCTAATATAATGGCTAGGGGTGTACAAAAAAAAAAAACAATGAACCGAACCGGTTATTTTTTAAGTTTTCTTGATTGGCCGGTTGGTTCGGTTCCTGATAAATTAAAAATTTAAAATCCAGTTTGGTTCTCGGTTCAGAGGGTTCTTTTGATTGAACCGAACCGAACCGGTATATAATTATATACCTTCAAAACTTTGGAGACAGAGTTCGAACACCCAACCCCACGCGTAGAGTGCCATAGCCTTATCCACTTGGCTAGCAAGCCTCTTTGGTTTTCAATAGGAAATAAGTTTATTTATTACGTAGTTAATATTTTGTAATATATATATATATATATATATATATATATATATATATATAGTATCAATTTCTAATGAGGGATCTCTCATTTTAAATAAAATGAGGACCAAGCTATTTTTTCACTTTCCGAACTAAATTTTGACAATCCGAACCGTTAGATGTGTTTAAAATGTGTTTTTAAGGTCCACCGCAAAGTTTCGTCCAAAAAAAATACCCGCAAGGGCTTCATCCGATTAGTTTTTGTTAAAAACGTTATATATAGCGTTTTTAACAAAAAAATAATCGGATGAAGCCCTTGCGGGTATTTTTTTTGGACAAATTCTCGCGGTAGACCTTAAAAACACATTTTAAACACATCAAACGGTTCGGATCGTCGAAATTTGGTCGGGAAGCATGAGGTCCTCATTTTATATATATATATACACCTAACGCTGGAGATGAGGCCTCTTTCTCACTTTTCCAGCTCCTAATCCCAGCGAAACCCCATCTCTCTGTTTGGCAATGAGAGGCCAACTTCCTCCTCCTCTAGCAATGATGAATCATTCATCTTTCATCATCTCTAGCCTTCGTTCGTCATCGGCAAATACGTCAACGCCATCTCGAAACAACGAAGAAGAAAAAGAAGATTCAAAGCCCTAACAGTAGCAGAAGATCGAGTACGTGTGTTATCTCTTTCAGATCTGTTGTCTCTCGATCTGTTATGTGTGTGTGTGTGTGTTGGACATTAATATATATATATATATATATATATATATATATATATATATATATATATATATAGGGTTTGCTTCACATCCAGACTTTTAATTTCCGCACCTCATGATCCAAATTTTTTTTTACGATCTGATCCGTCCAATGTGTTCAGAAGGTGTTTTTAAGGGTCCACGCGGAAAATCTTCAAAAAAAACACCGGGAAGGGTTTGATCCAAGCAATTTTCAAAAAATATATATATTTACATTTTTTGTGAAAACTACTTGGATCAAGCCTTTCCCAGTATTTTTTTTTGAAGATTTTCCGAGTGGACCCTTGAAAACACCTTCTGAACACATTGGACGGATCGGATTTTACAAAAATAATTTGCAAACAAAAAAAAAAAAAAACCTTTTTTCCTTATTTCCAGGAGTGTGGACTAGAAATTTAGGATATATATATATATATATATATATATATATATATATAACATTTATATTATAATGGATTAATTTGTATATCTATAAATGATTTTTTTTTTTCCGATCAATCTAGATCTGTAAATGTTGTTTTCGTTTTTTAGCGATGTAGAATCACTAGTAGACGAACCGGTTTTCATCGCTCTTTTCATGGATCTGTAAATGTTTGCATGTTCTTTTCGTTTTTAGATTTGTAAATGTTCATTCCGTTTTCGATCATTTTCATTTTTTATCGATGTATATGTTCTGTGTAAGGAACAGAACCGACCTCAAAACCGAACTGAACTAGGACGAACCGAACCAGAACCGAACCAACATCTAAACAACCGGTTGCAGTTCCATGTTCTATCCGAACCAGTTTTGTTTGGTTCACTCAAAAACACCCCTGAACCGAACCAAACCGGTTACACCCCTAATAATGGTTGCTAGCATTGTTGAAGTCTTTGATGAAAAATGACTAGCTGAAGTATTTCTCTAGGTACTTTGCCTAGCAATTTTAGCTATTTATTGTTATGCATGCCCTTGCCCTTTAGGGCATGTTCCACAAGGAATAGCTAAACTAGCTAGGAAACATCCACTTTGAAAATTTTTGTACTGATGAATCATTTAATAGAGGTTGAGTTTAGTGGACATGGGGTTGCTGTTTATGTTGTGCACCATCTGAGCCGTACGTTGTTCGAATGGATGGTCCAGATTTCACCTTGACACCTTTGTATCAAAACTGTTCATTATCGTATGTGCAAAATGAAATTTGGACAATTCATTTGAGCAACGGAAGTTAGGACAAGTGATGTAATCCTCTTTCAAACACTCGAACGCGGTGAGTTTGACGTCCATGACAGAAAGTAAGGTGACGCGTCGGTTGAGTGCATCAACAACCTTGTTTTTAATGCCAAACTTGTGATTAAGAACGAAAATGTATGCTTGGAGAAACTAGACCCAACGACCATGACGAGTATTGAGCTTCTTTTGGGAGGAGAGAAAGCGAAGAGCCTTGTGATCAAAATAGATCACAAAATCATTGGGGAGGAGGTAATGACACCAATGATATAATGCGCGAACTATGGCGTAAATTTCCTTGTCATAGGTGGAGTATCGCTGCTTAGCATCATTGAGCTTCTCACTAAAGAAGGCAATGGGATGTCATTCGTGGCTGAGGACGCCACCGATACCAACTCCCGAAGCAGCACAATCCACCTTAAAGGGTTTGAAGAAGTTGGGACGGCGCAAAACGGGTGCTTGAGTCATGTGCCTCTTGATGTCCTGGAAAGCTCGGGCAACAGCACGAGTCCACACCAAATCACCCTTCTTGAGGCATTCAGTAAGAGGGGAGGTGATGGTGCTAAATCCTTTGATGAAACGCCGGTAAAAGGTTGCTAGTCCGTGGAAGCTCCGAACATAGTGGATGGTTCGAGGTTCAGGCCATTCAACAATGGCTTTGATCTTTTCAGGATCAGCAGAAACTCCTTCTAAGGATATGACGAAACCTAAAAAGATGACCTTGTCAACGAAGAAAGAACATTTTTCAATGTTGGCATAAAACTTGGCCTCTTTCAATGCGGCACAAACTTGGTGGAGAGGGCTGAATGTTGTTCTCGAGAAGGACTATATACGAGGATGTCATCGAAATAGACGACCACAAATTTTCCCATAAAAGGGCGAAGAACTTGTGTCACAACTCTCGTAGAGGTGCTTGGTGCATTGGACAATCCGAATGGCATGACTAACCACTCGAATAAACCATCTTTGGGCTTGAATGCGGTTTTCCACTCATCACACCAGGACGGACTCGGACTTGATGTAGCCACTTTTTAGATCGATTTTAGAAAATATTTTTGAACTGGCCATCATATCAAGCATATTATCTAGGTGGGGGATGCGAAAACGGTATTTAACAATGATTTTATTAACGGCATGACTATCGACACACATTTGCCAAGAGCTATCTTTCTTTAGAGTAAGTAAGGCAGGAACTGCGCATGGACTTGTACTTTCTTGCACAAAACCCTTATGGAGAAGTTCGGTAACTTGCTGTTGCAGTTCGAAATGTGCCTGAGAGTCCAACCTATAATGTGGTAGGTTAGGTAAGGGGGCTCCAGCACCAAATCAATTGCATGTTGAATATCCCGTAAGGGTGGTAGGTGGTCTAGGGGATCTTCGGGAAAAACATCCACAAAGTCAAAGAGTAGCTTCATGTGGCAAGTCTTGGGGAGTGGTCGTGACAACTTCCCGAGAAACAATCAAGAACAAGATACCCTGATTAATGGCCTCTTTGACAAAAATTTTGTGACCGAGGATATGCAACCCTTTAGTCTTTAAATGGCTCCACAGGTGAGAAGCTATGGATTGGGGTTGTTGATGGTTGAGTCGGATTCGGACGCCATTGAACTGAAAGGAACAAGAGTTGAAACGACCATACTGTGTGACATCCAAATCAAATAACCAAGGTCGGCCCAAAATGATATGGCCTACATCCATGGGAATGACATCACACCAAATGTCATCTTTATAAGACATGAATTGAATAGGGATGAGACATCATTCTGTGATGTTGATAGAGGAGTTATCGACCCATGAAACCTTATAGGGATGGGGATGTGGAACTGGTTTTAAACCTAAATGGGAGACAGGACGAGTAGAAACGACATTGATACAACTCCCACTATCAACAATAACTTTGCACACCTTGTCGCCATACTTAATGAAAGTGTGGAAAATCGTGGTTCTGCGCCAATCATCAATTGATTGCAATTGTGCTAGCGCGCATCCAACCACATTCAGTGTAATTTCCCCTGTAGTTGCCTCGAGAGCATCCTTTGAATATTCAAGTTCTGCTCCAAAGGTTGGTTCATAGACTTGTTCGGGGATGTCACTCTCGAGACCAACCTCGACCATCGAGGTTGGTCTCTTCAAGGATAAGTGCCCGTTAAGGACACCTGGCATCGGTGTGGCCAAGGTTGTGACACTTGAAACACTCTACGGTAGATCTTAAATTCTCAGGGTTGGTCACTTTTCTTTTCTAATCCCGATGCAAGGGAGGTAGGGAAACAGTTTGCTTAGTGGGGTCAGAGGGAAGCGGAAACTTGGATCGCCAAGTTGGAGGAGGTCCCACATTGGCTCTTCGTGAGACGCACGATTTGTTGATCAATTCATAATTTTGGGCCAAAGTGTAAGCTTGGTCCAAAGTTTTCACTTCTCAAAGGATGAGCTCACGGCGAATGTCATCGTTAAGGCCTCGACGAAAAGGACTCAGAGTTACTTGCTCATCTTCGGTCACTTTGCAACGCATGAGGTACTCTTCGAATTGGGCCACATAATTGCTAGCAGATTTGGTACATTGCGTTAGACAATTCCATTGATCTAGGAGGTCACCTTGATAAGATAACGGTATATACTTTTCCTTTAGCTTTTCCTTCATCTCAAACCCAATTTGTAATAGCGGGTTGGTGGCGCCGTGAAAGAAGTTGTTTAGTGGTTTGCCAAAAGAGTTTGGCCCTACCAAGAAGCTTCATCTTAGCAAACCTGACTTTCTTGTCATCACTCAAGTTGTGCCGCTCGAAGAAGTGTTCCATTTCAAGGAGCCAATTAGTGAAAACTTTCGGGTCTAGACAGCTATCGAAGGTCGGGGCGTCGACTCAAATATTTTTCATGGCTCACTCGTCGGGATCCTAGAAATCTCTATTGTCATATGGATCACGTAAACCGACCTCGTGGGGATGTTCAAAACTTGGTGGTCGAGGTCTTTGATTGGGATGGGGATTTTGACCGGGGATGTCACCCTAGTGTGGATGGTTACGATGAGCAAGTCAATTATCGTGGTTCCCACCTTGGAGCACAAACCTACGTTCACCCTCATTGGGATTCACGACATGATTCCCATTGGGTTGACGGTTCTCGACTTGTGGGTTATTGTGATGGGAATCTTCTAACGCCCTAATTCGTTCATTAGTGTCGGTGCTGATTTGTTCAACCTTTGTTGACAAGTCATTAATGAGTTTGGCAAGGATGTCCAAGGTAGCTGGTTCCATGGTATTAGTTGAGGAGGACGAAATGGAGGTAGTTTTACCACTACGAAGAGTCGAAGACGCATGCACGACAAATGAGACAGACAACTATAAGGACTGGTACGACTATTCAAAAATGATAAGTACACACCATTTGTGTCACTCCCCACCACACCCTCACTCACATGGGGTATGGTCTCCCCACATGGGGTGTGATCTCCACATGTGTGTACCTGTCATTGTTGACGACTAGTTGAACTGGAAAGAAAGACTGCAGTTTAAATAGGGCAAGTGTTCGTAGTACTCAAAGAAATGGGTCCCATGAAGCATACCAGATTTTCCATTCTCCTATGAAGCTCCACCATTAATGTTGCAGAATAATGATGGGTAAGGCAATATAGTAAGTGGACAGGTTGGATTTCGGTCGGCCAAAATTTAAAGGATGGAATTAAAAGGCTTGGGTATATAATTGGTAGCACCCCAAAATTCTACTTGAGTCAATTCTAAAATCACAGAAGTAACACAGAGATAAGGAACGATGCACCTGGTGAATGTGCGCTGACTGGACAAGTCTTGCTTGCTGGAATCAACCGGCGAAAAATCGGGTCGCTGGTTTCTAAATTGGATCGCTGGGTTCGACCGTTGATGAGTTGGGTCGCTGGGTTCTACCGTTGCTGGTCGTTGGAAGATCGTGACGATCGCCGGTGTCCGTAGAGAAGAAGATCTGCAATCTGCTGGTGATTAAGATGTTAAAAGTTGGGTTGGTATATGGGTTATTGATAAGTGGGCTTAATAAATTGGGCTGGTACTGGATTTGTATAGTGGGCTAAGGATGGTTATGTGGCTAGTGGGCTAGATAATGGGTGTAATGGGTTTTGATGGCTAAAGGACGTGGCTAAGGAAAAACTGATGATAGAGTTTCAAATGAGACCACATTCCAAGAGAACGATACTGCACCCTTTTTTTTATTTTCTTTTACTTTTTTATTTTCTGTTTCTTTTCTTTTTCTCTCTCTCTCTCTCTTTTTTTTTTTTTTTTTGAATGAATGAATGGACTAGAAAAGTACAAGGAATCAAGAAAATAAGATTTAGCTTTAGCAACGAAAGAAAATACATAAACTGAAACGAGACATAGAGCCTAGCGCATAAAGCGTTTGTGGAACTAAGCTTGATGGTGGAATTTTTTTTTTTTTTTTTTTGATCTCTTGATGGTGGAAATTTTGCTTGTGGTCTTCTCGGCACTAAGTTTATCAATAGTTGCGGCAAAAACATGATGTGGGAGATACAGAAAATTGAAGGAACTGGATTTCTTTGCTGGCTTCGAATCCATGGTTGATGAGAGAAGCGAATGGAGAAAAAGCAAACAAGATCTATGTTTGCTCTAATATCAATTTGATGTAGAACAAGTAACAAACCCTAGGTATCCCTGTACCTAAGAGTGAATTGGAATCCCTGTCCCAATTCTAAAGCAATAATTTTTTTTATTCATTCAATCAATGTCTTAACCAATATATGAGAGTCTCTATTTATAGGCTCCCAAAACGAAAGGGTTTTTTCAATTTTGAATAAATGCGGGGTGAGTATAGACGTTTTTAAAGGTTAGGGGTCTCCGTGAAAAATGAGTAAAGATGAGAGAGGGTCCATGAAATTTAACCTTAATTTTCGATTATTCCCAGCGTTATGTGCTTCCAATACAGCTGAAGTGGCTATTTGCAGAACAAGTGAGGACATACATTTTGGTTTCATTAATAAAAAGTATTCATATCTGTTTAGTTTTCGGTTTGTAGCGGTTGCAGCTATCAGGACCTTTGGCAGAAAGGATCAACACTAAGTCAACTACTCAGCCACACCAACCAAAATAAAACTTGACATACGGTGCTGAAGGTCAATTGGACTAAATATACATAGTTCGAGCGTTATTCGGACTATTTTCTCCCATGGAATTTGGACTTTGTTTGGTCTGTTGTTAACATATTGGTACAAGTGGGTTTTCTTCATACTCACTCCATACCCAAGTGGGTTTTCTTTGTATCAAACCATACCCGCTACTATTGGGGAAAACTCTGGATTATCTCCGCCTCCATATGGGTGAGACGGAGCGGGTATATCCATTGGATATCCGCTCCAATCTGTTAGGAGTATTTTTTTTTGTTAAATTCCATGGACCTCATCTATTCTAATTTTTCATGGACACCCCTTAACCTTTAAAAACATCCACACACATCCCCTCATTTATTCGAAATTAAAAAAACAAAAACAAAAACTTCTTACTCCATTAACAGAGTCAGGGAAATGACTATTTCACCCTTGTTTAGAAAACCACGTTTAAAAAATATATATTTCTACTTCTCCCTCACATATCCATAGCATGAAAGGAGAAGAACATGTACTCCTCTGCCTTCTTCGCAATAGCGGCTATAGGAATTTTGATCAAGGTGTTCAAAAATTACCTTAACTCTACTAACTCTATTAACTAGCCATGTGTACGCAAATTTTTATATATTAGTTTGAATAATGAGACCATAAATTTTTTAAAATTATGTCACAATTACATATTCTTGGCGAATTCTATTTTTTTAAGCTAGGCTAAGTAAAGTTAAACTGGCAGAGAGAAAAGCTAGAGCACGGTATCGATACCAATAGATAATTTTTGCTCTCTATTTTTTTAAAAAAAAATTTGTCATTAAGAGTATATACTTTGTTTGAGCTAATATATTATGATGCAGATCAAATTTTGGAAAACTAGCAGTTTATTAGTATTTATTTTATTGTTTCAATTTTAGTATTTTGTTAGGAGATTACTAGTTTAGAGTTCTTTAGTTTCTTAATTTAAGTTGATTCAGTTTCCTATTTTATGTTTTCTTGTTTTACAAGAATTAGGGTTGCTAGCTAGTAGTTTATTTCCTTTTTAGTTTTAGGGTTGCTGCTAGTATAAATAATTGATGTAAGCCTTAGGGCAAGACAATTTTTTGAGTATTATTGAATGATAAAAGAGTCTAAAGAGCGTTTTATCTAAACTTTCTTATTTGTATTCGATTGTTGCACGTCTTTTCTGTAGTTCATAAGGTGTCATGCATCAGTTGGTATCAGAGCATTAAGTTCCAATCCCGACTATGGTCGCAGGACGTGCTGGCGGTCGAGGGGGACGAGGTGGTCGTACCGCTAGTTTGGAGGACATCTATGAAAGAGATGACGTAGCACAGGAGGTGTGAATAGAGGCGTAGTTCCAACAACTAGAACGGCACTTATTTGCAATAGCCAACTTAATCGACCAAGTTGCTACCCTAGCTATTAGGACGAAAGTACGAAGGGTGAAGCGGCTATAAACCCTTTTGTTGTGGGGCATTTGGCGTTAGCATGGCTGGCGATGGTTTATAAGTATTTATTTCATACCTAATCTCCGGTTGGAGGAACTTTCACTATCCCCACCTCCATCCATATTGGAGAATGGAGATATTAGAGCAAATCCAATGCTAAATGGAAAATGGCTATAGTCATTGCTATATTTTGGCACCAAAAAGTGGTTTTTGGTGCTAAAATACAACTCAGGCTCCAATGCTTGGTTCTAAAAATAGAACTAAACAGTTTCAAATTTAACTAACTTTCCCACTATCTCAATTTAATTATTTTTTCAACTTCAATTCAACTATTTACATTATTTTCAACCCTGTTGTGATCTATTTTTTGATTGAGAGAGACAGGGGAGCGTTATGGGGTCGATCAAGCATTGAATTTTTTTTGTTTTTTGCCTTGATATTTTTGCTCATCTTTTTACATTTTTAGTATATTCACGATTTATTTTTTTCGATTGATCATCCATCTCGTGGGGGGAGTCCAAAAAAAAAAAAGGTTTACATAAGACGAAAACATATACCATACATAAAGCACACTGTGTATTTTTTTCAACTTTGGCTCTCATTTTCATACCTTCCTGATTGCCATATATTTTAATGAAACACTAAACTAAGAATTACGAAAAAATAAGAAAAATGCCAAAAAAAAATACTACCTGACAAAAAATTTAGCGGAAAGTATCTTATTTCCACTGAACGGTTTTACCAGTTGCATTTGGTTTGGTTGCTACCATGTTTTTGTTTTCTTTGTTTGGTTTTGAAAAAAAGTAGGCCTGTCAACGGATCGGATTTGATTCGGATCCGAATCCGATATTTCAGATCCGATAATTCGGAATCAAAAATTCTAATAAAATTCGGATCAGATCCAAGCTTATCGGATCCGAATCAAATCCAATCCGTAAGCAAGCAAGCTAGCTGGAAAGGACAAAAAATTAAATTACCGGATCGGATTCGGATTTTCAGATTGAATATCCGGAATTCGGGTCCGGATCCGGATTAACATTTTCGGATTATGAATATCGGATCCGGACCGGATCCAACAGGCCTAGGATGAAGCGATAAAAATTTCATTAATCTAACAATCAAAATACAGCCACCTACAACCAAAAAAAAAAAAAAAAAGAAGAAGAAAAAAGAGAATACAACAAAATGGAAAAGGAAAAAGAGAAGGAAGAAATTAAACAAGAAACCGCCGATGCATATGCCGCTGTTGTCACCCGTCGTCGCTCCCCGCCGATGTTTGTTTGGTTTTGGTTAAATGGTTACCATGGTTTTTGTTAGTCATTCAATGGATATGGCCAACAAAAAACAGATCCACATATTCTTAGATGTTCCAAGTGGTGCAATGGATTACTAGGTGTGAAAGTTATATAGTATGGAGTATTAAATAATTAAAGAATGCAAAAATCGTGTATGAAAGTTAAGTCTAGATGTATAGGAATATCCTAAAATTCCAAATCATAATTTGATGCATACATTCCAACAAATAAAGTTCCATTATTAGTATTTGTTTATTAAACATGTTATAATCAATGAAAGTGGCCTATAATTATTCAGTGGGAAAGATGATGGGCTTCGTTTAGTTGAGGAATTTACTAGGTTGAGTTTATTTTTATAGTATTTTATTTGACTATATTATCTACGTGTTTCTAAAAAATAAAAAGACAAATTACATTATAAATATTCATCTACTCTACGGCAAACTATAATAGCTAAAAACTTTAATCGCAACAATGTTTGTCATATGCCTGAAAGTACCAAAAAAGAATAATTTTGGTTTAATCTATGTACTAAACTGAGGCATTTAGTGGTGGCGAGCCTATATAATTTAGGGATAAAAATTTATATTTTATATAATAATTACATTTTTTGAAAATCTTGTGGTGGTGGCCGCCACCATTTGTCACCCTGACTCCATCCATGCAAGGTCAGAAAAGAGAAAACCAAATCAAACTTCTCCAGCATTTAAATTTGTTAACACCGATTAGGTCATGGTCAGGTCCATTCCATTGAATCATACTTATCAGTTGATTCAGACGTGGCTAGACTTTAAGGGGTGGTTTGGCTAAATACAAAAAAACTAGTTTTTTTAGTTTTTTTGGTTTTATCCTTATTCAAAAAAAATTTGCATTTGTTAGTTTTCGGTCAATTTTTTGTGGTTTCTTGGCTTGTCTCGACGAAAGGAATCTAAAAAGTATAAAATTATTAGCCAAACTTAAAGTTTGTGAATAAAGATGAAAAATAAACCAAAAAATCAGTTTTTTGTCATAATTTTTCGTCTTTATTCACAAAACTTTAAGTTTGGTTAATAATTTTATACTTTTTAGATTCCTCTCATCGAGACAAACCGAGAAACCACGAAAAATCGACCAAAAACTAACAAATGCAAAAAAAAATTGAATAAGGACAAAACAAAAAAAACCAAAAAACTAATTTTTTGTACTTAGCCAAACCACCCCTTCAGAGAAATATAGAGTCAACATTTTTCTATTTGTTAATAACTCGGGATCTCCAAACTAGTTTATGTACATTTTGATTAATCCCTCGGAACCCAATCTGTCGGCCGCTCATTGTTGTCGTCTAACCTAATCAGATTGGTTGGAAGCTACTTATAATTTTAGTATTTTGTCAAGAAAGAACATATTTGTCGGAAGTTATGAATTATGGATATGAGAATCCAAAATTTAAAACTAAATACCTCGAAAACACCCCGAATGAGAAGTATTAAAGAATAACAGAGGAGAAAATCGAGCAGATCAATTTTAGAGGATATGGGTTGAATTTGGATTTGAATTTGGGGAAAGGATCTGAGATAAGTTTGTTTAATAAGTGTAACAAATAGCCATCTCTTTTTCTCTTATCAAAAATGGAAGAAAAAAACTCACAAACTTCTTTCTTTTCTAACCTTGGTCTTCTTTTGAAAGCAAAAACACTTTTGTTTGTTTAAATCTCCAAACAACAACCAGACTGAACATGGACTGAATATTCCTCTGGTGACTCTATCTTTTTCCAGGTGAAATTCTTCAAATCCATCAAATAAACTCTGTGGGGCTCACCAAATTTCGCAGAACCAATCACAAGTAACTTCCCTTGCCACGTTGCCATGTAAGCCAGGTTCGCCACGGCATCGGGCAGTCCAGCTATGACTTGCCACGTGGTCCCCTCCCGTGCAATCACATTGCTTTCGTGACAGATGTAAAGCCTCCCATCACCACCGTCCATGCAGGTTCTCGGACACGTGGCAGCTTCCAAGAACTCCTCTTCTACCTGGTCCCACCGCCACATGGCAACATCGAATGATTCGGCATCTCGCTGGAAACGGCCTTGATTCGCTGTGGGATACCCACCGATGACATGGAACTTGCCACGGTGGAATATAGCTTTACATTCATCTCGCTCTCTTGACATGTCAGGCATCTGGACCCACTCGTCTTTTGACATATCATACATCATCGCCGATCTCAACGCATTTTTCATATGATCGTGTCCACCCGCAACATACACCATCCGATCAAAATCCGACGCGCATCCAAAGAATATTCTCTGCCCACCTGGCATATCAGCCCCTCGACGCCACATAGCGGAGACAAAATTGTAGATAAAAACCGCATTCGAGACCTGCCAGGTCACCGGATCACACCCACCCATCACTACAATTTCCGGCCCGACCCCGGCGACATGGCAAAACATCGGCAACCCATTTGAGAAACCTGGGACCGGCGGAAGGTCCGACCCGCAACCAGTTCCCGGGTCAAAAAGGGAGAGCCGGTAAACCTGCCTAGCTAAAAGCTTGCCTACATGCGAAGTTCGGGTCGGGTCAACCAGAGCCTGTACCAAAACCATGATGGATCTGGTGAATCCAGCCGATTTCCGATGGCGTCGAAATTCCGGTAGCTGAATCTCCGCTTTCCAACCTTTACATACTGAGGAAGCTTCTGAGAATTTATCGAAAGGTAAGCGAATGAGACAATCGAGAGCGACATCGTTTGGCAGACCCGGAAAAAGCTCCATGATATAGAGTGTTTGGGAGAGTATTTTTCAGCTGATTATGGATTATGAGAATCCAAAATTCAAGAACTCCAAAATACCCACGAAACAGAAGTTCCAAAGAAGGACAGAGGAAGAAATTGAAACAGACCAATTCTAGGGAGATGGGTTAACTTTGAATTGGAAGTTATCAATGTGTATGAGGATTATATGGAGGGGAAAGGTGATTTGAGATAAGTTTGTTATTTTCAAAGGTGGGTCATGTTCTGGAAGGTTTTCTAAGGGAGAGAATTAGAACAATAATAAGTACACAGCCTCTCAATCACTCTCTACCACATCTTCTCTTACATGTGTGGTGGAGCCCACTTGGACCCATCGGGTGAACTCCACCACACATGTGAGAGAGGGTGTGGTGTGGAGTGGTTGAGAGAATGTATACCTATCATTTTTAAGAGAATTATGAGTTAGAGAATTTGAGAGACAGAGGGGAGTTGGCATAGGAGTTGGCAGTTGCTGCAATAATTATATTTATATTTATATTTAAAGCAGCTCTAGAGCATCTTCAATCAAGCTCGAAAACTCTATTTAGAGACTAAATGTAACATATCGAAGGAATATTCTATAATTTACCTATTTATCTTCATTTTTATTTTTTTTATGGAGAGACTCATTGTATTTTTTAGATATTTGGTCTCTAAATTTGCTTTTGGGTCTCCAAATATATAAAGAGCCACAACTTCATTTTGATTTCCGCATCTCTAAAAAGCATCACAGTGGATCCCTCCAAAAAGTACAAAAAATTGAACAAAAGAGGAGTTCAATTACAAAATTTCTCCTCTATATATTACATCCGGCCTCTAAAATAAAATTTTAGAATTTTGTTGAAGATGCTCTTACTGTAAGAGTCTCTTATTAAATTCTAACCATTAATTACAATAATAGACGATAGACCAGAGAGAAAATGATCCCTTTTCCACAGGTGATCTTGCACCTTTCCACAGACGGATTTTTCACGTTGCGTTTGATTTGGTTACCATGGTTTTTTTTAGTCAAGTCAATGGAAATGGCCGACAAAGAC
The DNA here is from genome assembly GCA_022606695.1 of Vaccinium macrocarpon. NCBI lineage: Eukaryota > Viridiplantae > Streptophyta > Magnoliopsida > Ericales > Ericaceae > Vaccinium > Vaccinium macrocarpon. Next base: position 32,279,191 of record CM040174.1, on the reverse strand, counting down.
GGAGACGGCACGAAATTAAAATAAATACTAATTCAAGAATCCAAAAATGGCTTGTGGAAGTTAACTCTATTAACCAAGCAAGTTAATAAAAATTTCAAATCTTATTTTTATGCATACATACCAACAAATAGTTTCATTATTAACTGTATTTATTAAACACATTATACACAATGAAAGTGGCCCATAATTATTTCAGTCATAAATCCTTCATCTAGTCATTTTGATTTCAACAAAAACTTTCAATGAAGTTTAAACGTCATGTGTGTCTTGTGCGTGCACGGCTGTGGGGTCTATTTCGGGTCCCGTTGTTTATTCCGAATCATTTATTTTATTTGTCTTGTTGAGTATGTACAGTACACAAAAATTCAGGTTGGTCGGACATCAGTTCGGTCACCACTAAACTCGTAATTTTGTGGAAAAAAAATCACTTAAAATGGTTTCTTTAACTGTCTTGTTTCCATGAAAAATGTAGTCTTAAAACATAGTAACTGACGTTCGATCAACCAGATCTTTTTGTAAAGTAAACCTACTCGACGATACGAACAAAATGAACGGTCTAGATCAAACAACGCGACCCAAAGTGGTCCCCACAATCGTGCACAACACACACCCCGCTCCCGTTTAAATGAGAAATTTATTGGGCTGACTTTATTTTTATTTTTCGATATATCATCCACTTGTTCTTTAAATTCAAGTGAACTTTACTCCATTGAAGTAACTAAAATACCAATGCAAACATCAATCTATACGTATAAAATATTAACGCAAATGTTATCTAACGGCATTAGTTAAGTACACAGTTTGACCCATAAGCAAAAATTTATGACACAAAACCAAACTTCTCTAACATTAAATTTGCTAACACCGACTAGATCATGGTCAGGTCCATCGCATTCAATCAAACTTATCAGTTGATTTCAAACGTTGCTGACCGTATCAAATTTTTAAGTCAGAGAGAGATAGAGTAACAAGGTCTCTTTTTTTTAAAAAAAAAATTTGTTTATAATTGATCAGGATATCTAGTTCAGTTTACTTGTATCTCGATTAATCCCTAAAAAAAAAAAAAAAAAAAATCTACCGGTCAGTTGTTGGCTAAACCATCAACTTTGTTTGAAGGTGCATATTTTTAGTTATCATGTAGAAATTACTGTAGTAGTTTACCAATAATATCATCGAAAATTTGTTGGAAAATCGTCATTGTACTATGTGGATCACTACTTGTCTTCCAACCACTACTAAAAATGAATGATGATTGTTCCTACAAGATGATTTGTCGCTACGTAAATAGTTCAGAGTACCACATAAGCAACACCAAGTTACACGTAATACTACGGAAGCGCTGAATAATTACTCAATAAGTATCCTATTTTCTGTAACTTTTTTTTTATAGATTAAACGTCTAAACCAGCTTGTACACAATATTATTTATGAATACCCGATCTTACTGTCCATTTGTGGGGAGTCCAATTACCGAAACAAAGCTCAAACTTGAGACCTTGAGTAGGAGATAATCTTTAAGTCTCAGTTTTAACCACCAGACCAATCCCGTGAATTTTCCCAGACGGGTTTTATGTGTTGCAATTGATTTTTTATTACAGTGTGTTTCTGTGAGTTTCAGTTAATGGAAATGAGCAAAACGACAGATACGGCACAAGAATCACCTGTGCGAGAAACGCAAGTGGCGTATGAATGCAGGATAAAAAGTCATGAATGACAAAATTACTATTAATTATGGAAAAATACGTATGCAAGAAGAAAACCACACATATATGGTCGGGTTTGGTCGAGTTTGGTCGAGTAAGTCACTTCAATGAGTATTTTTTTTATTTGATTTTCTCATGCGTCATTTAGTTTTGCATCAATTTATTTGTGTATTATCAGTTTGTCTCAATGAAAGGAATCGTGGAGTAAAAAATTATTATCCAAACTCAATTTTTTTAATGAAAACAAAAATAACCAAATAAGACGGATTTTTTTTACTTATTTTTGTCTTTATTCAAAAATTTGAGAGTTTTGATAGTATTTTTTTTACCAATTATTTTCATCTACACGAAGTAATAATACACAAAAACTTGACGTAAAACTAACAACCAACCATGATATGTCTCAGTGAAGTAGTGAGCTAAAAAGGGCAAATCACAAGTAAATGAGAACTTGATGGATTGATACCAAAAAACAGTTAATCAACTCAATGTAAGTGCCAAATAATTATTCCGTTGTACATCGATCTTTCATCTGTTCATCATTCACCTTGATTTTAACGAAGAGACTCAAGTGGGACTGTGGGAACGAAGAGGCCAATAAATGGTCTAGATCGCATAAGATATGACGTATTTGAACCGCTTGAATGTGCATGAAATGGCTTTTGAAGTCAAATACTGAACTGTAGACAACCGAGATTCTAGAAAGAAAAAAAACCAATAATATGGAGCTATTTTTTTATGTTGCCGCCAATAATTAATCTCAGTATCATGAAATATTGTGAGTATATATAATCCCATGCCACTCAAAAATCAGGAAATCGTTTGGAGATGGTTTGACCCCGGAAGCAAAAGTTTAGGACCCCACAAGGTCGGAGAGGAGAAAAACCAAATCAACTTCTCCAACCTTAAAATCTGTTCACAACTTCTAGGGAGTGATTTGGCTAATTTGAAAAAAATTAGTTTTTAGTTTTGTTTTCGTTCTCCTTATTCAAAAAAAAAATGCATTTGTTAGTTTTTGGTCGGTTTTTTGTGGTTTTTTGGCTTGTCTCAACGAGAAGAATCTAAAAAGTATAAAATTATTATCCAAAAAACTGGTTTATATTCGGTTTTATTAAAAAAAAAACTATTACTTTTGACCATAATTTTATACTCTTTGGATTCGTCTAGACGGGATAAATTCAGAAACCACAAAATCTTGACACAAAACTAACAAAAGCAAAAAAAAAATTAATAAAGACAACAAAAAAAAAAAACCAAAAAACTAATTTTTTCAAATTAGCAAAATCACCCCTAGGTCATGGTCAAGAGTCCATTGAATTTATTAAATTTATCAGTTGATTTTAGACATGCTAACCGTATCAAATTTAACTCAGAGACGTAAAGAGTCACAAAGCTTAAAAACTTTTGGTTTTTAATAAATTAAGGCGTCTGAATCAGCTTGTGTGTGCGCTTGTCGAGTAGTCACTGAGGTATTGGGTACTCTTTGTTTTCTAATCTAGTCAGCTTTGTCGGAACTTATATAATCATATTAGTGTAATAAGAATATCAAGAATTTGGAGAAGATTGTCCAGACTATTAAGTTTTGTAATTCAAGTTGATTCGATTTTCTTATTCCATGTTTTAGTTGGTCGGCAAGATTAATATTTTGTTGCGTAGGTTTTTTTTTTGTTGGTATTCTTGGGTTCTTTCCGATATTTACAAGTGTGTAGTCTTAGTTACTGTAATAGTTTAGTTGATTTTTCACCCAAAAAAAAATTTAGGGTTATTGTTACACATCGTCTAACATTGGAGGTCTATATATATATATATATATATATATATATATATATATATATATATATATATATATATGTGATAGATCTTGGGTAAATAGTAATCCATGTGGGCTACCTAAGAGCATCATTATTTGGCAAAGTTAAAGTACAGAGCTAACCTCCAAAAATGAGCTAATATCGGTCTCTCTATTTTACCTCTTTAAATTATTTTTGCTGTAGTATCGCACCAAATTTGGTCCAGCACTATTCACGCACCATTTTGTTGTGTCAGAAGAGAGAGAGGGAGGGGAACATGAGACTATTTTAATTGCTAGAGAGGGGGTTCACTATTTACAACACGAAAACATCTCCCCAGGTGGGGAGATTTGCTTTTTAAGGGGATTTTATTTTTATTTTTTTTATAGATTTGAGGGGAATAGTTTGATATAGTAAAATTAAAATAGAGAGTCTGATTTTTTAAGTTTTTGATAAGGTGACTTGCTAATTTATAAAAGGTGTTTTTGAAGTTAAATTTGGTGAAAATTTTGGTTCTCCTAATAAGAATGCTCTTAGGCAGAAGTATTTTTGGTCATGTTTTTAGTCTCAACTCAAAGTAGTAGTTTAGATGTGGCGTTACAGTAAATTCAGTAATTTCAGAACAGAGAAAACTTAAATGTGCCAATATAAGAGTAACTACATGTGAAATTGATTTGAGAAAAGTCTAGGGCTTGCTCAAAAAATCCGGTAAACCGTGAAACCTATTTGAACCAAATCCGTCCGTACGTTTTGAATTGGATCAGTGGATTAATGGTCCAGACATGGATTTAAAAATTCAAAAACTGTGAGATACAGTTCTGTCCGCGGATTTTCAATATGAAATTTTGGATTAACTGAATTGGACCATGATATATCGATAAATAATAACCAAAAATATAGATAAACATGTTTGTGATATTTAGCACCTATTGTCATAAATTATTCTTAACTATTTTACCTTTATTATGTGATATAGTGTGACATTTCATAATCAAAAAGTTCATAAAAGAGTATGTCAACGAAAAAACAGACCTTTTTTTTTAAAAGACATGACTATTTGTCAAAAATAAAAGACTGAAGAGTTTCTCTACTTTTGATTTTCCAACATACCCTTATTTTATGCTAGAACATTTGAATTAGAAAACAAGTCTATTTTCTAGAAGACATGACTATAAGTTTAATTGGCATTAAATAGAAAGTCGCGACTTGTCATATGTATTAATATGTCTATTTGCGAAAAGACAAGACTGTTCTAAACGACATAATTATTTGTCATGAATAAAAACTCAAGAGTTTCTCAATTATTATTTTTTTCCGAAACGTACTCTTATCTTCTAAAAACATGTGAATTGGAAGACATGTCTATTTTTGCTGAAAGACATGAGTACGTATTTAGTTATACTCTATAAAATTACAGGCGTTCAAAAAAGGAAAAGATAGAGACAATTTGTCATAATTGTGGAGTAATTGTCATTCGTAAAAAGTTGACTTTCCATAAAATTACAAAAGATAGAGACAATTTGTCATAATTATGAGTAATTGCCATTAGGAATTTATAGATTTTTCAAGAATTGCTATCATTATTTTGTCGTAAGCTGTAAAATTTGGTTTTTTCATTTTGTCTTTATTCAATTTTTTTTTACATTTCTTAGTTTTGCGTCAAGTTTTCGTAGTTTATGAATTCATCACGAGATGAATCTAAAGAGTATAAAATTTTGGTCAAAACTACTTTTTTTTTTGTAATAAAGCCAAAATTAAACCAATAAACTAGTTTAACTTGGTTTATTTTCGGTTTTATTCAAAAAAATATATTAGTTTTGATCATAATTTTATACTTTTGGGGTTCGTCTCGTTGAAGCGAATCCATAAATCACAAAAACTTGACGCAAAACTAACAAATGCAAAAAAAAAAATTGAATAAAGACAAAACCTAAAAACCAATTATGCGTTTTTTTTTGCCAAAGCACCCCTTGATTTGTTCAATTATGCGTTTTTTTGCCAAAGCACTCCTAAACTAATCCTCGGGGTCTAATCCCACCGCTCACTTGCAGGAAATTCAATTAAAACCAGAACAAAGCTTGTATCATATGACCCTTAATGAGTTGATAATTATACTAAAATATAAATACTTTGCCTCCTGAGGAACAAAAATCTTTTTAAAAAATCAAATTAAATACTAGCTTTTTAGTAAGATTGACGAAAAAAATAACAAAGGTAAAAAAAAAAATTGAACAATGACAAAAGAATCCAAAATAGTCATTAGACCAAAATAATGTTTCTTGTCTTACATCTTACAATAATTTGGGAAGCTGAATTCATTACCTTACAATTGTCAAGCAATCAGTTTAAAAATTGAACCTTAAGATGTGAACGAAATTACCAAAAAAAAAAAAAAAATTGTACCTGAAACTCCTATGTTCATTTTAAAAATTGTACCAAATGGTTATTCCCTCTGTTCATTTTTAAATTTAACGCTTCCTAATTCAAATTTATTAAGAAAACATCATCATTATACATTTCACGTCAACATTTTTCCAACTTATTCATTTACTTTCTACTATTGTTCTTAATGAAGGCATCATTATTAAACTTTACCCACTAACTTTTTTATAAAAAAAAAAAATCTACTTTTAAGGTAGAATAGGAAATTGACCAATTTTTACTCATTAACTTTTCAATATCACACTTAGTTAGGAACAACCCAAAATAAAATACACTACTCTTGTTAAGGAACAGAGGGAGTAGATTTTTATTTGAATACATTCAAAACGAACAATGCTATGGGTATCCCATAAATGCACCCCAAATACAAACCGTGTGATGTGGCAAATGGGAAGCCATTTATATTTTTGGGTGGGCTTTACGCTGGGTTTCTTTTCACCACACAATCCACTTGGTGTGCATTTGGGATGCATTTTTGAGGTACTCATAGCATTTTTGCATTCAAAACGATTTGCTTTAGAGACGATCCCTCTAGAAAAAAGGCGCTTCTAACAATCTTTCTAGTTCCTTCGTTCTCTAGTTCTATTTTGAAAGAATCCGAAGGAAAGAGACTTTTTTGTTTCCTCCGAGCTAAAACAATATTTCGATGTCTCTAGTAAACCAAAGACGTCGTTTAACAGCTATTTTACTTCAATTTCTTCTCTACAAATCAAAAATTGAAAATCTAAGTACGATTAGAAATCTATTTTTCTATCTTCATCCATGGATTCTTGACCTATTCAATTGGAAGTAACTTTCAAGGTACGTCAGCGAAATGGTTTAAAAATCAACTGGAAATGATAAAGATGAACTGGAGTTTGGAGTATTCAAGGGTCTGGAAGGAGCAAACATGTCATTCTGCCACTTTGAATATATTTCTTATTTTCTCATGATTTGAATCCTATCTAGCAGATGGCAATGCACCAGAAATGGATATTTAGTGCTATGTTAACTGGAACGCAGATCGTACCGATACAAAGAACGAGAATGGGAACGTGATATGCTACGTGCGTAAATCATGATACGCCAACGGAAGTTACGTAAGCTTCTATAGACAACAAATCAAACGACATCAAATTCCTATCTCATCTGGAGCATCTGGGTATATGCATGCAGCAACTTCCAACTACCAATATACTATAAAGAAATACAAAATCTTTTCGAACTACGTAATTTCTTCAAATCCCAAAAAATCACATGACAGTTATCTCCGTTGAAAGATGCATTTCTCGGTGTAGAGCAGGAGTAAGAAGTTTAGGGATTCAACTAAAAGAACATATCCAAAGGAGATCCATTTTACTAGCCAAACCTACAAGACTAGTCAATCCTGGTTACAGAGAAGACATGGAGATCTCAGTGCAGAGCCGCTAGTTCAACAAGTTCTTTGTACTCCTCAGACACATAGGACTTGACCTTGAGCTCGGATTTACCACCAGACCCCTTTGCTGGTGACACGTACTTCACCCCAATTACTTTCAGGCCTACGCCAAGGAACAAATTAAATCAACTTGTCAATGCACATTGAGATAATTGAGATCACAAGACAACATGTAAGTTTCTGACACTTAAAAGTGATATAATTTAAGAGAGGCGCATTTATACCCATACACACGATAGCGCACACAAAAAACTGAAAAGTATTGTAGCTCCTATTAATGAGAATACTGCATAACCACAAGCATCACTCCAGCAGACAATACGGACAATATATCAAAGTAAAAGTAGAAGAACAATACCCACATATTCAAGTCATGCATAGCACAATCTACCTAAAGAAGAACTTACTCTCATTGATGCGTCCATATAGAAACCTTTCGCCCCTCCAAAATTCCAAAGGCCTCATTTTGATTCGCTTGCTCCGCCTTACCCCGTCTTCCCAAGACATACCATACCCTACAGAGATTTAAGAATGGTATCTGAATAACCAGAAATCCAGATCATGTATGTTTGAATAATTGCACAAGTAAAAACCTGCAATGCTTGGCCTATGAGGAAGTGTTTTCCTTTTGCTGCGTGCCGGCCTTTTTGCAGGACTTTGCTCATCTAATGATACCCTGGAGCTGGAAAGGTCCTGATCATTAGACAAACAAGAAACATCATTGTTTATGCTTTTACCAGGAACACTTGGTCAACAGGTCAAAAACATGAAGGAAGGGGATTCAATGAAAGCACATTTTAATCCACGGGTCCACAGACATATACTCTGATTCCACAGAGGAAAATATATTTAAAAAACATGACACCCGGTATAGAACAAACAACAGCATGGTTGAATCCTATCCTGCTCATGAAACAACCACAATATCTCTCTCAACTACTAACTCATGAGGGGAAATCATTTATGCGTCGTGGGTGAGAGTATTCAATAAGGAGAATAAAAAGCATTTTCTTAGCCATTCATCACATAGGAAAGATGACTTTCAGAATAAGAAGTCAACAAAATGTAAAGAAGAAAAGGAATATGCGTGGATATATGTACTTTCAAAGGGAAAAGCTTGCCACCCTTTTGTAGCCCTATTTTAAGCCTTAGTATGGATTACAATACCTTGTTAGACCAAAACTTATCCCAAAAGCTTAAGTTAATAGGAAACAAGCCCAAAAATGTATACCAAGCTATTCAACATTTAGTCTTTTGCATCAACCTTCCAATGGTGGTACAATAAATACTAGATTTGTGCAATCTTTCTGTTCTTTTCTAGAGAGATATCAAGACACTATCAATGTCAACCCTAAAAGTTTTGCTTGGAGTTGGTCATAACCAGTCTGCAGAATTTGACTTACTCTAAGCAACACACACGCATACAAATAGGATCACAAAGGTAAACACCAATCAATGTTCAGCTATAGTTTCTAAACCATATGTATTACTTCATAATCCACCAGGTAAAAGTCAGTTCAGCTTACCAATTCTTTCATCATGTAACTTCATTTGGACTAATTACAGTTGACCCCAATTGGATCTTTGCTATAAATACCAGAGTATAAACAAAAGAAAGAACATGAACCAGAAAAGTAGAGACCTTAACATGTTCTTCTGGAAGGCCATCAGAGTTTTTAGATGATGCATCCACGGCATCTGCAGGAAGTGATTCGTGACTTTGATTACCATCCAAATTGTCACTTGTGCGCTGCCCAATGTCAGTAGATCGCCGTGCATCCTGCGCCGTATCTTCAACCTGAAACTCAGCACAGAACATCATATGTTTTAGCATTAATTATCAAGATTTCACAATCCTCTATAACTAGTCACTACTGTACTCCCAGTGCAATAGGACTTTACATTGGTCTGAATGACAGTCTCCTCCATTTCATGTGGTCTGTCTGTCTGAAATTCAGCTTCAGGCCTAGAAGAGTCCCCAAAGTTGAAATCTCCAAATGACCCTGCCTCGTGGAGCATATCTCCAACCTGCATCTTGTCGCAAACCCTTAGAATCAATCACATAGTCAAAATATTCTACCTTCGAAATCAAAAACAAAGATTTCCTTACATTCTTCTCCATTTCACCGTGTTTGTTTGCCTGAATATCAAGCATAGTTTCCTCCTCCATTTCATTAGAGCCATTTACTGCGGCATCTGTATCAGTCGTAATCGTGCTGTCATTGTATTCCACAGCCCTCCCATCAACATTCCTGCTCCCCTTAGTATATTTTACACCTTCAGATCCACGCGACAAAACATCAATAACATCACGAAGTCTGCCCTCGTCATTTGTAAAATTTTCACATGGAGTGATTGACTCTCCTGTTATCATGTCTTGTGAACCCACATCATCAACTCTAGTTTCCCCTATTTCAGTTGTCAGTGACTTCAACTCACCAGAAACCTCAAACTTCTTCCTTCGAACATGGTGATCTGATTGTTCAACAGAGGGAGAATTTCTGGCTGGTGACAAATCAAGGGCTGAGAATGGATCGATCTGCAGATCTGACTGCAACATGCTCTTTTTAAGTAAAGATATCGCAGCAAAAGGACTTTTCGGAGGGGTAGGGGAAGTTGGAGAAAGAACAGGGCTTTCGACCACCTGTTTGTTTTTAACAGGTGTTTTATCACTTATCCCTTTCTTCAAATTTTGTATATCTGCTAGTGCTTTACGAGGCTTTCGCGAAATTTTTCCTAAGTCCATAAAATCATTCCTTCCAACATCATGGAACTCGGGAAGGCATAATTTGTCGAGATCAAGAGGTTTGATCTGCAAGCGCTCCTGCAAGATGGATTTTATTCCATCCTTATCTAAATTCTCACATTTATCAGATAGCAACTCATCCAAAAGCCCATCGCCTCTGTTCTCGGTCTTATACATCGATCCTGTGTATTGTGTACTGAACTTTGTCATCATGTGAGAAGAAAAAAAAAAAAAACTCAAGACAGTAGAATAGAAGTTGGTAATAATGGATAAAACAACAACAATTGAGAATGGTACGGATAAGCCATTCTCAGAAAGTACAAACTCACTACTTAATTCTGTTCCCTGCAATTTGACATTCGGATCAGCCGTTTCTGGTTGCGAAGTATAATTAAGAGGACTGAGAATGTCCTGTTCTGAAATCTCTTGTGAAGACATAAAGGTATTGTTGGCTACTGAAAGCATCGGTGCAAAACTATGCTTGTAAGTTTTCCTGTATTTGACAAAGGTAACATATATTAGTTCATTAAACCCCAAAACCAACAAAAATGTATCATAATTTGCAAGAGAACTGACGATAAAAGCACAAAAGATACCCCAGAATTCCAGGTCGACGGCGTCTTTCAGTTTTGGATTTGTTTAAGTCATTTAAGTCAGCCATACTTCCCCCCCTCATCAGCATTAACTCTTTTCTGGCATCTGGGCATCAATTACAAGCAAGAATAAAAATATGGTCAAACATTTGCCAAATAGATTCAGAAAGTAAGAGTAGAAGAGCTTACTTTCAAACTTTTCATGGGCCAAGAAAAATTCCTCTGGGTCTTGCAGATGATCAACGTCCAAAGTTGGTTCCAAGTTCACAGAAGGCTGACTGTCAATGATACATTACAATGTCAGCAAGATAAATATGTCTCTCAAGGACATCAGCACATTAAAGATACCTTGAATCTAGCTTCAAAGAAAACCTAGCCCGTCTTCGGCCCAACCCTGGTCTCCGTTCTCGGGCATTTTCATTCACCGTTGGCACAACATCATCTTCATCTTTTTTCTCATTTGCTAAAGAACTAGCAAATTCGGTAGTTCAGAATTCTGAATTGCCATCAGCAACGGTCTTTGCCTGCTCTAAATACTTGCTGGGACTTCTCATCGCCTAAAACAATATGCAAAAGCCATAAGCCCCTTTAGATTGTGAGAAAGGGAGAGAAAAGAAATGCCTGTGGTTTCTCACTAAATCTTACAGAAAAGGGAAAACCAGTATTTTTTCCACCATTCTTCATCCTTCTCACCTCTTTTAGCTATCGCCTCATATTTCTTTCCCAAGATTTCCCACAATCCAAACCGATGGTGGTCCTCAAATCGAAGGGTTGTGTGAGAAAACCAACTTGCATAAACATATTGAGGTGTCATAAATGGGACACTAATTTTGCTAACAATTAGCATAACCATATCGCATAAGCAAGAAGCAGAATTCAGTTCCGAATCTGACCGCCTTAAGTCACCTAATCCTTCAGCGAGGCCGTTCGCTCGCTCCCACTCTCGATCCTTGCTCTCGCGAATTTTAGTACATAAGGAATTAAACGACAGCTTTCACGCTCTCAATCTCGCTCGCGCATTATGTTACTTAGCTCAGCGCTTCACTGAACTTGTCTCCGAATGAAATTGACTTCTCATCATCGACTGACCATTTTGGATTACTATCGATAAGTTCCACATAAAACAATCTACGACAACTAATTGAGAACAAAATAGAGCAACGACTGCTTTTTCTTTAATAAGCCAATAAACTCACCATGGATTTCATCAAGCCGTGGATAGATTCAAGGTCATCAGATTGATTTGAACTTAGGGCATTTTTTGAAGCCCTAAATGTTCGAGGAAAAAGACGAAGAACAGATAGTTCGTGAAGCGGATCCGCTGGATCGGAGCCTTGAGTTTCCTCGCTGGATCGCATGGCTAGTTCGGATGGAAAACCCTAGACTAGTTCGGATGGAAAACCCTAGAGAGAGAGAGAGAGAGAGAGAGAGAGAGGGATGAATGGGTAATTCGAATTGAGGACAGAGCGGGAGTGGCTATCGAAAGTAGTAAGCGTAATGTGTTTTATTTACAGATACGTCCTTACGTTGACGGCAAATTGACTGCGTCATTCACTGTCCGTTACCGCATTTAAGGAATCAGAGATAAATACAGGTTAGCTGGTATTGTACATCTGAATTTTGAAATTATGAAATTAAAGGATGAATTTGCCGGCAAATCAAGGGGTACAGATAGCTTTGTACAGACCGTGTACATATCGGTCTCGGAAACTTGAATAAAATGGGAAATTTTTGGATCAAGGAATTACACATGTTTGATGGAGTTGATTTCTCGCTGGTCCCTGAGATTGACATGTGCATCATTTATACAAGCCTATTTGTATCAATAGCAGGGTTCTGAATTTGTTGACAAAAAAAGAAAAAGGAATTGGCTCCTCTGCGATCAAGGTTCTCTCCGATCTTTTTTAGTTTCAGATGTTGTCTATCTCGTGTCCACATAAATAGGAGAGAATCCCTATTAAAGAGGAGCAAGTTCAAAAAAAAAAAAAAAAGAAACAAAAAGGATGAATTTGATCCATATATTGAATTGCTATTTTTGGAATAAAATTAGACCCTAAGTCCCTAACTATAAAAACGTCAAATTTAAGGGTGAATAGTGTTCCCATCAAATAAAAAAAATGAATAATGTCGTCAAAATAAATATTTATAATTTATTTCACAGATTGATGTGGCACTTGAGCTGTTCCTAGACCGACTTTCTCATTCTTAACAATTGCTAAAAGCCAAATTGCCATAAAAGTAAGTTACTAAAAGTCAATTTATTTTCCATTAGCTAAAAGCTAAGTCACTAATCTAATTTTCTCTCACGTTATTTTCTTGTTAAAGTTGGTAAAATCACATTGGTACTTTTAAGAGATGGGATTTGGGAGGAAACAGGAAATTCAAGGCTCTATAATTGTAGGGAATTGATATTGGTTATCCTTTTTTTCTCTATTGATACTTTCTTTTTTTGTCTTTTCATATAAAACAGAAGAGTAAATTTACCTACTAAAGATAAAAAAATAAAAATAAACAAATAAAAAAGGGAGTGTCAATACAAAAAGGAGAGTATCAATAACATTTACCTAATTGTATTCCTCATCAATGTAAAAGAAATTTTGATTTCACTAAACTTTTCTTACAAATGAGAATTTTATTTTTATTTTAAAAAACAAAAAAACAAAAACGCAAAGCCATGCTTTTAGCATGGAAGTGCATCCCAATTTGCTATAGGACCTTCAAGCTAATTACATACTAATAAACAAATACTAAAGCAATAAGCTTTCACATAGATTTTTTTTCCCCTGCTTTACTCTCTGTTGGTAGACGATTTGACTTTGTTCATTAAGGATCCCGGTTACTTTGTGTTATAAAAGACGACTATTCAGAGATGTTCTACTAACAATAAATAATTTTTTTCAAAAATCAATATAGGTTATTTTCTCATATATATTACGTAAAAAACCATTAAAAATTAATTTATTTAAAAAACTTCATTAGTGGAATACTACGTTAGTTAAATTAATGTGTTAATTATCTTTCTGTCCCTCGTAATGTTCTTGTTTGTTATCTCCAACGACGTTACTGTGGACGAATATGATGATTTAACAATCTCTGACTAAAATTGCTTGAGCAGCCACAACAAAATATTTGCTTGATTAAAAGAAGGGGAGACTGATGCAAAGCAAGAAAGGTCCGAATTAAACCTAGGTTTTTGGCAACGTTATTTTCGAGGATTCTAGTTTTTGTGTTTTAGTCAAACTCAGTTTTTCCAAGCTCAATAATTTTTGGTATTTTTGTAATTGATTTGCGTCATAATCGAATTAAAAGAAATTATCATTGAATCACCATTGTAAACTCAATTATCATAAGCACGCCTAAACCCTAGGCATCCAAGATAGTTGCCCATCCTTTAGTTCATATTTTTGTCGATCACAAACCTGTGGATCTTGTGCATGTTGATCATGAGGTGGAACTTTTGGATCAAGAACAGCTAGTAGCCTAGTGTTGATTGTAATAGTCAACGCATTCAGCATATTGCGTATCTCTGTCAGTTGTTGTTGTTGCCCATTGATCGCACCCCATATCGCATTAATCCCACGATCTCCAGAGGTTTGTTCTCCGTCTTTGGCCATTAAAGTAAGAGAGAAACTTGCTTTGATACCACCTGACAAAGCGTTGTAGTAGAAGAATACTCGTTCTAGAAGACGAACTGGTGACTATATATCATCCTAGTAGACAAACTGGTTAGATTTCGTTTTACAAGATGAACTCTTGAATCCACAAATTGGTTAGATATTGTTTTAAAAGACAAATTCTTGAATTCACAATAGATGTGATAAACATCTTGTGCACAAGCAAAATAGAGAGAGCTCTAGAATTTTATAGATGATTGGTTGAATAATTCACATGTCCGGAGTCTACAACCGTATTTATAAATAGAGAAATTTCAATCTGGGTAGGAATCAAAGACAATTTCTTGCTAATCAAGAAATTACCAAAAAGGAAATAAAAAATAGAAAAGGAAAAATTATTCATAAATGCACTATATTTTTCCCTTTCGAAGGGAAGGACAAGAAAATTATCTAATAGAACATAAATGACATTGTTTTTAATATTAATTTAATAAAAGGACAAAACATACCCACTTTTGTTGAATTTACAGATTATTAAGGATTTGGATCTTCGGGAATTTTTAGATTCTGTCGTTGTTCTTGCGAGAATTCATGAATCGAATAGTTGAATCCGATGGATCATCACAGTTTTCCTTGGTTTGTTATAATTCGTGTTACGGATTGAATTGCATCAATGAACTTCTAGTTTGCACGGAGTCCTCAAATTGAAAGGCCCCGTTCCACTAAAAAAACAACAGTTTTCTTTTAATTAAAAAACTATCTCATTCCATTAACAAAAAAACTAGTTAGTGGAACAAGTTAGTTTTTTTGCAAAACTGAACATACAAAAAACTAGTTTAATGGAACAAGTTAGTGGAATAAGTTAATTTTTTTTTGCAAAACTAAAAACCAAAAAACTAGTTAGTGAAACAAGTTAGTTTTTTTACAAAACTAAAACATCCAAAAAAACCAAAAATATCAAGTTAGTGGAACACCCTCAGTGAAATTTCCATCTACCACGCAGCACGCAGCACAGCCTCAAATCAGCAACAACACAAAATAAGTTGCAAATTTCGATTTTGTTTATGGCATCCTTATCGGCTTCAGCAAAATTTGTACCGAATTTCACCCCCCAAAGCATATTTTATACTTTAGCTAGCCACTTTTCAAAAAACTTACAAACAAACTCTCTATTTTAATTTTATTTTTCCACTTTTTAAAATAATTACAAATAAACTATTCTTTATTTGCATCATCTCTCTTTTGGGAATAAAAGAAAACCCATTGTTGCCGGGTAGGCAGGTTGGGGCGGAGAGTCAGCCCCCAAAAAGTAGAAATAAAATATTACTAGTTAACATGTGAACAATGTCTTGCGAGAACTCTAGGTACCATAACAAAATTACGACTTCTGCAAATTATTTAAATACATGTTGAGACTGATTTGGGGTGTTTTTTTGCCTTTGACTCAACAAAGTAACCATCAAGAAGATTTGTCTCTCATTGCGAGATGATATAAAGGTCTTATTTCATCATACACCTGATAAAAATTTGAATTGATCGCAGTGTACAAATGTCTTTACTATATATTTTTCCGGTTTCGTAAATAACCCAGACTTTGCAGATTTAATATGACAAGTGGAAGGATTTTAAATATGAGTGAGACTTTATAACTTTTTGATCTGTGAGATTTCATAAAGAATATTATCATTTTATGGACCATAGTTGGCTTTGATTAAGAAAAGAATAATGATGATTACTGAGGTTTCACTAAGTATGAATTTGATCTATTAGCATACGTTTTTAGGATGATTAAGCTTTTACTAGTTTGAAGAGTTGTAGTTGTCTAGTTGGTTGATTTTTTGAATTTTCTGTACGAAATTAGAACTTTTAAAAATTAGTGAAATGTTCTTAATTTTTTGGGTCGCCGAAATTGGGTGGTTGAAGGTGAAATGGTGGTCGACTGGAGGTAGGAGTTGATTTTTTGAATTTTCTGTATGAAATTAGAACTTTTTAAAATTTTGAGAACTCTTACTAAATTTCAGAGCCGCCAGAAGTGGTTGATCGGAGGTGGAGTAGTGGTCAGCAGGAGGTAGAACTTGATTTTTTTGAATTTTTTGTATGAAATTAAAACTTTTTAAAATTTATTTTCTGGGTTACCGGAAAAAAGTCGACCAAAGGTGAGGTGGTGGTCGGTCAAGGGGGGCAAAAGATGATTTTTTTTAAAAAAATTATGTACTAAATTAGAACTTTTAAAAATTAGTGACATTTCACTATTTTTTTTCTTTATGTTTGATTGTAAAAGTTCCTTATTATTCTTTTTAAAAATGTCAAATTTTGATTGCAGAAGTTTCTTATTTTTTCCTTTAAAAATGTCAAATGTTTTGGAGTATTGGCTAAGGCCCAGTTTTCTAAAAGATTTTAGCACCCAGTTGCTAAAATTACTAAATTTAAATCAAAAAATGAAGTGGTTCCGTGTATTATTTTTCGATTTTTTTCGTGCCAAATTAAAGAACTCATCAAGTACTTTAATTTGGTGCGAAAAAAAATCAAAAAATGATACACGAAATCACTTCATTTTTTGATTTGAAATATGGTGATTTTAGCAATTGGGTGCTAAAATCTTTTGAAAAACTGGGCCTTAAATAATAAAAAAAAAACCTTATCAAATTTGTTGCGTAATAATAAATCTAAAAAAGGGAAATATTTCTAATTAATTTTTTTTACTATAAAGCAATTCAAATAAAAATGCTACACCGGGCCAGAAAGAACTACAATCGTCATCTCATAACACAAGCGGCAACTTCCGGTGCAGCGTACGGGACGCGAATCTCAACTCTGGAAACCAAACATACGGACCTAGCCGGCGGCGATGTAAGTAATTTGAAATATCGTAGCTGTGTGTGTGCCGATATGTTGCATATGTGTAGGGATGAGTTTTCTGATTTCTATTACTCTGCGAAATCCAGAACGTCTTTTGGATGGGGAATCCAGCTCCGATCAAATTCATTTTTCCATAAATCACTTCTTTTGACTTCTGGGTTACGCGCTTTTGCCGGGAATTTTGACGGTTTTTTTTTTTTTTTTCTTCTTCCCATTGTCATTGTTAATGAAGACCTAGGTGTCTGGATAGTAACTGCCTAACTGTTAATTTGACTCTCTGTTATTTGCATGTATTAATGCATATGTATAGGGTGGGGGAGAGGAACTTATTTTTGATCTCGGGGAGAGGAACTTAGGACCCGTTCGATTTGCCGAGTTAGATACGAAATTGGACTACAGTCTGGTCATTTCTGGTGTTTGATTGCAACAATTAGTAAAGGACCTACACAGCTCTTGATAATTGAAATCATATACAAAGCATGTTGTCATACAACAATGGGGGATGCGGTATTGCTAATGCCTTCGCATTTAGTCTGGCGGAATTACATATCCGCTCACTATTAATCCAGCGAATCAAACATTTCCTGTGAGGTTTTCTTGTCCATTTTTTTTGTCTAGTTTCTTTTAATAATATGCCTATTTTCAACTTACTCTGCAAAATGGAAAAGTTTTGTTCTGTTGTTCTCGGCATAACCTACTTTCCATTAAGAAAAAAGTATTAGAGTAGCTTTACTAATTGGAGCAGTTTACTGTTCCGTTCAATAGGCTAGGTAAGTGCACTACAATTAAAAAAGAGTGCGATCATGGTCCATGTCTCGTGTTGAACAAGTAATGGTGATGTGTTTGCTTAGTAATACTGTTACTCCTATTTCCTTCTGGGACAACTCATGCTAATCTTAATATCTACTCTTTTAGTTATTTTCTGATGGCATCACAAAAGACAGTATCTTGAAGTACTATACTTCATCTTGATACACAGCTTAAAAGAGAGAGCTTCTGATGATTCAACTTATAAGTGTTATTCGTAATTCAGAGATTTGCAGCTATTAAGAATCATATTTATTGATATGTCTGAGTCAAGGGCAAGCCCTACCAATAGTGCTAATACAAAAGCGGGACGCAATCTCCCTTCATGGATGAGTTCGAGAGAGAATGAGAGCAAATCTCATGGAAAGAAGGCAGCTGATGTCAGTGCAGATGAGGAAAATGATGGAAGCAAAACTTCTAAACAAGCTAAATCATGTGACAAATCATCTCCTTCCAAGAAACATGAAGGCAGCAAAAAATCTTCTCCATCAAGTTTGGTTGCCACAAACTTCTCCAAACTTTTGGTATTGAAGTGATTTTAGCTTAGTGTTGCCAGTGTAGATCATGTCTTCTACATTGATTGTGCTTTTGCTGGTGGAACTGAGAATAAGACACTGGTTTCTGCAGGAAGGTGTGGTATTTGTATTGTCAGGATTTGTTAATCCAGAACGCAGTATATTACGATCTCAGGCACTGGAGATGGGAGCAGAATATCAACAGGATTGGAACTCCAATTGCACCCTCTTGGTTTGTGCATTTTCAAACACCCCAAAGTTTCGACAAGTTGAGGCAGACTGCGGAACTATTGTTTCAAAGGTACATCACATCCTCGATACAAGAGTTAATGATTCTTCTGCGATAGTGGTTTTCTAAAACTGTTTACATATTGAATTATCTGATCAAAGGCTATCAAAATCTGATCCGAATGATCATGGACAAATTTCCGTTTTTCACGAATAGTAGAGGTGATAGAATGATGTGTTGTTTCTTGTCCAGCAGGTGGGTGGGCAGGACAAACATTCCCGCCCATTTGAAGTTTAAAATAGCTCTAATGTAGACTTATGGTACCTGTGAATGGAAGGTTCGTGGAAATTGGAATGACATTTGACAATGATTTCTGTATCCTTGGCAAGTGATAGTCTATGTGACAAGGTTTAGGTGCTGGAATTCTCTCTTATTTTTCCCCGGAGAGTGGAAATTTAATGTGGATTCTTTAACTGAAGAGGGACCTATAGGATTGAGTTCTTTGATTGGTTTTCATTGTTGCTTGGAATTCACCAAAATGCGTTCTAGACACCAGACTTTTGTGCGTATGCTCTGTGACTTGCTTACCCTTTCAATTAGGCAAATAAAAATTGGTATTCGGATGATTGTATGTTACGTAGGGGTGTACAAGAAAACCGAAAAAACCATGAAACCGGACCGACCAAACCAAACCGGTCTATTTGGATTGGTTCTATGGTTTAATGGATTGGTTTTGGTTCTAAAAAAATGAAAACCGGATATTTTGGTTTGGTCCCTGGTTTCAAAATTAGGAACCGTGGTTTGAACCAAACCGGTCCGTTATACAATATAATATAATATATACATTCCTATATACCAACACATGCTTAATAATTTTGTTAGTTTTAAGTTTTAATGTTGCATCAGCCATCTATATCAATAGTGATATTTTAATAGTTACTTTAGTTTCTAATGGACTCCTTAATCTATTTGTGCGTTGATTTAATGGTAGTAGTTTTACGAAGGATTTGCAAAAATTTTGTGGACAATTTTTTTTTGGCAAATTTTGAATGCTAACATGGTTTAGAATCGGAAACCAAACCAAACCGGACCAGTCTAATGGTTTGGTGTGGTTTGGTTTTATATGTGTAATGGTTTGGTTATGGTTCATAATTCTTTGGAACCATTAGATATGGTTTGGTTCTTGGATTTCAACAAACCCGGTCCAAACCGGACCATGTACACCCCTAATGTTACGTAGTGAAACCATCCTTTTTGGCATTTGATGCTTGAGTTATTGCATTGTGTTTGTTCAGTGATTGTTGCTAACGAGCTGATGACCACAAGTTTTTCTGGCCTAGGATTGGATATCTGAGTGTTACAACCAAAGAAAGCTTCTTGATATTGAAATTTACCTTATGCATGCTGGGAAACCATGGCGGAGGCAAATTGGTTCCAGTCAAGGTCTCTCTCTCTCTCTCTCAGAGTAGTAGTAGTAGTAGTGCTATCCCACATGATTGATTATATTCTACACCTTACTTCTCATCTCCAATTGTTTGGGAGTGGGGTGTCACACTGTCATGGTGTGTAAACTGCCTATACAGGTGCCTGTATTAGAGTATCAAAGGTTTACTTGTCAACTGAGTGTTGCCATATTGTTGAAGTTTATCTGGTGTGCCGCTAAAGTTTAAATTCAGGAAAAGATGTAGTTTTTTAATCATTATTTTTTCCTCTACCCAGCGACAAATTTGTTGTACTATAGTATCACTGAAGGATCCAGATATTTCATTTTTGCAATGTGATGAAGTCGTCTATGTTTCTTAAGAAAAAACATCCCAATGCTGGCTTATTGACATTTCTAATTTTCTTAACTCAATGGCTGCTTGCAGACGTGGAATCCTCTATGTCTAAGAAATCTCAGATGCAAATAGATAGAAGATCACATGCTGCTTCTACCAAGGTTGTTTCATACTTTGAATTGTTTACCTGGAGCCAAGTACTTTCTGTTGGCAGTAATTAATTATGAGCAAGTTGTAATAATGTTGTCCATTAGGATGAAATGGAGCAACTTGGCAAGAACTATTGCCATGGCTGGAAGTTGAAAGTCAACTTTTTTATTTGTTCATTTCCATTACTTCCAAAAATCTGTCTGTTTTTGTCTTTCACTGGCCCTCCTTTACAGGGTTCAAGTGCAAACCTGCATATTGACTTTTTGGCTCTATGTTGTCTGTTTTCTGGTGTTGCATGTAATTCAGAGTGGAGCTTCTAACCCTGCTAAGGAATGTTTCTCTCCTTCTAAAGTGAAGAAGTGGGCTATTGATGATTTCAATGAAACTGTCTCGTGGTTGGAGAGCCAAGAAGAAAAGGTACTTAAATCATCATTGACGTGCTTTCCCTTCAGTGTCAATGTACCACTTAGTTCTGTTTACTGATGTACAATTGGTTTCCTTGGAGTTTGTGTTCTTTGGTTTGTTTCCAGGTTTATATAGATTGAGTTAGTCTGACATCGGTATATAACATTGATCACCACTTCTCATGTTGATTTGTTAAAGAACTGCTTTTCTATTTTTCTTATAGTTGTGGGAAGTCCAGGGATGGAGCCAGAGGGGGGCCAGTAGGGGCGGTCGCCCCTGCAAAACAAAAAAAAATCCCTCTCGTATTATATAGAAAAAAGAAATTTTCCTATGAATTATGTAGCATCGCGCCATCGCCCCTACAAGAAGGAAAAAAAACCCTCTAGTATTATATAGAAAAAAGAAATTTTCCTATGAATTATATAGCATCGCCCTAATAAAGTATTTTGGAAAAAAAATTCGCCCCCTACATAATGAAATTTCTAACTCCGTCCCTAGTGGGAACGGTATACATCGGTCTCCTTATCTGTCTATGGTTTTGAAAATTGACCAACTGTTTCAACTTTAATTTGTACTCTCATTTTCAGGATTTTACAGATCAGTTTATCTCATTTAAGAAAAAATCTTGAAAATAAAAGAACAGAAAAGTAAACAAAGTCAGATTTCAAAGGTGAACTAGAACTTTGTCCATGGTATTGTTGTTCAGGCTACACAGCTAAAATAAAATGGACACAAAACTAACCTTCAGATTGCTCGGTTGAAAGGTGATACTCGTGTGTCTATATTGCTGCCTGTGTAATTCAAAAGAAAATTAATAATATCTTTGGTATTACCTGCCTTAATTCGTTCTTTTGGGCTTTTCCTTACAGCCAGAGGCCAGTGAAATAAAGAAAATAGCTGCTGAAGGAATTCTAACCTGTTTACAAGATGCCATTGATTCACTCAAGGAAAAACAGGTAGTAAACTAAATTTTCAACACCAGCCTTTTTCAA
This sequence comes from Vaccinium macrocarpon, assembly GCA_022606695.1. Taxonomy (NCBI): domain Eukaryota; kingdom Viridiplantae; phylum Streptophyta; class Magnoliopsida; order Ericales; family Ericaceae; genus Vaccinium; species Vaccinium macrocarpon. The sequence continues at coordinate 32,257,151 of CM040174.1, read as the reverse complement.
AAGCATTCATGCTGATTTTGTTACCATAGACTTGCTGAAAGTTTTGTACTTGCATTAGTTATCGGAGAAATTTTGAAGTATTGTCCTTTGAAGTCCCAAAGTATACTTGCTGACTAAGTGTGCTTGATTTTATTGAAGAAAACTAAATCTGTTGCATTCTTTTTAACTTGCTTTCAATTGTCTCTGGTGAATTTCTGTGAAGAACATCCAACAAATGACTGAGCAATGGAATTTTATCCCTCGTGTGGTTGAGGAGCTGGCAAAGCTTGAAAGCGCTTCAAATGGTTCAGCTTTGCTATCTAAGGAAGAACTTTGCAGGGAAGCCATGAAGTGTAAACAAATATATGAGGTTGGATTTCATAATTTGGAGGATGATTCATTGGCAGGGAAGAAAGGGCCTAGAACTGGTGAGACTAAGAAGGACTACAAAGGTAGAACTGGAGCTATCACCGGTGATGAAGCAGCTTATGACAGCGATGAAACAATTGAGATGACGGAAGAGGATATAGAACTTGCTTACAATACTGTAGCTTCTAAGCTTAATAAAAGCTGATTTTTCCGGAGATGGGAGGCTGATGTTGGTTTACCTTCATTTGAGAGAGAGAGAGAGAGAGAGAGAGAGAGAGTTTCCATCTCTGCTAGTGAGCTTATATTGCCCAAGTTTCTACTTGTACAGTCGCATCATCTATATTGATTTTGGTTTTTCATTTTGTTCGCAGCCTTGCATTGTCTTTCTAAGTTATTGTGCATAAATTTTCCTTTACCTTCCACAAAGGGTTGATACCTCAGCTCCAGCCCTAACTCAAACTCAAAACCAAATTTGAATTTGAGGAAGAAAAAAAACCTCAAAATCTTGCTCCAGTTGTGGAACTAGACCTATACCAAATCAAACTTTACTCAGGTTTTTGCCAAATTTGGAGAGACTCAAACTCTGAAACCAAATTTTCAACGACTACGATACAGTGGTAGGTGGTGGTTTCTTGCTGGTAGTTGTCGGCGAAATCTGGTGCGGGTTGAATTGTGTTGACGTTGGTGGCGGGTGTCAGCAGTGGTTTGGATGTTGGTGGTGGTTTCAGATTTGGTGGCGGTTGACGTTGGTGATGGTTTCGACATCGGTGGTGGTGGTAGGCGATGGTTGTAGGAGGTGGTTTCAGAGCTCGACAGCGGCGATCTTGTTGATGGAGGCGATTGGGATTCTGGTGGTGGAAGGTGGCGTATGGCGGTGGGTAAGGCTTGAAATTTGAAATATGGTCGGAGAGAGTGATCTCAAATTGAACTTTTACTTGGGAAAAAAAAAAAAAAAAAGTTGAAGGGCTAGAGTTGTTCTTAGAAGTCACAACCGGAAGGACAATTTGTTTCTAACAATATAACCACGAGGCGTGGTCCACGACTATGCTGTCATACCTTTTGTACTGACGAGGGGATGTTCCAATTTTGTTAATGATAGCTCATGTTTCATAATCTAAGCAGTGCAGGGGCAATGCTGTAGTGTACAGTCTTGATGAATTCTCAGAATGATACGGCATATTGGCTTGCATGTCTTTGCTTTATTTCTACATCAAATATGTTGCATTTTGTTTTTCACAAGTACTAATGCGACGCGAAGCAATTACTCCTTTGGCTGTGTTTGGAAATTGGAAATTGGATATGTGAGTGGAAAGGGAGATAAAATCACATGGATTATGGATATCAATTTGTTCATAGAACCTAAACAAAATATAGAAGTATTTATTTTTTCGAACTCAACCGAAAACAGAGGCAAAGTATTTTTACTTTTTTCGAACTCGATAGTCTCACTCTCATCTCTGCCTAAAACTCAAGTAGAGAGAGAGAGAGAGAGAGAGAGAGAGAGAGAGAGAATTGACAAAGAAAAAAGAGATAAGTAGACCTGAAAAAGGGGAAGATGACTGACACTTGTGAGAGAATTTCAACAATTGTTCAGAACAATTGCTACTAAAAAGCATTGATTTTCATTTCCATTTGATGAATGCTAACGCCCCCTTTGCATCGAGAGATTTCGATGGAAAAGAAAGGAAATGGAGAGAAAATTGAGTCTTTCACACATTTGGATGAGCCAAGAGGTGAGAGAGGGTGGAAGAGAAAACCCTTTACAAGCCCAGTTTCGTTTCTCGCCAAAAGTAGTGTGATTCCGTGATAAAGGAGGACGAACGGATCGTCATCGACTTCCGACAGCACGTGCGGTCCACCCCCTTGTCAGATTGTCGTACTTGCATTGTTGTCTTCGTCTCATCAAGGCGAAGCTACTTCTGTGATCAAAACTAAGTTTTGAACCTTTGATTTGGTCACTGGAGAGAGCTTGGTCACTGGAATAAGAGAGAGAGAGAGAGAGAGAGAGAGAGAGAGAGAGTTTGATTTCTCATTGTTATTTGAAAGACATGGTGATAAACCACGCCCCTTTCTTTTTTCTTTTCTCATTGATGAGGGAGGAGATCACACCCCTTTCTTTTCTTTTTTCATCTCACCAACCAAAGGGCTATAAGTTCTCTCCACCAATTATTCCAAACAATCTAATTATTTTCTTAGAGAGCAATAGATTGTTAGGCCATCTCCTATCCTTCTTTCTTTTTTTTCCCTATTTTTCAGGACTGTGCATCTGACCCTGTGAGACTAGCAAAGAGAGTTTGAATTTTACCTCTTGCCGTGGGTTTTGCCTGAAAATCGTCATGTCCAAGATGCAACCTTCTCCACCTTTTCATGGTGTTTGAAATCACTTCCATGGTATTTGAAATCACATTTGCTTCCTCCATTAGTGGAGTTTCAACTTTCTCCATTTCATCTTGAAAAAACAAAGAAGGAGAGGAACCTTATAGTAATTGGCCCTAGTTTTCTATTGAGAGAGATGAGGAAGGAGGAGAAGTGTAGTGAGTTGGGTTTTAGGAGGAGGAAAGAGGGATGGATGAGTTGACCTTTGTGTATGAGGAAGAAGATGGGTTTGTGTAGGGATGTGTGGTGGGTTACATTAAGTAATTTGAGGAGTAACATAGTCATTACACAAGAGGGCAGTTTTGTTATAAACATATTATTTTTAGTGAGTGTTATTTAGCCAAAAGTCGGTGTGAATAGAATTGTCAAAAATATACGTTCAAGTGCATAACATGCATAGTTATCCCTAGTCACAGGCACCCACATTATATTTTGTATGTATGCAAATGATCAAGTCAAGTTCTACTCTCCAAATTTTTGGGTAATTTTTTTTAGTGAAACAGACACATATTATTATATTAATAACAAAACAAATTACGACAAAAAAAAAACAAAAGTAGCAAAAAGTACAAAGAATGAAAAAAAAAACAGAAAACTTTACAAAAAAAATTCATGTGGGTGCGAAGAGAAAAGGTGAGACTAGTGGAAAATTTGTTTTTGCCAGCCAACGACTCTGAAAATACCAACCTAATTTGTGAGTTGAATTTGCCAAAAACGTCAAGATAGTTAACCACAGGATAGACACCCACATCATATTTGTTTGGTGTGCAAAGGATCAAGTCAAGTTCTTTTCTCCAAAATTTTAGGTAATTTTTTTTAACCAATCCGAAACATATTATATTGGATTAATAACAAAACAGATTACAGAAAATAAACAAATAATAATAATAATAAAAAACCTTCAAGTGGGTGTGAAAGAAACGGTGAGAGTGGTGGAAAAATTGTTTATGCCAGCCAACCACTCTGGAATTACCAATCTACCCCCCTTGAGTCCCTCCCATCTGGTCTACTACTACTTCCCTGCCTTTGCTTTCTAATTTATTGTTCACTTCTCCGTAGGGTTGCAGCAGATAAACGCCACCATACTCAATTCCTTTCTCTCCCTCTCTCTCCGTCTTCCGCAGCCCTTATAAGCAAGACTTCCCCGTACATACCTCAATCTTTGATTCTCAGACTCCGTTTCTTCCCTCCCTCTCTTTCTCTCTCTAACCGTCGTCTCTGCAACAGCAATGGGCGCTTCGCTTCCTCCTAAGGAGGCCAACCTCTTCAAACTCATCGTGGTAAGCTCTGCGATTATCTCTCCGTTTATCTGTTGGAATAGTGTTAGAGTTCAATTACTCTGAAAGTTCAATCTTACTTCGTTTTTATGGCTTAAAACCCTAGATTTTCTCTGCTAGTAGTTATGTAATTGTATAAGTTTGACTGCCTCTTGGTTATTAGTAGGGCAATGGAGCGTGCGGTTTTTGGGGTTCTGATGTGAAATAAGGGTGCTAATTTTGCATAGGTTAATGCATGTATAATTTGGCCGAGTTTATTGAAGAACGGATTTTTAGTGCAAATATACTATGGGTACATTGATAAGTTCATTGTAAAGATAATTCTTTGGAAATGGGAATAAAAGGTGTTATCTTTCGTGGAAAATATTTGATATATAGTGGTAATGTGATCTATTGGAATAGTGTAAAAGTTTAAAGGATAGGTTTGTAGTGTAAAGACAAGGAGCAGTCAAGAACATAGATAAGCCCAGTTAACAGACATGCAAAGTTGTTACAGTGGTTCATTGTGAAGCTATTTCCTTGGAAATGGGAATTAATGTGTTATCTTTCATGGAAAGTATTTGATAGAGTGGTAATATGTTGAATGAAACTGTTTTTGTTTCTAATTTGGTTTTAGTAGCCTTGTTGGGAAAATCAAGTTAGAACTTGTTCTGCGCTGCCTTTGTCCTGTATGAAGTTGGTTTTATGTTATTAGGCATATGACTTGTGGATAAGTATTTTTGCAAGTGTAAGGGAGGCTCTAGCCGCAAAATGCTGATGCATTATTGTATGTTATGCCCCATACATTTATATTTTCGTAATTGGATGCTGGATTTACCATGCATGTCTGAAATCCTTTGCTGAACCATGTAAAAGATGAAATTCCCTAGTAGTACAATAGGTTGCTGAGATCCCTGCATCACTTTTGAATTATATACAAAATGAACTCAAACTACAACCTGTTTTTAAATCATCCTAAATCAGCATTGCTTAATGAAGGATCTTGAGCTTTTGGGTCGTCTCTGCTGTGGTTTAGCTGGTGTGCTTGATTAAAATTGAGCGGAAAGTTCCACTCACAGTGTTAAAGTTAAATTTTTGTAGTGGTTTATTTTGTCCTTTTCAAATTATCTGCATCCACCAGTGAAAAGTCGTCACTCTCATGTATTTTTTGTTAAGTTTTTAAACTAATTCTTGATAGCGTGGAAGTTGGAAAATTGATGATGATATATGATATATCTTGCAACTATCTAATTTCAGTGGTTTATTTTGGATTGAAGATCAACAAAGAACCGTGATACTATAATTTATTGATTCATTTATGAAATCGCTTTATCTCTTTGATTGTAATCATGTTTGATATTTTGGATGAGATAATGCTGTTGCTAAAGATACACTCTTGTTAATTTTCTTCATCTTTGCAGAAATCGTATGAAACTAAGCAGTATAAGAAAGGCCTGAAAGCGGCAGACGCTATCCTCAAAAAATTTCCAGATCATGGAGGTGTGGAAACTTCATGCAATTTCCATATCTAGTCTTGTCAACATCGATATTTCAGATACTCTATTCTGTAATTAAATGCTGCCTTCTTTCTATGGAATTCGTTTTTGGTAGTTATAGTGTGTTCTTTCTCCTGTTTCATATGTGGGAAGTGTGGAATGGAACTGTCAAGGCTCCTGTTCCAGTTTAAAAGCCAAAGCAAAATGAGGCATTTCTGTTTCCACTTTATAGAGTTTTGGAGTATAATGTTTTGTGGCTCCATTATTTGAAATAAATGTGCTAGTTCCTTAACTGTGTTTTTTTTTTTTTGAAGTTCATCAGACCAAGGGAAATCCCTGTCAGTAATGGACTTTGCTTTACTAATATCTTTACTCTGAAGTACGGATAATTTGGTAGTTGAGGGTTTTTATCCAAATCCTTGACGCTGGCAAGCCAAGTATGTGCTCTGAAATATCAGGCTCAAGTAACTGTACCACTGTACTTTAGTTTTGTGGCAAGTAGAATTCTCCTTATGATACTGGGTTTCATTTTTTTTTTTTTTTGGGTGCAAGAATTATATTTGAGAATTATGAAGTCTTTCTCCCTTTCTTAGGTACTGGTATGGGAGAGTAGAACCTCTCCTAGGTTATAACTCTTGCCATGTCAACATGTAAGAGTTTACTGACTCTGAAGTATGGAAATGATTACGGCACGATACATTTTGAATATTGTAGGACATGGAAGTCATTCATAAATCAACAACTTGATTTGGTACTCTAACGTTTTCCATGGTTTTCTACCTGCCATTAAGGACTCAAGATGAACCTTCTTTTGATCTCTGTGGATGATTTTGTACCAAAAAGAAATTTGGAGTGAAGATTGAGAACTCTTGTATTGTACTATATCCCCGAACTATCAGCTTTCACCTCTATCTACACTGCCCTTCTTCCTTACCTTTCTCAATTGGAGTCTGTCTTTTCGTTTGGTTCATGAGAGGCTATTATAAACTATACGGAAATGCTTTCCAAAAGTTGTACTTACCCTCCTTCCAATCAGCAAACAGAAAAAGAAACAAACCCAGATAGGGGTTAAAAGTGAAATAAATGCTGCGAAGAGTGATCTTTTCTTTTTCTCTTGTTGGATGTTTGTCATTTTCTTGTTGGATGTTGATTTTTTGCATCAAGTGTTTTATCTGTTTTCTTTCTTGGCTACCAGAAACTTTGTCAATGAAGGGTTTGACGTTAAATTGCATGGACCGCAAAGCAGAAGCATATGAACTTGTTCGGCTTGGACTAAAGGTTCGGATTCTGACTTTGCCCTCATATGTTTTTCTTTTTTGTAATACCATTTACCCAATTAGTATGGCTATTGTCTCATTGGAATTTATTAATGGTGTGTTCTATTGTAAATGTAGAATGACCTCAAAAGTCATGTTTGCTGGCATGTTTATGGTCTCCTGTACCGGTCAGACAGAGAATATAGGGAAGCAATTAAATGCTACCGGAATGCCCTAAGAATTGATCCAGACAACATTGAAATATTGCGGGATTTGTCACTTTTACAGGTGGATATGAAATTTGCTCTAACTTTTTCTATTTGTTGTTTTCGAAATTGAGGAAGTTGGGTAATAGGTGCATTTACCTTGGTGTGAAATGCCGATTCTTTAGAACATGTTGATGAAGCCTAAGCTTAACCTAATTCTTGATCAGTTGTTTTCTATAATGCCAATGGTAGGCTAGATTACACTTTCCAAGCTATACTCCATCCTTTTCATAGCACGCCCTCATTTTTTTCCTTGTAACTGTCAACCAAGGTTAAAAAGCACTTACCGCCTTGCACCTTTTGCTTTATCTTAAATTTTCTGCCTTCTTTTACAGGCACAAATGCGTGACTTGTCTGGTTTTGTTGAAACGAGACAACAATTGCTGACTCTAAAACCAAATCATCGCATGAATTGGATCGGATTTGCTGTTGCCCATCATTTAAATTCCAAGTATGTTCTGATTCTCTGATGCGGAAAAATTGGATATATTACACTTGTCTTGTTCTTCAGGTCCGTGCTATTCACATGCCAGCTGTAGAATCATGCAAACTAGTATTTTTCAGGCAGGGCATCCTAATTGTTGATGTGGACATAAGCACCAAATTATTAAGTTTATTTTTCTTCGCTGTTTCCACTTTCTATGGTTTCTATTTTTCATGAGGCTAAAAGAGATGTTAGTGAAACTATGTAACTAGAGTAACTGATGAGGAGTGTTCAAATTGTTTATGTTGGCTTGCTGGCATGATGTTTGTTTCTTGGCGTTGCTCCATTTTGGGGAGTTCATGCCCATTGGATGTTCTTGTAAAAAAATGAATTGGCATTCTGTTATGGGCTTATGGCTGAGGCCCGAGAATATGAAACCTATTGTTCACCGCGTAAATCAATTTGGACTTCCCAAAGCTAAATCCCTTTAAATTTAGACATGTGATCTTTCGACATGGCTTTGAGAGGCAGTGCAGGGGTGGTCTTCCCTTGGAAAGGCATTTGGTGGGAGATCCTTTAAAAGTTGCTTTTTTTGGTTGGACTGCTCCTGAAAAGACTTTGACAATTGATAACCTCGTCATTTGGGGACCCATTTTAGTGAACCGTTGCTGCATATATAAGTGCGGCTGGGAGACAGACTCAACAGACTCTCATCTTCTCATTCTGATTCATTTAGTCATCTCTCTAGTCATTGTCGAGCTGTGGAGTTTTATCTATGCTTTGCTTTTGATGACTTGGGTGCTTCACAGAGTTGGGGTCAGTGTTTGGGGTGGTTGGGAGGAGTAGGAGGAAGGCCTGGTTGGGTGTGCTGTAATGCCTGATGTGGATGGATCAGAGAAAGGTCAATTGGGCTTTCCAAGGAATGCGAGGGTCTATAGTTTGGCCTAATAGTTGTTTTTTCTCATTTATTTAGCTGGGAGGAAGGTGTCTCCAAGTGTTGACTCTAGTGTAAGTTTTGTAGATACCCTTCATCAATAACTAAGGCAGGCCTTTTTGCTTCTTTTATCCTTCTTAGGGCTGATACTCATTTTTGTTCACGGGTTGCATTTCCTTGGTGCTTTGAGTTGTTTAATACTGTAGCGAAGAAAAATGCAAAACTGAGTCCTGGGTCTGCTGTTGCCCTTTATCTTTGAAAAGCAATGACTAGTGTTGAAGGCTGTGGAATTTTAGGAGGGTAAAGCATGGAGCGGTTCTCATGTCGATGAACACCAATGTTCCTCGCACTCGAGTCTCTCTGTGAAGAACTGTATTTCACCTGGAGTTGTTGATGAGTACATCTTGCCCCTCCTAAAGTCCCCTGTCTGGATGGAAACCTGGAAAACTTCATCGGATTTTGTTTAGTGTGTTATGTGATTGCCTTTCGTGATTTCTTATTATCAGTTATTTACTGCCTGTTTCCTTTCTATAAAGGTTCTTTGGACTTGATTGAAATTATGATTTCTCTTGATGGTGGTACCTTTTTTGGAGTTCGTGAGTACTCCGTATGTTTTTTGGTGGACGATTATGTACTTTTATTGTATGGGGTAGCTGCATTATCTTTTGAGGATCTGTTGTGGGAAACAAAATTTTGACATGTCTTTTTGTTCTTCTTTTATATATTTATTACTCTATCTTTGGTTTATTTTCTAGTGCTTCAAAAGCAATTGATATCCTTGAAGCATATGAAGGGACACTGGATGATGATTATCCTCCAGATAATGAACGTTGTGAGCATGGGGAAATGCTGTTATACAAGGTAATAACTATGAGACACAGTGATTATTACATTTTCCCGAGTTCTCCACTTATGGAGTGCTAGATACATTACCATAGGCTTAAGTTGTACTAAAAAATATGCAGAATGATGTTGCCTGTATGTGCACACATTTCCTGGTCTCATTATAATAGTACTGTATATGGAAGTATGGAACACTGTAAGGTCTGATATTTGCGCACATGTCACTCCCATTTTCTAACTAGTAAATTGGATATTGATGTACAGCCGAGTTTGTAATGATGGGTGAGATTAGGCTTTTGTCCACCAATTCAAGTTTAATTAATTGACGGAAGTGTAAAACCAAGATGTCATGGGTCTATTAAATATGGTGGTTATCTAAGATCTTTACTTTTTTTTTTTTGGTTGTCACTTTAGCTGCAAAAATGACTATGTTCTCGGACACATAATTGTGTTATTCTGGGTTATTTTCCTCCAGATTTCGTTAATGGAAGAATGTAGCTTTCTAGAGAGAGCTCTAGAGGAACTGCACAAGAAGGAGTTCAAAATTGTAAGTATTTTTGATATAGTTGGGTTGTGTAGACTATCAAGGCATGAGAGAACTTACTCAAATGTGAAACTTCTTTCCATACTTGTTCTTGTAGGTTGATAAACTAACTTTCAAGGAGCATGAAGTTTCGCTTCTTTTGAAGCTTGGTAACCTAGAAGATGGTGAAAAATTGTGCAGAATGCTGCTTTCCATGAACCCAGACAATTACAGGTATATGACAATTTTTAAGGTGTTTTTGTAGCTGTGAGCCTGTGACCATCCATCTATACAAAGTATTTGTGCCTCAACCAATAGTTGGCATCTCCAACATCATCAAACCCACAACACCCCCACCCCCCACCCCCCCCACCACCACGACGACGCCGACGCCGCCGCGGGGCTCAGGGATGAATATATTGCACTAGGGATTATCTGTTGATCTAAAATTTGTGCTCTAAATGAGTTTATTTGTGTAATCACAATGGAAGTTGAAAGATTTGATCTATACAGCCACAACTAGTTATTTTTATGTCTCTGGTTACAAGGCTGAAAACTGTTTTAAATTGTGATCAGAATTAATTCTGGTTGACATGTTTGTTTGTCATCATAGCATTGAAAAGATTTGAATAACCGAGCCGGAACCAAATATCTAATCTCCTGGTTCTGAGGACTGAAGACTGATTAGCCTTTCTGAGAATATCACCCCCACCACACTCAAGTCTCCAATGAAAACTAGCAAGAATTTCTAATCCATGTGGGCCCATGCTCGGGTTTTTCTGATGCGGCCCGATTCCAGGGCTGAAGTCATCTTGTTCATTTCATGATCCTATATCTAAGTTCATACTTAGATGTCAAGGATTTCGTTCATGAACTGACCTCAAACTTTCTCCTCTAGAGTTGCATATTTCCCTGTATACTTTGGCTAAACTCAATGGCCTTGTTCGTTTCATAGTTTTAGTTTAGTTTTTAGTTTTATTTTGTAATCAGTACACTCATTTCTCTCTCTATCTCTCTCCACTCATTACCCATATCTCCAAAACTAAACTATTAAATGAACAAGGCCAATATTCTTTTTATGGATGACCATCCCCCTGTTTTCGCTTCCTCTCCCTTTCCTCTCATTTTTTATTTACATAATTTGGGTGTCGATAAAAAAAAAATGAAAAAGTGCCTTGTGACTCTGTGCCCATCCCACCCATCCCCAAAAGATGGGCCAGGGTGCTTCTCTGCTTGTTTATGACTTGAATGTTGGTTTGAAGTGTTATTTACATTTTCCGCGTTCTCTTTTTACTTCTTCTTGTTTTAGGTATTATGAGGGACTACAGAAGTGCGTGGGTCTATCATCAGAAAGCCACTTCTATTCATCTGAGGAAGTTGAACGATTGGAGACGTTATATAAATCTCTTGGGCAGCAATACAGTCGGTCATCTGCCGTTAAGGTGACTCAGCCCCTGACTCAGCCCCTTTATTTCTGGTTACTGACACCCTATGTGGGCTTGTGTGTGCTTTGCAACTTCTAATCTTCTTATGGTGAACTTACAAGAGTTGTATAGATATAATTGTGTGTGCCAGCAACCAGGATCGGGGGAAGTATGATATAGTTTCCCATATCAGCTATTGCTTATCAGTTTCAGGATTGCATGAGCCTTTCTGATACTTAATTAGAGTCCTTTTTGTCTCTTTCTAGATTTTGTATTGAATTATTGATGCATCATTTTATCTTAGGAATTTTTGGTATGAATGTGTCTCTGGTAACATGTTTCAACTTGTACCCAGTGTCTTTATATGTACAGATTGTTTTCTGGACTCTCCATGACCTTTTTTTTCCCCTTTGTTTCAGAGGATACCACTTGATTTTCTAAATGGTGAAAAGTTCCGGGAAGCGGCAGATAACTACATTAGGCCTCTCCTGAGGAAGGTATCCTTAGTTTTTACTTCTATTACTCCAACTGGTTAGGCCGCTAATGAGTCAAAACTTACAGTTTCTCTTTGTGATGCATTTAGGGAGTTCCTTCATTATTCTCTGATCTGTCTCCTTTATATGATCACCCTGGAAAGGTTAGTGCTGTCCCCTGTAATGTGTATCAGATTAAAGAGTGTTGAAAACCTCTTTGTAGTTTATTTGATGGGTGTTTTCTTTCCATTAGCGTCTATCTAGGTTTTGTATTTCTTATCCAGGCAGACATTCTAGAGCAACTGATTCTTGAGTTGGAGCATTCAGTTAGGACAACTGGTGGATACCCTGGGAGGTATGACTTTTGTGTCCTCAACTCTTTTATGAGTGTATTTTGGCAAAGAGAGAAGGGAGACCTCTCTCTCTCTGAGTGGGTCCCTTGGCTATTGAACCTCCATCAGATACATAACATGGGTATGGGCATTGGAAATGTAAGTACCTGATGTAAGCCTTGGACAAATCAAGAGAATTGTTAAATGGTTTGGGCACATCGTTTGTTAACTTAGATTCTCTCCTGATACAGTAGTTTATTGCACTCATACATGCTTACTAGTGAGGTAGCCATGTTGGACATGGTATTTCAGTTCTTAAATTGTACTAAGTTAAAAGTTAGCAGTAGGTCGTCTTATTCATCACCATGCTTGCATTCCATCTGGTGTGCAGGACTGAGGAGGAGCCTCCTTCAACATTGCTGTGGGCTTTGTTCTATTTGGCTCAGGTAAAGGTCTTCTGTAGTCCTATGTATAATTAGTCAGCATCAAACATGCCTCCGTGCATTTTCATTGTACTAGTGTCATTGTTGTTGTCAATTAGCTGAGAATTGTGTTTTTGTGCAGCATTATGACAGACGGGGACAACATGATATTGCCCTTGTAAAAATTGATGAGGCTATCAAACACACTCCAACTGTGATTGATTTATATTCGGTCAAGGTTTGCAAATCTTAATACTTTATGATATTCCACTTTAGTTGTTTCGCCAAATATTGACACGTGTTCTCAGTTTTAGTGACCGTCTGAAGCTTGTATTCCATGTGAGGAACCATTTTTTGTTTGATTTATAATGCCTTTTGGTAACATAATATTTTCTTAAGTGCACCTTGGTTCGTTGTGTCTTGAGATCACTAAGTTATGGATCCATTGTCTATCTCGCCACGTATGGGTCAGGGGTCGCATGTGCGGGAAAGTGTTAGAGTTTGTTCCGCATTGGTAATTGCAACCTCCAAAGCTAGTAGATGAGCCTGGGCAGCCTCTCCATTCATTGCCAATTGGTTTTGAGTTGGATGCTTTAACACCTTTCATGAAATTTGGGTAAGTTTTTGTGGTTCTATTTCGAATGGTAATGTTGCTATTGATCGCAGGCCCGTATATTGAAGCATGCTGGTGACTTGGTAGCTGCTGCTGCTCTGGCAGATGAAGCTAGGTGCATGGATCTTGCTGATCGCTATGTAAATAGTGACTGTGTTAAGCGTATGCTGCAGGCTGATCAGGTTAGAGATATACATTTTAATGTTTAAAACAGGTCATTATCTCATATTTCTTTGCTTTCGACTTCTGTAACTTCTTATGTTGATTTTGCTTTTGTATGTGACAATATTCCTTGAAGGTGGCATTGGCAGAGAAGACGGCTGTATTGTTCACAAAAGATGGGGATCCGCACAATAATCTTCATGATATGCAATGCATGTGGTATGTCTAATTTGGAGCAAAATGCCATTTTCTGTTGGTTTTAAGTTTGACAATTTGCTAAATAGAACACTTGCTAATTCCGGGATCTTGCTTTGGAAGGTATGAACTTGCTTCTGGAGAAAGCTACTTCCGCCAAGGTGACCTTGGTCGAGCATTGAAGAAATTCTTAGCTGTGGAGAAACATTATGCAGATATAACTGAAGATCAGTTTGATTTCCACTCCTATTGCTTAAGAAAAATGACCCTGCGAACCTATGTAGAACTGATGAAATTTCAAGATCGGTTGCATTCGCACAATTATTTTCGTAAAGCAGCAGCTGGAGCTATCAGGTTAAACTTTTTTTTTTTGGGTGCTTCAGAATTGACAGGTTAAACTTTCACTATGTTCGGCTAGTCGGACCATGAATGATATGATAGTGGGGTGTCGTTACTTTATTTCGTGTTTCAACAACTACTAGTGCATGTTAATGCAATTGCATTATGATAAGTCATTGCGTTTGAGTTTTCAGTAACAATTTGGGGATGTTTGGATCTAGACCCATATGCACTACTTTTTCTTTCTTCAATCGGAATATTAATTGTTCATCGATCAGCTGGACCCTGATTTTAGTTCTTTTTTTTCCCCACCTGATATTTATGATCGTCTGAATTGAGGTGCAGGTGCTATATAAGACTCTATGACTCACCTTCAAAGTCAGCTGCTGAAGAAGATGATGAAATGTCAAAGTTACCTGCTTCTCAAAAGAAGAAATTGAGGCAAAAGCAGAGGAAGGCAGAAGCTCGAGCAAAGAAAGTAATTTTGTTTCACTAGCATGTAGCATCACAGAAATTTTTGGCATGGATGTGCATAGTTGCATCCTAATATTCTTGATTTTCGTAGGAGGCAGAAGTGAAAAATGAAGAAACAAATGTTAGTGTTGTCTCGAAGTCTGGAAAACGAAATGCCAAACCAGTTGATCCAGATCCAAATGGGGAGAAGCTGCTGCAGGTTGTTTCTGCCTGTGTTATTTGACCTTTTGGATTCTGCTTCTTAGTTTACTAGTTTTCTGTCTGCTTGTGGAGCTTGTGTCATTTTATTATTCTTATGTAGACATCTTTCTTTACTTGGTATGTTGAGTGACATAGGTTGAAGATCCACTGTTGGAAGCTACTAAGTACTTGAAGCTGCTTCAGAAGCATTCGGCTGATTCCCTAGAGACGCACTTACTCTCCTTTGAACTAAATATGAGAAAACAAAGAACTCTACTCGCCTTTCAGGTAGTATCATGGCTTAGTGCAGAACTCGTGACATTTTGATTTTGATATTAAATTGATTCATAGTCATGTTATTGGCTTGTACTATATCATCTGGAAGTTATGGTAGTCAATTTGGTTGACGACCGTTGACTAACAGTTGGCTTAAATTTCTCAACTGACAACATATTTCATTGAGTTTTTTAGAAACTGTGCTTGTGTTTTTTCTGCTATTTTACGAAGTGACTGAATGCATTTTTCTTATTTTCTTTTCCCTGAAGGCTCTAAAGCAACTTGTACGGTTGGATGCTGAAAACCCGGATTCACATCGCTGCTTGGTACGTGCTTCTGTCATTTAGCTAATAGGAATACGCCTGGCATATAGTGTTTACAATCTTTATATTAGAATTACACATGCCCTTTTTATTTCCTTCTCTCCTGTCTAGGTTTATATGAATCTAAACCTTGTGTTTCTTTTTTTGGCAGATAAGGTTCTTCCATAAATTGGGTTCTATGCCTACTCCAGTGACCGACACTGAGAAACTAATTTGGGCTGTCTTAGAAGCAGAGCGACCTACTTTCAGGTTCTCTTGGATACTGTTGTTATCATGATTGGATCTCATCAAAATTGTAATGGTGGCTCAATGTACTTATTAGAAATTTTTCTGCAGTCAATTGCATGGGAAATCTCTTATCGAGGCGAACACCCTTTTCCTAGAAAAGCATAAAGGTTATCATCTACCTTATGTAATGTGCACTCAAAACTGACGGCCTTTGATTTTGCAATATTTCATGTCATACCCTATTTTGCAGATTCCTTGATGCATAGAGCAGCAGTTGCAGAAATGTTACATGTATTGGATCCTAAGAACAAGGCTGAGGCTATCAAATTACTAGAGGATTCATCAAACAACCTGGTGTCAGGGTAATGTTTCTGAGTATATTAAGCTCCGATTAAAATTGTATTTTAAAATTATTTTTTTGGATGGCAGAACATTAGACTCTCTGTGTTTCATTAAATCAGGAATGGAGCGCTTGGACCAATCAGGGAATGGAAACTCAAAGATTGCGTTGCAGTTCACAAACTTCTTGGCACAGCTTTGAATGACCGAGAAGCTGCATTGAGTAAGTCTGTAACATGAACTGAGATGTGTGAGATTGCCTAGCAGACTGTTCTAGTAGAATTCCATGGTTTAACGTGGGGAAAGGAGGGCAGCATATGGAAAAGCCAAGACTTTAGAGCTAGTTAACTGTTTGTTACACTGATCAAGCTTTTATGTGCGGAAAATACAAATATAATATCAGATCTCTCTGTCTCTCTCTGATTCAACACCAAAGACAACAGGGGTGCTGAAATTGATTCTTTCTTGTAGGATGGAAGGTGCGATGTGCTGAATACTTCCCATACTCCACATACTTCGAAGGAAGCTGCAGCTCTGCCATACCAAACTCAGCTTACAACCAGACACACAAGAACCCGGAAAATGGTGGCCAAACCTATCTTGAAGCTCTTCACAAGCCTGAGTTTATTTCTTCAAATGGTAAAATTGAGAAACTTGGGGCATCATTTAAGGACATTATCGTCTGACCAGACAATTTGAATGCAACTTGTCACGAAGCCGTCCTCCTGAATTTTGCCTGGGTGATCAAAGTGTTAAGAATCCATTCTGCGGCTTTGTATAATGGAACTGGGTAAATGAGTCGAAGGTCTCTCATCAAGGATGATGATTCAAAGTTTTGTGCAAGTTAGGTGAGATCCTCTTTTCTGTTGCTTTGAGATTTGGTGCTTCTTTTAGGCCACTAGTTCAACCTCTCCACCTAATTGTGGAATGCATTTTCCTCTTGCCAATGTGTACAAGTTATAGACATAGGGTTTCTCGAAGTTGTTGAATACTAGCTTTTGCTTACATTTGAGATCCCGGACAAGAAGTTATTTCGGTTTGCAATGCTTCACGTCTGATGTTACTCCAGGGTTGAGGGGTGCTCTACGCTAGGTTTTTTTTCCGACAAGTCAAAACAGATAATACACCCGATAGAGTTGATCTCCAGGATATGTTGTACTATGCTCATTTGGTGGACCATTATTAATGATGTGTAAATTCTTTATTATTGGAAAATTTTGGCATGAAATTATTCAATAACAGTTTTTCTTTCTTGCTTTTATGCATTTTGAGTGTAGCTGTGGTTGGCTTTCATGTTGCACCCGTCGTCAATTGTTGTGGATTAGAATTGTGGTTTTTGGCTGCATTTATTCTGGTAAGGAGTAACATATTGGAAGCAGCAGATGCTCTATAGTTCTCCGATTTTGATAGTGGTTGTTACAAGGATTAATGATGAAGTGTCATTTGATTGAGCTGGTTTTTTTTTTTGTGATCAATCTATGCTAAAAATTTGATGTTTAATGTCAGATTTTAAAGAATAAACTTTTAAGTAAAATGGTGGTTTTGGTCTCAAGGGCTAGTCTAACCTTCATCTCAAATCCCTTGCGTTCGTCAAAATTTAGGGAAAAAAAAATAAAATTGCAATAGGCCATGCAAAATACTCCATGGTAAGCATGAAATTTGTAAGATTTGGTAATTACCATTTGAGGTGAAATAATTCTACTCTATACTATTCAGTTATTGCGAAGTTTGGGTTGTGTTTGCGCGTTTAAAAGCATCCTATTGCCCCTCACTAGTTGGCAATTGTCTAGTTAAGTGGGTTAAGTGAAATTACCCTTTTACCCACTGTTCAAAATATTATTCAATTCCCCATCAAATGAGCTACAACTCCAAATATCTGAATCCATGGATCTTTTGGTTACACATGACCTAGCTCATGTCCACAGCTTAAATATCTCCATTGGAATGACAGCGACTTGGAAACTAGCTAGGGGATCAACTATTCAGTGGTCCTGAGGCACATCGATGTCCTATACCCTTAATTACTGCACAATTATGTCCTGAGGCCCACAGCTTACCCTGGAGGGAACAAAGGCTTGGTTATGGTAGCGGAAACGGGAAAAGATAAAGGTACCGATGCAACGGGTACAGACCATGTATCGACCAACTTGGGAACTCACCTGTGGTAGCAAAAACGGGAAAAGGTAAAGGTACTGATGCAATGAGTACAAACCATGTACCGTGGGTCCCCTAGCCAGTCGGTACATGGTTTGTACCTGTAGCGGCATAGGAAAAATGAATACTCTAGCTGATACAATATTGAGAAAATTAATTGGGAGGCAGGATTTTCTGAATTTAGATTTTTTCCACTTATGCCTTGATGTCAAGTTTGTCCCGACTTGAACTGTACGTTTATATGAGTTGTAGATGAATTCAACCACCAATTGTTCAAAGAAATAAAAATTATAGCCATGCATTTTTACTCATCTCCCCACCCATATAAATTTTGATTGTACGGCAGATGAGCTTGAGCAACTGTTGTTCTACTGGAGTTTTAGTTTCTTTTCTTTTCTTTTCCCTTTTTGCAAATGTTAATGCCAAAAATGTTTTTTATTATGCCAAAACTTCAATGCATAAAATGCTTGTATTTATGTACAATGTACATGTCTTTTATGCATTGATAATATCTTCTATAGTACTTTTGTACGTACTTTCAATTAACAGGAAATTGCTAATATTTTCTTCCATATATTTCAACATTGAAATCAATTTTTTTTTTGGCCAAATGGGTATTAGTATTTGGTAGTTACAACAGGTGTTCAGCAATTGCCCTACGAGAACTCAAATTCAGGATCTCCCCCTCAGTAGGAATAAAGCCAGTTCCACACTTTCGGTGACCGGAAGCGAGTTTAGAAGATGGCGCCTTTATTTGTAAGGGTTCTTATTACATCTTGGGTCCTACTTGGGAATAAAGTTACATTGTTTTATAGCCTAATACTGTATAAGAAGACTAATCTAATATAAGAGGACCACAAGTTTTCTGTTGTGATTTTCGTGCAATAACTCAAAAGAAAACACATTGCAACTCTGTGTCGGGCTCCTGGCCTAACCCAGTTTCCACTTCACGTGACTCGGCCCACCAATAATCCAACATCTCCCTTCAACACTAGCCCACTCCTTTAATATCTACGTCATCAACGGTCCAGAATGAATCGCACTTTCTTGGAGAAGTTGACCCAGACCCAAAAATAAAAGGGTCACTATTTTTTTTTTTGTGCCAATACCAAGCTCTTCATATGGACTTTTCTTCGTATGGACTTTACCTTAATTTTTTTTTTTCATTACTCGGGTGTTTGGCCTGGTGTACTCGCACTTCGATTAATTTTAGGGGTCCAATCTCAAGAAGTCAGAGCAAATTTTATATGGATTGGCTCCAATAAAGTTTATAGCATCTAAATAGTTTCGAACACAAGATTGTAGGTGGGAACAAACCCTTAGTTTTGGTTCTTGACCACCTTGGGGTGGTTGATCATATTGACTTGTTTGGAGAAAAACTTGGGTGTCGGCTTGATACCACGTGACAGTACTCGGCGCACATCTCGGTTCTTCAAAAGTATTTTGAACTGTTCGAATTTTCGAGAGAGAGAGGAGAGAGGGAAGGAGAAATTTGGGCCGTTCATTAGGCGGAAGATTACATGCATTTAATGACAAACAAGTTTGGATATCAATACATATTTCAGGGATAATAATACTACAATTTTCTCGAATATGGATACATATTTTACATATTCTTTGCCTTAGGGGCTGAGGTAAGCATTTTCCATTATTTTGTAACTACTTTTGATTATGCTTAAATCATTAGTGGTGTCATGGTGATTTGATTCTTAGTGAAACCTGGGGTTCACTCTTAGGGCCCACTTGCAGGAAACCCAATTAAAGTCAGGAGCAAAGTTTTATATAGTCTGGGTCTAAATGTTAATAACATCTGAGAAGTTTCGAACACGAGATAGTTGGTGAAAACAAACCCCTAAGTTCCGGTTTTTGACCACTTGGAGTTTATAGACCAGGGGCGGACAAAGGAGAGTACATGTGGGGACCCAGGTCCCTATACACCTCCCAATTATCCTATTATTAGTATTTTATTTTAGGCTTTTTTTTTTATACATATTATGAAGGAATGTCCCATCAAAATTATTATATCAATATATGAGGATGATATTTTGTTATTAATTTATGAATATTTCATCCTCTGACAGAATGAATCTTGCATCTGCTACTGATATGGACTTGTTTGGATTTAGTATTATTTACAACGACTTTTAATTATGCTTAAATCATTTATGGTATCATAGGGAAAAGTAATACTAGGAGTATTTGAAACGTGGGTTCGATGTCTAGTGTAGATCGAACCAAACACACCCTGCGATCCAGAAATGTGCCGGAGACGAAGTGGCTGTTTGTGAGACCCTTTGGTACAATCTTAATTTCCTAGTCGGTCCCACATGAAACATAATGCTCGGTTGGAAAGAAACATCAGTTTTTGGTTAATCAACTATTAGGGTCAACTATTAGGGGTGGTTTGGGTAAATTGAAAAAATTAATTTTTTGGTTTTTTGGTTTTGTCCTTATTCAAATTTTTTTTGCATTTGTTGGTTTTCGGTTGATTTTTTGTGATTTCTTAGCTTGTCTCGACGAGAGGAATCTAAAAAGTATAAAATTATTAACCTTCATGAAAATTTTGTGAATAAAGACGATAAGTTTGGCTAATAATTTTATATTTTCTAGATTCCTTTCGTCGAGACAAGCCAAGAAACTACAAAAAATAACTGAAAAACAATAAATGCAAAAAAAAAAAAATTGAATAAGAACAAAACTAAAAAACCAAAAAACTAGTTTTTTCAATTCACCCAAACCAACCCTAATTGTTCTAAGGTCCAGAAGTGGAAGTGGAGACTTATTAGGCTATTTAGTCCATATTAAAGTTTTACAATGTTTAAAGTTCATAATTTTTTTTTAAAAATTTAGGTACTTTTAAAGGTTACCCTAGGGTTTAGGTTTTAAGGTGCACTTTCCTATTATAGGGTTTTAATAGTTTATGCACTTTCATATGGTACCCTAGGATTTTAGACACTTTCATATGGTACAAAACTTTTTTGGCATTTTCATAGGGTACCCTAGGGTTTAGGTTTCAGGGTGCCCTTTCCTATTATAGGGTTTTCGTGATTTAGGCGCTTTCATAGGGTATCCTAGTGTTTTAGACACTTTCATAGGGTATCTTAGGATTTTAGGCACTTTTTAGGGTACAAACCTTTTTGACACTTTCCTAGAGGTACAAACTTTTTTTGGTAAAAAGAAAAAGAATGCTAGCATTAGGACTGCATAGGTTATAAACTTGTTTGGTGAATTAATGGGGTTATAAATTCTTCGCGTAGGACTTTTGAACAAGTCGCCCTTGAATTAATGCATGGATCAAAAATGTCTAAAACGTTCACTAAAGCTTGTTTTGTTGGTCGGATTTAAATATCGACATGTGAACATATGATAAATTAGCTTCAATAATACTCCACTAGTAAATGGAGTTGACAAAGGTTTGTTCAATTAAATTAGTTATGTTAGCATTTGAAGATGATATAATGAATGTAATACACTTTGTGAGACCAATATCGAAATTTGAAAACTAGATTTCGGCTCGGTTTGACACAAAAATAAGCCTGGTTACATTAGCATTGTTATCATGCAACCATGCCACCAAATGACGGACTAACTAATTTGAGGAACAACCTTTATCGAAAAAAACAATCATTGAATAAAAAAATACCGCCGCCATTAGCAAGATCCGAAACCCACAACCACCATACAACATAAAACAAAATATTACAGTAATCAAAACGAGATTGTGAGATTGATCGAGATTAAAAGGTTACTCGTTGGGTTTTTTCGTTGCTATCGAGATCTATTGATTTTGATTTTGGTGGTGGTGCACCGATGGCCAAATCGTGATGTAGCTGTATGCTAACACTACTCCATGCATTGCAGAGAACTTTTCGAGCGCTGTCCGACCAAAACATGATGGAGCTCTTTCCTTCCGTTCTCCGGCCTTCGATCTTACCATCCCCGTTTAACCATCTCGATCTAGAGAGAAAGTGAGTAATTTTAGGGTTCTTCAAAAATACTAGAGAGAGAGAGAGAGAAAGAGAGAGAGAGAGAGAGAGAGAGAGAGAGAGAGAGAGAGAGAGAGAGAGAGAGAGAGAGAGAGAATGATCTGTATAATATGTTACCAAGCTATCGTGTAAGACAAGCTTTGATTTTTACAAAACTAATCTTAGTTCTGTTTTGATCATTCCGTGTAATATGCAGTAAAGGAATAAGGGAATAAGAAACCAAATCCCTTTAAAAATGGAAGTGTTAATCTGATAATTAAGGAATCCAATTGAAGTTGAAACCGAATCCCATAAAAATATGAATTGTAACTGACTGTAAGTGTAAGTAAGAAATATATAATTATTTTATGAACATGTATTGACAGTGAAACAATTAATAGGGGCACAATGGTCCAAATTCAAATAGCGGGATGGAATCATAAATATTTAAATGTCATAGGGTGGCATCCTAAGGGTAATATTCAAAGAGAATTTATAATTAAATTTCTCTAATTGAAAATCTTAACGGTTTAAGTCGTCGAGAAGTAAAAAATCCTTGTCAATTTGAGCCGGGATTTTTTCTCATTTACAAATTAAAGAGTATGTAAATTACATCAAGGTCCTGTTTAATAACTACCAAACTACTTAAACTAACAAACAACTTCTAAAGTCTTCATGTGCTAAAATTCCTGTCCCCTTTTAGCAACCCTTACAATGAAAACACCCCATTTTCTAGTGCAATTTTTAAGTCTGTTTTTGCGTTGCAAATTAAGCATGATTCCACATAAATCATTAGGTTGGACTTGACCCTACAGCATGGCCATAATCATAATCCATATCAAATGTGATGTTGCTTATGTGAAGCCTTGTTAGCTGTTAATGGATTCAAAAACATAGTACTAAAATAGAGGGAGTCATAATTCGTAAAAATAATATCCTTTTCGAACCACGTAAATCTTTATTTCGTGCTTTCTTTGGATTTTTGCTTGATCGATTCTTTTTTGTGGTGTTTAATTTGTGCGTTTGTTTGCTTCGTTATTTTTGAAAAGATGCACAATTGCAACCGAGGAATGTACAATTTTATTGCCGATTAAAAAAATGGGTATAATTTCAAAATACTTTCTTCCTTCCAGATTGCTGATACTGGCCCAGTAGGCCCAATTTTTCTGGGCCATTCCTTCCTACCTACCTGGGTTACCAAGTGGACGCCAGTGTGTACTTTTTATTTCATTGAGCAATTCGAGCGAATTCGTTAAATTCTCTTACAAAATTCGGTCGTGAAAAAAATTTCCATCGGACGTCTTTTAGGTGTTTGATATAAAAGTCAGCGTTTGGTCAAAAAATTTTAGCGAGCGGGGGTCTCTTAGATCAACATCAAAAAACGTTAGATGAATGATTTTTCGCCGAACTGCGAGAATTTTATTCTAAGATGAATGGCGGTTCAGTGATTAAATGAATCAAAAAGAGGCAAAGCTTCGATTTGTGCATTTTTTACGTATTGTGTGGGTGCAGACTGTCACGATCCAAATTCAATGGATTTGGATTTCGTGACTGGCGAGTGAGTTCGACTCACCCAAGGCCGCTATTGACAATTCTCTTGAATTTTTTTTATTCAAAAGAACAATCTAGCATTGCGGAAGCCATACTTTACAATTGCCACTTGCTAGAGTTCTTTATTCATTACATAAGTTACATTTTTCCTTTTTATATATTTTACAAACATAACATAGACTAATTACTAGTACTTGGCCCATCCTTCTACTCCTGATTGCCTGGAAAGAGAGAAATTGAAACAACGTAAGCCACTGCTTGTGAGAATGTATGAATTATCAGAGTTACAATTTGAATTTGAACTCGACCCGACTACAAAACTCGCCAAGCAACGTTCGGTTCATACTTTACATATATGTATATATATAGGATAAACTTCCAATAAGGGTCCCTTATTGAATTTAAAATGCGGACCTCACCTTACGTTTTTAACCAAAACTGATCGGATGAAGCCCTTACGAGTATTTTTTTTGGACGAATCCTCGCCTTGGCCCTTAAAAATGCATTTTAAAAAACATTGAACGGTTCGGATCGTTAAAATTTGGTCCGAAAACACAAAAAAAGGCTAGATCCGCATGGTATTTTCAATAAGGGACCCTTATTGGAAGCTTATCCTCTATATATCCGAGCATTTTTTTGATGATCCGAGCCGTTCAATGTGTTCAGAAGGTGTTTTCAGGGTCCACGCCAGAAATCTTCAAAAAAAAAAATAACGGGAAGGGCTTGATCTAAGCAGTTTTTCGCAAAACTGCAAATATACAATTTTTGTAAAAAACTACTTGGATCAAGCCCTTCCCGGTATTTTTTTTTGAAATTTTTTCGAGTGGACCATTGAAAACACCTTTTGAACACATTGGATGGCTCGGATTTTCCAAAAACAATTTTCAAAAAAAAAAAGTTTTTTCTTAAATCCGGGAGGTCTAGATAAGAAAATCACATTATATATATATATATATATATAAATGATCACTACGTACATACGGACTTTATTTCTATTGTGATAGTAATATATTCAGAGCACGAGATCGTTATCATTATTATTTCTAACGGACCGTTTCGAATCATTTTCCTACTGCCTGGGTTTCGGATTGGTTTAAGAAAATATTGAATCAAAGTGCACGTGTGGCAGTGGAAAAGAAAAGGGGTAATGGATGGACTCACCTCCTGTTGATCTTCCTTTCTTCTTTATTTGTTTATATCCAGATGTCAATTCAACCCGTCCTGCTTCTAACCCGTCTTACCCCGCCCCGATAGGGTAGGGGTTTTTACGATTTTTTTGGGTAATGGGTAGGGGCAGGGGGTGATTTTGAAAAACCCGCTAGGGTTAGGGTAGGGGCAGGGGTATGTTCACCCCGCCCCGACATACATATATATATGTATAACTATATTTGTACTCTTATATGTATATATCAAATTATATTTTCTCACTTATATGCATTAAATTTTATTTATATTCTTATAATTTTACTTTTACAACTTAAATACAACATTAGAAAGTAGATTTTAATTAAGTTGTAAAAGTTATTTTGTGAACTTTTATCATTTGTACTCACTAATTGGAGTTTAAAATATACTTAACTAATGTGTGAAAAAAATAAGGGTGGGGCGGGTAAACCCGATACCCGATAGGGGTGGGGGCGGGGGTACCCATAAATTACCCGGTCAGGTTAGGGGTGGGTTAGGGAATTTTAGGGTCGGAGCAGGGATCATCAAAACCCGTCCCAACCCGCCCCGTTGCCATCCCTATATCCATCTCTCTCTTTTTTCCCCCTTGCTTCCTCCTTCTCCCTCTCTGTTGTGTGGTATAGTGTGTGCAATGTATGGAGGTACCTATTTATGTTACCGACCTTCATTGCCTAGAAACATCCCTCATTAATTCGCCATTATCCAATTTAATCTTGAAAAATCCAATAAAATCTCTCTAAATCACCCCTAATTATTATTATGTGGGTTCATCCAATCACAATAAGCCACCTATCCACTTTTCGGAAGATTTTTACTTGGGCCCCAAGTTCCTTCATCTCACAGCGACTCGTGCTGTATTTTTGTCTACTGCTACTGTTAGTAGGGCTAAAATAACATCCTAAAAAATTAGCACATGCCCAAAAAATACACTATTTTATTCCCAAAAAAAAATACACTATTTTATTTTATAGGCTTTAAGTCACCTAAAAAATACATTTATTAATTGTAACGGTCAGCGGATCTCTCAAAGTCAACTCTATTTTCTAATTCCTTTTTATTATTTGTCATTAAAAGTCGGGTGTTACAGTACCCATGGTCTGGTCCATTTTCAAATTGTTTCAGAATACAAGTGACCCATGCATGGTAGAATATTATTCAGCAAAGTTACGGTCACAGACATCAATGCATATATAGATTCTGATATACTCCCTTCGTCCAGATTTGTTGGTCTATTTTGGAGATTCTAATTTTTTTTCATTACATTTTGAATTTGTTAATTTCCTATTTTATACTCAATCCCTCCATTTAATACTCCCTCCATTCTAATTTGATAGTTCATTACGAAAATACGTGTAATTTTCAAACTAAAAAATAATGTAGTTGCAAAAATTATATTTTTATCAATATAGATTTTGTTTGATAGGTCTCATTGACAACTTTACTACGGTGCAAAAAAAAAATTCAAAAATGTAAACAAATTATTTTAAAAAAAAGTTTTTGTGTTGTTATTTTTAGTTTTAGAAAAGGGGCAAAAAAGTAAATTTTTCATACTTTATGCTTTGACTTCTGAAAATGGACAAACATTTAGGACTTGAAAAAGTATTTTTGTGAATTAACAAATCTGGACGGAAGGAGTAGCTGTCTTCGTAAACATTTGACGTACTTGGGTCTCTTACAATAACATGAGCCATGTCCACACACATCAAACGGCTCTACCATTTATGTCAGAATCTACATGAACATCTGTGTTCGTAGCATTTTGCATATTGTATAACTCAAATGCAAATACACTATCACTATACGTCTATATCGTATCATGTGATATTAATTGTCTCGCATGTACCATAATGCTAACCTAGGGCGCGGAGGAAAGGGTGACCAGCGGGAGCAACAACACACTCTAAAATTCATAAACTTTTTAGTGGGTGTTTGGAACCTACTTTTTGCATTTTGGTTTTTGTGTTAGAGAAGGCAAGTCAAAAAAAAGGTTGAGAGGAGCTTTTTGATTTCTTATTTTTTACTTTTCCCATTTTGATTAACAAAAAGACCTACAGAATACATTCTGCACATATTTCTCAAACATTACTCCTACTTCAAAATGAATTCTGCACATTTCTCCCAACTACTCCAACCAAATTCAAAATACATTTTGACTATAATTCAAAAAGCTAAAAAGTCAAAAATTAAAAATGAAAAGCTGAAAATGAGACTATCAAATATCCTCTTAATCTTACATTAAAGCGCTAGGTCCTTCAAAATACAAGTTAACTTGGTTATAAATTTTCCCCTTCATTTCCATTTTAATATAATCAAACTTTTAAATGGATATAGGTTTGACCCTGTCAATCGATAATCTCAACTCCGCTACTAGTAAAAATGCGTGACTATTAAAAAGGTCGAGTAATTTGAGATGGGAAGAGAGAATAATTATTATTATTTTGTTATACACATTGGATGCAGGTTGCATGCATTCATAGGAAAATGTAACTAACATACTGTACCAATCACGTCATTGAACTTTTCAAATATTCTGCAGTACAATTCATCTTTGACATAAGATTCATATTTACAAACACACACATAGATTTAATACATATACCACCAAGGCAGATCACATGGCCTGTTCCCATTAAACACATCCAACGGCCAAGATTGAAACCCACCAAAACCATCAAAGATCAACAGCCCTTGGATCTGCCCCCTATCCACCTTTAAAATTGCCGGCCTTTTTAGTGTTTTTGGGTGTCAGATGGGTCTTTTGTATCTCATGTGACCGACCACTAATCCCTACTTTGGCTGTCACTGCTCCCTCCATGTTCTTTTCCTCTCACCACACATAAAACCTAGCCATTTTCATCAACTATTTCAAAACAAAGAATTAGCATTTTTTTTTTCTTCCAAAAAGCATTAGCCGAATTGAGAAAGTGCTGATTACCCATTACCGGAAAATATGGCGAAAGAAGGTCTGGGGCTTGAGATAACGGAGCTCCGACTAGGTCTGCCAGGTGCAAACCCTAGCTCAGGGGAGAAAAATGAGAAGAAGAGGGTGTTTTCGGAAATAAGTGATGTGAAGGAGGTGGTGGGGTGGCCGCCGGTGCGCTCGTACCGGAGGAAGAACAGCTTCAACGGGGCCGAAGCGACGAAAATGTACGTGAAAGTTAGCATGGATGGGGCTCCTTTTCTTAGGAAAATCGATTTGGGCAATCACAAAGGGTATGATGAACTTGCATTGGCTCTTGAGAAGCTCTTTGGGTGTTATGGCGATATTGGTGAGTGCATGCTTTTTTTCACTTTAGATCTCCTTTAATTTACTACATGTTTCTGTGCTTAATTTTTTGATATGCAAACTTTAGAAAGAAATAACTTTTTTGCTGTTTTCTTCCATTCTTCTTGTTAATTAGGAGGGAAAATGTTATGAACATATTATTTACATTACGTTGACAAAAAACCTATTACGTTAGGGTTGATCGAGTGAGAGCATGACATCAACTAAAGGAGTTAACTTTTATATGCTCGTAGGTACTCAATTTTCAACATCTAGCAAAAAAAAAAAAAAACTCTTGAGAGTACTGAATGTTTGCTCGGCCATTAACTTTGGGCATTGGAATTGGTCTAATTGTGTGTAAGCTGGCATTGCCACCTAGTTGCCATCTAGTTATTGCAATACAATAAATTAATCTAATGAGACCCCTATAAAACGCCAAGGCAAGTTTAGGAAGATGATTTGACAGTTGAACCTAAGAAAAATGGCTGGAAAGTTTCTAGGAAAATAGAGAAGCAAATGATTCATACGTGTAAAGAACAATCGATAGATAAATGGGTACCGAAATTGAACAAATCATAATTCGGGGCTTACTTTTATGTCCCACACGAATGATCTGAACCGTTCAATAATTTTAAAATAATTTTCCGAGTGTCTTAGCAAAAAAATTAGCTCAATTGGATATACGTAAGCGCTTGATACAAACTTTAAGTTTTTTATTCAGAATTCAAGATCCTACGGCTGAGTTTCCAAACGATTTTATCAAAGATTTGATAAAATCAAGGGGTAATTTTACCAAATTTTGATAATTTTTTTGGGAAACTATAAGTTTTGAAATGAAAAAATTGAAGTTTGGATCAAACATTTATGCATATTCAATTGAGCTGATTTTTTAAAAGATGCTCAAATTATTGAACAGCTTGAATCATTTGTATGAGAATCAAAAGTGGACTATACACGCCGATTTGTACAATTTTAGTACCATGGGAGTTATAACCCTAGTAGCGTCCAAAGAGCAATAGTGTGTGTGTGTGGTTGGATAGGGATAGCTAGCTACTTGCAGTTATGAAAGTTTTGTGTTTGGAGTTCAAATTTTTTTTTTTCCCCACTTGCTATCAATTTTTGTGTTGAGTCAGTCAGTCAGTCATATGAACTATAATTAATTCACGAACCCGTGCCGGTGGAATGGGTTCTTAGATTAATCGATCCATCTTCTGAACACGAATTATTTAAAAAGAAGAAATAACATCAGAATTTCCGAAAAACTAATTAAACTACCATAAACAAATCCAGTATAATTAAGTAATAATTGTATATTGATTTGGGGGTGGTATTTGTTTATGTTGATGATAGGGGAGGCATTGAAGGATGAAGATAGCTCCGAATACGTTCCCATCTATGAGGACAAAGATGGAGACTGGATGCTTGTTGGTGATGTTCCTTGGGAGTATGTCTCTCTTTCTCTCTCTATCACACACACAAAAAAAACAAACACCAAATTCCATGACAAGTACGATAGGAACATTATATTGACATTTCCCATGAATTTTTGAACATTAAAATCCATAGTGTTATACGGGGACGAAATTAGGATTTAACATACAAGGGAGCCGGAATTTGAACAACAAGATTAACGTTTAAATGTCTAAATGATACCTGAAACAAAACACAAAATCTGGGTGTTTTTTTTTAGACCGGCAAAGAGAATATATATATGATATGTTGCAAAAAGAGAAGATACAAGCCTAAACTTCGGAAACAAACACCAAGATAGCAATAATAAGCACTACAGCAACAAACGAAAACATAAACATTACCAAAAAGCTACAAAAATATCAACAAAACAAAGGTAAAAACAGTGGAAACACATAAAGATTATATGGATTACAAGGATTAGTGGGAAGCCTACCATGTAAACTTTTGGTACTTGAAAAAACTAAGCTAGATAATTATAGAGATGGCCAAATGGGGGCGCCTAGCCCCTGTAAGCCCCTTGCTAGTTTCGTCATTATTGTTATAGCTTCAGTAAAAGAGCGTTCTACGAGGACAAGCATTGTCAAAGCCATGGGGTGTTTGGGGGTCCTTGCAACTTTCCTCCTTTTCAAACTAGGATATTATAGCCGGGCGCTGTAGTGGGAGCATGTAACCTAAGTAGAGGCGTTAAGGTGGTTGAATAAGTCGTCTTTCACGGTGGTTATCAGTGACTATTGGGAACCACAATACATAGCTATCATTAAAATTTAAAAAATAAAAATAAAAAACCACAGTAAAAAAAAACAAGGATAGTATATTTTTTCAATTATTTTCTTGCAAAACTTTCATCCTAGTCATTTAGACGCAAGTAAAACAATAGATTTCCTTTTTCTTTTCTATTACTTCACTTTCTATCATTTACTTTTGCTTTCTATTATATCTTTTTTTCCCACTAATCAAACGAATCCTTACAATCAAAGCAATAGCATAGAAAGATTTGAAAACCCCCATCTTCCTAAGGAAAAGAAAGGAAAGGAAGAAGGAAAGTTCGAGGAAAATACGTTGCGATTTTTCATTTCATTGTTTTCTTTCCTTTTTCCTCTTCAACCGAACTAAAGAAAAAATAATTTTCTTTTCTTTTTCCTAGGTTCCAAACAAACCCCTAATGAAAATATGAGTAGTTACGTACTATTTAGAGCTGCAAATGAACTGTGCTGCTCACGAGCAGCTTGTTATGGCTCGGCTCGTTTAGTTAACGAGCTTGCTAAAGCTCGGCTCGGCTCGCAAAAGCTCAACTTGATTACATAGGCTCGGCTCATTAAGTAAATTACCTTGGTTCGGCTCGATAAGGGCTTTGCTCGTTTATGACCAAACCGAGTTCGAGCTTGATTATTCAGCTCGTTTACTTAACGAGCCGAGCTTGAACACTACAAAGCTTGGCTCGGCTCGTTTACACCTCTAATACTACTAGATTTCAATAGAACAAGGGGGGTGACAAAAAAGTGTCTACCTACTAGGTGAGAAAATGTGACAACATTTGACTTACCTTTTAATCAAAGACATCACTTTCATTTATCCTTGTTTTTCCATATGTAAGTCGTGGGTATTTTAAATTTTTGACACCGTCGGTGACATTGTAATAAAGTTAAAAGTTTCAACTCAACATATTGTCATTTAATGGAAATTAAATCAAATGACAGGGGCCTTGTTCGGTTAGTTAGTTTAGTTTAGTTTTGATGATGTAAACATGTGTAATAAGTGGAGAGATATAGAGATAAATGATGATATATACAAAACTAAAATAGGACCAAAACCGGCCCAAAACTCCCAAACGAACACGGTCAGGAATTTTGTCACTTCAAAACACAAATATACCCAGGACCACTTCTACCACGTATTTACCTTCGCCGACGATGCGAAAGTCACCAAGATATTTCTGAATTGTAAACCATTATAACCGTGATGATGCCTCATAGATGTGATTTGGTCCACACCTTCGAAATGAATTTTTTTAAGGATTGTTGATATATGTTGCGATCAAAATGAAATGCGATTGAATTTTAGGACAAAAACGTCTATTTGGTCTGTTGGGAGCTCTTTCCTGGCCGACTTTGATGATTCAAATTGTCCGTCTTATAGAAAGTCGAGAACATTCGTGATGCAAAAAATCAAGTTGATTGGATATCGTTTGATATGATTTCGGAGTACATTTTCTTGTAACATAGCAAGATTATAATACTGAATCAGAACCCAGTCAGTCAATTTATCTTAAGACAAATGTAATCCAAAATTATATCACCCGGTATCCGATCAACCTGATTTTTGATGCGGTTAATGTAATCAACAAGTTCTAAAATGTGAATAGTTTGAATTATCAAAATGAGTACGTACGGGAGGAGCCTGCGAACGGGCCAACCTGACTGTCCAGTCTATTTTCATGGACCAGAGAGGATACTCTTCCTAAAATTTGTTTGTTTCACAAGGTTGCATATTTGCAATTGTTAAGAAATATGGTCTCACATTACTTAGAATGGAATGATCAGGTTGGCCCAATCTATTTTTCATTGACCAAAGTAGATCTTCTTCCTAAAATTTAAAAAGCAAGTTGGTGGCAACTTGATGGACTCTAGCAACTTGGTGGAGTACTCCTCTGGCTCCTGAGAAACATGATTAAAAAGCATTAAAGAGGAGAGTACGCCATATTTAAAGGAGAACGTGAATATCATTAATACTCCAAGTTCGAAGAAAGTACTCTAAGAGCAGACGGTCCTGATTTTTAATTTGACAGCCTAACCTTCATACTACTACACATTTTTACGAAGGTCCTTTTTTTGTTAGCAGATTGAGCTAACAATAAGATAACAAAAAGACAAAAAAAAAAAAAAAAACTCCAATGTATACACTTTTTGTACACTTTCATACATTTTGTATACACTTTTTAAACCAAAACAACGGCCCACTTGGCTGATTTTATAATTTTCCTTTTTACAAACAATGTGACAAAAAGATAATCAACTTTGAAACTCGAATTATTACCTTTGAACACATACACATCATTACAAAAGTCCTTTATTTTCTATGGGTTTTCACTTTTGAGTTTTTATGGTGTAGGTTATGAGTTAGTCACTTTCGAATGAAATTACCGTCATATGTGACATAATTAAGGCGTAATGAATTCATATAGTCGACCCAGATTATAGGATGAAAAGAGTTATTGAATTGGGTTTATACCTTGGTTATAAAAAAAAGAAAAAGAAAAAGAAAAAGAAATTGGTAATACATTAGTTATTATGTAAAGCCTAAAAATGAAATAATGCAACAATTTTGCAGGATGTTTACTGCATCATGCAAGAGGTTGAGGATCAAGAAGAGATCGGAAGCCAAGGGTATTATTGACCCACTGCAAAAGACAGATGACCTAAAAAATTTGCTTGTGGGAATGGACAACAACTAGATCACAGGACTTGTCTCTTGCCTCTCTCTTAGGCATTTTATGCTTAATTTGGGGTGTTTAATTATTTATACTTAAAGTTCGATTTTTGTTGCTTAAAATTTGTTTAATTGCGTGATTTGTGACAGTGATATTAGGTGCATGGGATGGAACCCTATATAGCTATTTGTGTGGCATATTACATATGTATTTGACCTAACAACATATTTCAATTTGTTTGTGGTGGTTGTCAAAAAAAAAAAAAAGAAAAGAAGAAAGGGTATTATCGCCGTTTTGTTTTGTTTCTTTGCATAACTTAGGGTGTTCATTGTTCAAGACAGCCTACGCACACATCCATGAGTAATTTCTAAGGGACTAATCTCACCGCCCATTAAAAGAGATCGAGCCTGATTAAAGTACGTACAAACTCTCGTATGTGAACGAAACTTTCAAGAGAGTTTGTAGGACTTGAGGAGCCGGCACGTGGTTCAATCCCATCCTGAAACTTTTTGAAGGAGCAAACTTGTAAGTCATCACAAGACTTGACCCTATCTCCCTTCAACTATCGGGCAAACTCAAAACTTGTAAGTCGTCACAAGCCTTGACCTATCTCCCTTCGTCTACAAATCCATATCCAGGACAATCCGGCCCCTCCCGGATTCATTGTGTTTCTATTTGCCCTAACAAAACAAAACGTTTACATATGAACCAATTATTTATCGTAGCCCTCTATCTACTTCGAAAAAGAAACATAATTTCAACACATACGATATTTTTTAAGCTCGTTAAAATTTAAAGTTAAAAATTCTAACAACCCATTACTTAGTTTCATTCCAATTTTATCATATGTCCCCGAAAGAACAACCCATTACTTATTTAAGCTCAGTTTAACAGACTCATCTATCCTTTGTCCAAACTTGAGTTGGCTAATTCCCCATCCTAGCTAGGGTAAAACCAGGTGTGCAGGAAATTGATTTCTTAATACTCCATCCGTCTCAAATTTTTTTTTAAATATTGAATTTTACTTGAAAATATTGAATTTTACTTGAAAATTTTTTATTATTTTCAGGTTCTCGTTTTCTGGACCGGACGAAAATTTTGAGACGGATGAAGTAATTTTATTCTATTCCATCCAAATTATAAATACCATTCAAGTGCAGTTCTTGTTCTTTATTTAATCTGAAGGAGACAAAGTTCTCTAATTTGCTGTCATTGGTATGTTTTTTTTCCCTTCAGGATTAGTCAACCGTTAGGTTCATACACTGTATCAAACACTGTCAGAAAAGAAACTAATTGAAGCCTTAGTTTAATTAAATCCAAATTAAAATCTATGTCAGCCTAATCAACGACATGTATGCATGAAACTCATCAATGTCTAAATTATATTTTAAATCTCCTGTAATTATTATATAAATTAATATATATTAATCTAGTTCTCATATTCATGAACATTCAATAGGTTCAGAATCTATTCTGCATTATGCATGCCTAGCTACAAGTTTTCTAATCGACAACCTTATGATTAACCAAATTACTTAGTCAAGCCAATAGTATTGTTTTTTCAAACCAGTACTTAATTACTCTTTAACTTTGCAGTGTTCTATGTTCAGTGAACTCTCTTAATTTCCGGTCCTAATTAACTAGGGGTGTTTGGCAGACATGTTTTTGCACTTTCTACTACTTGTTTTTAGCTTTTGGGTGTTTGGGAACCCGCCGAGGCTTGTGGTCTAGGCGGGTTTTCCTATTTCTTGAAGGCAGAGCCGGCTCTGGACTAAAGCCTGTAAAGTATAAAGCCACCACTTTAAGCCCCTAAATTTTAACTATTTTAGGGGCCCAATTATATAGGTCCATAAAATGGTTAAGCCTACATAAAAATTAAAGATAATGTGTTTAATAATTTTAAGGGCCAATTTAAAATAATTTAAAATAATGCCCAACTAAAGGGCTTAAACGTGATATAATTTGGCTTGAAAGTCTCGAGAACCGTTTTACCAAAAGAGCTAACAAAGCCCATTCTCAATTAGTTAAAGGCAATGGATAGCTGTTTTCTGAATTTATGGATGGTGTAATAGATCGAATATCTATTTTGGTTACAATTGCCTTGGGGAACGAAGTTCTTCGAAGTTAAATTGATCAAAACTTACCTTAGTCGACGATGTCATGAGAGAATGAATGCATCGACTATGTTTTCTATTGAAAAGCCTATGGTGGAGAAATTTGATTATGCAAGTTTAATTAGGACATTTAATTAGTACATCTGTTGCTAAAAACGCAAGAAAGGTTATCTTTAAATCATAGTAAATGATAGTATATTGGAATGGTTATCGATTCTGAGTATTTATACTCTCAAATAATTGTAAAGACATTCATATGAAAGTTTTTTTCTCAAGCGCTTTTTTCTATGAAAAAGTAGATTGAGGGTCCATTTTAAAAAGTTTGCTTTAAGTCTCACAAAACTCAGAGCCGGCCCTACTTGAAGGTCCCTCAATGTAGAGGGAGATTGGGCGGATTGGCCAATGTTCTGTGTTTCCCCAACTGGCTTTTTTACTTCCACAACACTAATCCTCTTCCAAAATGCATTCTGCTTATTTCTCTCAAACACTCCTATCAATTTCAAAACATATTCTGACTACAATATAAAAAACCAAAAAAGTTAAAAATAAAAAAACTGAAAATGAGGCTGCCAAACAATCCATTTACCGCAAGGGATTGGTTGATTAGGAGCTATGATAGCATACAAGAGATCTATCACCCCGAAATTGCAAGTTTGATTTCGAATGTTGGTGAAAAAATCTTTAGTACTAATATTTGTTTAGACTTAAGTTTTTAAGATTTTCAAAATGAATCAAGGTGTACATAAATGCACCTTTGGCAATAAATGCACAAAGTGAGCAACCACTTTGTGCATTTATTGCCAAAGGTTAGGCCTGTCTCAAATCTATCTGTTTTAGTGGTATTCTGGGAGCAGCCACTTTGTGCATTTATTGCCAAAGGTTAGGTCTGTCTCCTATCCATCCCCCGCCCATACCCCCAATTATTAGGGACTAAATGGGTTATGTTATTGTTGTTGTTGTTGTAATCAAGGTGTACATAAACTGACCTTATATGTACAATATTGGTTGTATACATGAATCATGTACTTGTCTCAATATTCTTTGTTAAGCTTTTGGTTACCTTAATTTCCGCATTTCCACCATAAAACATGGAGGCCAACACTTTCACTTTGTTTAATTAGGCACCTTCTAAGCTACTAGTTTTCTATTCCACGATTGATTGATATTAGTTTAATGTTCAGAGTTGATTCATACATTAATTTGTGTCCTGATTCCATCCCTTTCTTTCTAGTTATCCGATGTAAGACACAATTGATCATTCACACATGCCTTTCATGCGTGAGTCATACATTGAGCTTAGCTCCCTCTTGTTCTCGGCCCGTATATTTGACCCCCTCTTGATTCTTGATCTATTACTATTTTGCAACACTGTATTCGAACCTGGGATTATTTACAGCTCCCATTCCATCAAGAGCCACAATACTCCATGATAGTCACCTTGCTGCCAACCACCCGCCGTGTGCATTGAGAATTTTCTTGCTCCTCCGAGAGTGTTTGTGCTAGACCATGACCACCGATGTGTCTAGGAAAGTCCGCTAATAGATCGTCAACTATCATCTCTAATACCAATTGTTTAGGAGTCTGATCCATAAAGGTTCTCTTCATTTGTATGTAGGCCCAATTCATCGGGAAGTATCCACCACACCACACGATCACTTGGGCCCAATTTAAATTGAATGACATGTGTTCATTTAAAAACTCAAGCTTAGTAAGTGATGAGTGTTGTACATTTCTAACCATTTTTTCAATTAAATCAATGTCAAACTCAAATCTTCACACATGTTCTAATCTACATTGAAACTCCTCAATCAACAATATGTCTTGATGCTCTGAATTGCACCAAAAGTTAAAAAGAGTTTGAGCTCATCCGATCCACAATGTAGTTAAGTGACATCCGATTGACTAATTATTCTTCTTTATCAAATCTAGCACATTTTTTTTTTTTTTGGATCAACAATCTAACACATTTGAAAATAAGATTCTCTTCTCTCACTCACTCTTTTTTACAAGTCAGGATATTCAGAACAGCTTAGATACACCTTAATTAATTTTTGGGAAACCAATTTCCCGGTTAACTAGCGTGAGTACTATAAATTCAAGAAAGTTTCTTATTAATTGACACCGTAAGAGTTGATAGAATAGAACCTATGTAGAATTTTTTTTTTATCGGTGGTAGTCTAATTCAGTCCCATTACGAAACTTCCGTTATTGCGATTAGTTAAATTTGATTTGATATTAGCTTCCCAATACGAAACTTCTGTTTTTGTATTAATTAGCTTAATTTGAATTTAGCAGTCACTGGAAAATGAAAAGGTAAACTCACCAATTTAAGGTACATTGATAAGATCAAATGTTACAATCCACTAATTTCGTTACGAATCCATTTACAAACAAGAAATGATCCAGCCAAGTGAAAATTGTACAATGTCTTGTCCATTTGGGAAAAGAGTAAATGTACATGTGCACTCTATTGAAAGTGTATATCCATATCTCATTTTGCGTAGCTCCAAGGGCTAATTCGGTTGATTGGTGAATTTGCTCCCCACACTTTTGATCAGTATTTGATTCTTGGGGTTAGGCCGCATGCAAGAAAGTAATTTCTTGTGAATATCCTAGTTCAGGCGCGAATGACATGCCTTTGACCGGACCAAAAAAAATTAATCAATGTGAGCGTAAATTAGCCTGAACACTCTGGCCGTTGAAAAAAAAAATCATCTCTTTGTAAGTGCCCAACTTCAAATAAAAGTTTTATATAGCATGCAAAAGAAGGGAGACACTTTAGACCGCCATTGAAGGAGATAATATCATGTTTAACCCTTTTTGGCTAGTGACAAAGACAGGATTAATTGAGACATGTGCTTGTTTAACCAATTGGCCAATACAAGCAGCCTAACCTTGTGAAATTGGATTTACTAAAATTGAGCAAGTGTTGAGTGGAATTGTAACTACTTGCTATTGGCCTATTAATTACTCCAACATTGAATCCGGCAACCTGGGAATTGGGCACACATTTTAGCCTAATGATCCCGAGCGTCCGTTTGTTTGATTAGATATATATGAATATAACTCGTTCTAACCTAAAGACCGAAGATTCCAAAATTCTAATTAGTAAATTTCAGTAGAGTCGTTTTCACCACTTCTGAGTCTTCTTCGCCCACTTTATTCCTTTGAGGTAGGCATATATTGTTTTGAAATTATACGTGTAAGATATATAACTTTTTGAATGGAAGTAGAGTATCATTTATCCTCTATTTAAAAAATTCAATATCGCTTTAGATTTTTTTTTATTTACATAGGAATATTAGTTTTGTCAAATAAAGGAGCCCGGCGTATAGCCGTTTATTTTGACACCTGACAAAATCAAATTAAACATCAATTGCCTGGCAAGAAAGATAAATAGAATAGCAAAAATGTTCACTTTGGAGAAAGCTCAATAAACATGATAATGATGTCCCACAGCAGTCAGCACCATTGATTTCATACACAATTTTGTTTAATTTGATTCCACTGCTAGCTGGAATTGTACTTGATCTAGAATTTGAGATGACCCGAAATTTCCTCTAAATTAAATGACAGAATGCCTATGCTAAACTTGATGCTTTGCTAGCTGTTGTACGTTAAAATGGAGCCTATTTTCGGTCTCGTTACATACACGTAAAAAATTAAGTTAATCGTACCGTGCAAGACTTACAATTAAAATACGCGCGTCTTAAATTACTCAATCTTAAATTTATTCAATCTTATCAAGAAAATACGTTTCAGTGCTGTAATTATTTTAACAGCTCGATCACTATATTAAGTTTCTTACATACTCAATAATCTTGATGAGTTTAACAAATAAGCCTGTAATATTAGGGCTTATTTGGCCTCCATTTTTTCCCATTCCGCAGTGCAGTTTTTTCCCTTTGGATGTTTTAGCCAATTCAAGAATCAATTAGTGCATGATATTAAAAAATAAGTGCAGACTTCAAGAATTACCTCGATACGAGCTTTTGAATTTTCATTATAATTCTCCATATTACCTTTCAATTAAGAAAAATGATAATGTCAAAAATGTGTTTGCTCTTTCTTTTTATTAACATCAAAACTCTTTTTGTTAACGATGGCGGCAGTGGTAGGGGTGACAGCTCCGGCGATTTCCTCCGGTTTTTATTTTTCTGCCATTTTTTAAATTATTTTTTTAATTAGTTTTGTAGGTTGTTTTTAACTGGTAATTTTGAGGGCCGGTGGTTTTTATTTTGTTTGTATTATTTACTGGTTTTGATTAATATATTTTCTATCGCTTCACTATAAAAAAAAAAACTTTAGTGCATAAATCATAATAACCTTGTACCATGCACATGGTATAACACATGGTACATGGTGCAAAAATCCATCATGGGTTTTTGAGTAGGGAAGGGTATGCCTACCTAACACGAAAAATAAAATTAATTTAGATAATTGAGCTAAAAATAAATATTTTTATATGTAACTTTAAACATTAGACATTAATTTGATGAATTGTTAAGTAAAAAAAACAAAAAATTAATTAAAAGTAAAACTTTTTGAAATGACATGAAAACATGACCCAAACATAACACGAAAGATTTGATGAGTTGAAATATCGTGGGAACTCATTTATACTGTAATATTTTAATCCGTAACACGAAATTCCTACCTCTAGTTTTGATCGATGGTTTTCCATTTTTGTCGGGTTTGGGTGATGGGTAAATGTGGAGAACCCGTGGGCGGATCAGCAGGTGGAGAAGCCCACGTGTCGGTCGGTCCAGAAGCAGAACTCCTTTACCCGACAAACCAACACGCCCACAAGCCGGAAGGGTGATCGTGGGACCCAACACCCGAGTCACATAATTTGCGTGTCCTTACACGAGCATAAAAATTTCCGTTAAACACATCTTAAACTATTAAAATTCCCGAGAAATAAGATTGAGATCACTAACACAATACGAGAATTGAGAGCCGGCATACAAATTATTTTGAAGAATTACGTGACCAAGGACATGATAAATTGACTTGTTCGCCAATAAAAAAAAAAAAACACTAAACATGTGGTTCCCAGCCTCTTTTTGCTTTTTTTTTGTCCTTTTGAAGATGTGGTCCCACACCCTATCTTTTTAATCCCTTTTACACGAGCGCAGGATTTGGATTCTATGTGCCTCCGCCACAGGCATTAACCCTTGCACCAGCACCCTCATAATCTACTACTTAGTTTATCGTTACGATTTTAATAAATTAAATTTGAACAAGTTAATACTTAGCTCATTAAAATTCATCAAGCTATTTGAGATTGGCTAGATCAAAATTCATTTGAGA
Organism: Vaccinium macrocarpon; assembly: GCA_022606695.1. Lineage (NCBI taxonomy): Eukaryota > Viridiplantae > Streptophyta > Magnoliopsida > Ericales > Ericaceae > Vaccinium > Vaccinium macrocarpon. The sequence continues at coordinate 32,217,202 of CM040174.1, read as the reverse complement.
TCGATTCGGCTAATTAACCAGCCAAGTTTGAATATACTTGTGAATTTTCTTTTTTCTTTTTTTTAACAAAAAAAATTTAACCGAAATTATTTTTCCTAGCAAAAAATGTGGGATGGAGGACATGAATCCAACTTGCACATGGGAGTCAGATTTTAATCGAACGGATTCTTCAAACTTCACAAAAGTGGGGCCGCAAGGATCAAAAATATCAAACGGTAGAAAATAAATCTGTCTTTTCAAACAAATCTGGCATCATTAGTGCTATACACATAGAAATGGTCCCCAAAGATTACCCAGAAAGTAGGAATGAGTGGCTCAGATTCATGGATTGTTCTCTAATGAATTTTATTAAGATTTGATAAAACCAAGCCTTTGATTTTATTTATTAGTAAAAACATTTGATAAAATTTGCAGATTTTCGCATTAAAAAATCTAAAGATTTTATGAAATCTCTTCACCAATTGGGGTGTGATTTTATCCAATTTTGATAAAATCTATTGATGAACAACTCACTTGGTACAATTTCAGTTCTGGCATTGGGTCTTCACGGAAACACAGGATCCAAGCCCAAATTAAGACCCCACAAAAAAAAATACATACTCCAGCGACAAGGGTGGGACCCACAACGGGCCCAAACTCGAAGGCACTCAAAATCGTAGACACACGGTTTCCATCATACAACTCGCTGTAACGTGCACCAATCCACGCCACCCTTCAAAAGGACACGCGTCAGTAAAAGACTGGCTATTAAAGCTGGAATAGTGCATTCCCTCTCCATCTGATTAAATATTCTATCTATATATATGGAGGGCAAACCAACACGGTTCTGTAATTGGTCTCTCGAATCTTTCTAGATATTCTACGCAAACGACGAGAAAAGAAAAAGAGAGATATGTCACCGGAGATGGTCGAGAAGGTGACGGTATCCGATGTCGTCGAGATGAATTTCGAGGAAACGGAGCTGACTTTAGGGTTACCCGGCGAATCCCGGAGCCAGAACTCCGGGGCCGGGACGAAGCGTGGGTTTTCAGAGACGGTTGAGTTGAAACTCGGGAGCTCTCTGGATGGAAGTTGCAAGGATGGAGAAAGTAGTGAGATCTCTGATGAGGCAGCTAAACCTCCCACCTCAAAGTAAGCTCATTTAAATACTTTTTTTCCCTAGAGATTTTCTTTCTTTTTTTTTTTCTTTTTTTTAACCGGCAGAAGAAAATTTCATTATCATAAAGATAAATATGAAATCTTCTCTGAAAATACACACGGTATATATTCAGTGATATTGTCGACCAAAAAATAATTTCATCATATTATGTGTGTTATTCCTTGTTTTTGATGAGTAACAACATAATAGAGTGCAATTTATACAAATTCGCATGATACTCTAGGAGCGTTGAATATTTACTTGCCATGTAAGTAAATAAATAATGTGTATATATATATACATATTTCAGGGCTCAAGTGGTAGGGTGGCCGCCGGTGAGATCCTTTAGGAAGAACATGAGTGTGGAGAAGAAGTGCAAATATGTGAAGGTGGCCGTCGACGGAGCTCCTTACCTGAGAAAGGTGGATCTAGAGATGTACAACAGCTACCAGCAGCTGTTGAGCTCATTAGAGGAGATGTTCACCATTTGTAAGCTAATGGATCTTGTAAACGGGTCGGAGTTTGTACCCACTTATGAAGACAAAGATGGGGACTGGATGCTAGTTGGAGATGTCCCTTGGAAGTAAGTTACTAATTAATTTTTCTCATATAAAAATTTTGGGTGCAAATAGCGTACCACACATGTGGTGCCCGAGTAGGTATCTCAGTCGTCCAAAAGTGTTTTGAACGGCTCAGATTTCTTCTTCCCTCTCTACTCTCTCAATTTGTAAAGTCTGGACCGTCGAAAAACACTATTGAATGGCTGAGATGCGTGCTGGGTACTGCCGTGTACTCAACCGACACTCAAAATTTTGTGTAGTAATAATTTGTTTCAACCCAATTCAATTGACTTAATATATATATTGGCTATGCTACAATAATTAACTGAGATGTATTTTGATTTATGGCAGGATGTTTGTGGAATCATGCAAGCGTTTAAGGTTGAAGAAAAGCTCCGAGGCAATTGGTACTTTAGGTACTAATCCATATCTTATTTCCCTATATTATACGATATGCGCTTATGCAGTGGCGGATCCCGGGCAAAGTATGATTACATAAGAGGACAAATGAAACAAGTTTATGGGGTTGAAAATCCATGAGAGCACGCGGTCTCTTAGTCCTTAGCTAGATCCGCCCCTATGAATATGTAATAAATAGGAAATGCATATGTATATATGCATATTTTTTCAAGCTTTAAATTTCACCATTAGTATTAATTTAATTATTTTTGTATTTGTTTTGGTTTGATTTTGCAGCCCCAATGACACCCACGAAATGTTCAAGCACGAGTTGCTGAAAAGTCATATATATATAAAAGCATGCTTGCCAAGGATTCATAATTACACGTACAGAGGCTTTAATTTGTTTTCCCCTTTTAACGTATAGGAGATTGGGAGTAAGAAACATATATATCTGCATTTTATCAGTGATATATTTTTTTTCTTCGTTTTTGTTAGAGAAATTTTGTTTGTATTTCCCCATTATGTGTTCGGCTGGTTTCCCAGTTAATATATGGACACGTATACAACGCCAAAGGATTGGTTTGGTGGTCGAGAATTGAGACTTAGAGTCTCAAGTTCGAAATTTTTTAGGTGCTATCAAACCCTCTTCAAGCTAGTTCAAGCAGAGTTTCGCTCCGATTTTAATTGGACTTTCCCTCGAATGGACTATGAGAATTGGGTCCTCGTGATTAGTCGAAATGCGCAAAAAACTAGCTTAGACACCCGAGTTACCAAAATGAAAAACATCATATGCCATAGGACCATATCGCTTGGTATTGGACTTTTTCTTGTGGGCATAACAACCCAATTCAAATTTGAATTTTTTTTTTTTAAAAAAAAAACTGATAGAAAAGGATGAAATAAATTGGCGGGTCGTGGAGGGGCTAAATTGTATACTCCTTCCGTCCTAAATTTTTTGTTCGATCCGCAAAACGAAGACCTAAAAATAATAAGTCTTTTAAAAGAAAATTTTCAAACTATTTCATAAATTAAAAGTAGTAATTGATATCTACTATGACCGGAGAAAAAAATATTAAAATTTGCTTGAAATTTTTTATAATTTAATTTCAAGTTCTCTTCTGGACACCAAATCTATGTCCGCATAGGTGCATACATACCGGTGCCCGATCGTACTCGACTACAGGGTCGATTGAAAAAATCTGAAAAAAAAAAACCTTTGGGTTTCGATTTGTCTCTCATCGTGCAGAAGCAGGAAGATGAATATGGGTCTCCTAGAATCTAGATGAATAATTTTGCAGTTTCAAACAAAAAAAAAAAAAAAATCGCACATATACAGTTTTCTTTTCGAAATGCATATAGCACAGCTTTTACAAAAAGAAATTTTAGAAGCTTGATTCGGAAACTGGGCCAATGTCCCAAGGGCCTTGTGATTGAGTGGAGAACGAAGCCCAAGCTCTGCTTACAACTTGGCCCAGGGATATTATGATTGCACTATTTTGGGTTCAGAACTTGAGGCCCAATCCACTGATTCCTTGACCTTTTTGATGGGCATTGTGGATTGTGGTGACTAGGGCTGCACACAAAAACCGGTGAATCGTGAATCCGGTCCGGACCGAACCGATCTGCGCGTTTTGGATTTTAACCTTGGATTAATGGTCCGGACACGGATTGAAAAATTAGTAAACCGTGACTCGCGGTCCGGACACGAATTTTGATTTTGAAACCGTGGATTAACCGATCCGGACCGTGAGATTTTTATTATATATAAATTTTAAAAATATATATACACACACACATAATTTTACACAAACTTCTACTACACAGACTAGGGGGTAAGCCGTGATATCTTTCAAAACTTAGGGGTTAAACTATTACACATTTACACTAACTTCTACTATATGTACTTATTATCTATTTCTGGGGTAAACTGTGATCTCTTTCAAAACTAGGTTGATAACCGTGTTTGGATGTGTATTTTTATTGATGACCCATGGAACCAGTCTAATATTGCCAATCTGGAGTAAATAAACTCAAGATTTGTGACAACACATAGTAGATTCACTTAGTAGTTGTGTATTTGTGTTTACACCATTAGTGTGAGATCCAAACGAAGGTCTCTTCTCTAATTAGTTGTGTTTACACCATTAGGTAAAATTTCAAATATATAACTTTGTTACTTATTTATATATAACATGTAATCCGTGGATAAAACCGGAACCGATCCGTGACTCGTGGATCGGATTGGAACCGAACCGTGAGACTTTTGGTCCGGACACGGATTGTATTTTCTAAAAATCGTGACTCGCGGATTAGGATTGGATTCATGCTAATCCGATCCGATCCGGACCGTGTACACCCCTAGTGGTGACCCTCTTTTTTGCTGAAAAATAACGATTTGTTTGGAACATGTGGAAAAGAAGAAAAAGGAAAGGAAAATAAACCAAAAAAATAAAATAAAATTCAACTCTATTGTGTAGTTTTGGAGGGAAATAGGAGAGAAAATAACAAACTCGAAGTTTTTGTGTGCAGTGAAATTTTCCTCTCATTTCCTTCTTATTTTATTTTCTTTTCTCTCATTTTCCTTGAGTTCCAAACACAACTATTTTTTGCTCTATTTTAATTTTGACACCTTCTTTGGCCAAATGAACCAATTATATTTGTGATGAGAATAACTATTCAACGATTTTGGACAGCAGACGACACAAGGCCATGTCACATATTCTTGTGAGCTTCATACACGTACTCAAGAGTTTCACTAAATCGTGTCTCTCGGACGTTTGTTCTAGGAAAGCTTGTGCATTTTTAAAGTAATAGTGGGGGTTGGTGGTATTCCCCTGTCATATACGCGTGTACCCCTAGTTTTTGGGTATGGAGATAGTTTTTCTAATGGTAAGTTGTTTATCTGATTGGAGGTTAATGGTTTTGGTTCTTTGTGTGTGGAACTTGTTAACACCAGGCACACCCCGGGGTTGCCTTCTCAGATCGAGCGAATGCTAGGCTTTGGGAGTACTCCTCAAAGTCTGGGGTTCGATTCCCTTCGTTGGATGAGTACGCTAATCTAAGTGGGGTGGGGCGGGTGTTGATGCGCTCATTCCCGCGGGTTTGGGTTGCGCAGTAAAGTCCAAAGAGCCTGGCTGTAGGACTTTTCCTCCGTCATTCAAAAATAAATTAATAAATAAATAAAACTTGTTAACACCAGAATTATGACCTAACCGGATGTAATAGGGATTGGACCTTATACATTTGAAGAAAATCAAGCTACCAACCTATGTTTGAGGATTGATAGTAAGCTGCGTCCACCTTTTCTTGATCTGTAGCTGAACATCTTTTTTCTATTGGCCCTGCTGTGTCTCCCGTTTGGGGCTCACGGTTTAGAACTAGATGCGAACAATAGTTCGGTAAAAAAATCAAGTCTATCAGATATTATTATTGTTTGCATGTAGTTCCATAAACAGTGAATGGATCAGATCATGTTTTCGAGCGCGGGACGAAGCCCGGATGATAAGCACAACAGACCCCCTCATTCCGTCTTGTGGATTTCGTATCCGATGAGGATTCTGCAAAAGTTTAAGCCAAACATATAATACGGCATCCCTCCGCATATACAGCCAAATCTGATGCTGAAATTCGCGTAAAGAATCGAGCCATGCGGGTGCATTTCGGATTTAATGTTGAAACTATAGCTCCCCTTTCCAATTGGAAGTTTGCCGCGACAAAAGCTAGTAGTCTCTTTCCTAGCTAGACTCGATATCAAGTCATTAGGATGCTTTAGAACTACGACACCCTACTCCTCAAATTTGAAAAAGTTTAGGATCCATTCCACTACCGTGTTCTTGGGCTTTTTGATTTTTTCTTGTTTTACGAAACAAGTCACTCTCCTCACAATTCACATACATTAATTATTACACTGTTCTTTAGCTCTTGTAATTGCGTAATTGATAGGGGAAGCAACTTTTCTTTATAGGGCAGTTGAGAGATAAGGATGTGGTGGGGTTCCTGTGGGAGAGAGTTAGGTTCTATTTCTAACTTCTGCCGTTTTAGTTTCACAACCTACCATACTAAATGCGAATGTGATCAGCATAAGAGGGATTTCACCCTCCATTTGCTTCCAATGTTGCCTGAATTGAACAGAAGAGGAGTTCTTCTCTTCTATTTTCGTCAACTTCTGCAACAGATCAGAAAGAGAGAATGGAAGGAGCACCGGCAAGTCAAGAGATGTCATACTCTGACCATGTCCAAAAACGTCGGGAGGAGAAGGGGTGCCTCTATGCTTGGTCTGTATCTATCTATCTATCTATCTATATCCAATAATCTATACCTATATCTTTCTTTGTTGTTTTGTCCAATCGGATTTCTTAATGGAAAAATTTAGGAACACAACTGTATTTAGAACCGTCTAATGTATGTGGACCCATGTGTATCAAACGACTCTAATTTTTGTTGTGTCCAAAGTTGTGCTTTAAATTTGTGTTTCTATCATTGCTTTTTTTTATCAATGGAAAAGTCTAGGAACACAAATTTCGAACACAACTCCAGACACAATTGTATAAATAAATCATCTGGTAATTGTGGGCCCACTTACATCGAACTGCTTTAGATGCAGTTGTAAAGTTGTGATCCTGTCATTGGCTCTTAGAGATTGAAACAATCACTGCAGATAACAAGAACAACATGCATCTATGTGCTTAATATGTTTGGATCTCTAATTTGATGAAGGGAAGTGAAAATAACAGGAAAAGGGAAAATAAGTTTTACCCCCTACATCTGTTTTTCTGCCTCATGGAACGTAAATCTAACAAGAGATCAAAACAGAGGAATCTGCATAAAGACAAAAACAAAAAAAAAGAAAAGAAAAGAAGAGGGTATAATATTCAAATGTAGAAACAAGAAAACGTGTATTTTTACAAACATAAAAAATTGAATTTTCATAAATAATTTTTTGATTTTTTTTTGGCACCAAATTAAAGAGCACAACGAACACTTTAATTTGGTGCAAAAAAATTTACAAAATTAATTATGAAAATACATTTTATTTGAGTTTGAAAATTCACGTTGTCACGTAGTGGACCAAAATTAAGGGACGGAAGGAGTCTAATTTTTCTGCTATTTTATTTTTTGCTCTAGGTAGAGACCAATCACTGGCTTCCAATGTCATTGTTTCTTGTGGAGATCAAATCTCCACCTTCAGTTCTACCAGCTACGGTTATATGTATATATATGTACGTATGTATATATTTCTCAAATGCATTATTTTTTTTGTTATGCAAATTTTGGTGTTGTAGCTTGTTTGCAATGTGCTGCTGCTGTTGCTGCGTTGAGTCTTGTGAGTGCTGTTTGGAGAGTTCCTGCTGCTGCTGTTGCTGCTGCTCCTAGCGCTGGTTTACGACAAAGTCCTTCACCAAAAAAAGACATTATTAGAAAGTCTTAATAAAAGCTACGCGGGTAGGTTAGGAACTTAGGATAAGGTACACTAAAGAATATTATATAATTTTGTAGTATTGTATTACACATCATTTGTAAAAATGGTGAGAAGCAGTCGTATTCTTGGAAATGTGTTGTATACGTGCAAGCTAGGTTTTTAACTTGTTGAAATCATATTTTCTTATTGGGACATATGTATGACACAACGAAAGTGTTGTATACAAGCTAGTAATTTTTAATTTGTCAGAAATCGTATTTTCTTATTGGAACATATATATGACACAATAAAGGTATTCTGAGTTTGTTGGCACAATAAAGATGATACTATTTGTCCCTTGCTATATCTTCTTCTCTAAAAAGCAAATAAAGTAGGAGTATTCATTTTTGTGATAACTGAATGTCTGGACCAGGTTGCATGCATCTCGACTAATTTTATGGTCCTGGGGGTAACGACCGTGCATAACCTCCAGTGGCCCCAAGAGTTTATTAGCAAAGAGAATCAAACCTGAGACCTTAAGGTTGGAACAAACTACTAAGTCTCAAGGCAAAACTACTTTAAGGTTTGTATTTTTCTTATTGGACCAAAAGTTAAAAAATGAATTACTAGCCAGGAGAACAAGACCAATTTCAAAGAAATTAATTTAGTCAAAACTCCCAAGCTCTAATTTTTATTCTTATTTTTTGGCATATATGAATTGTGTTTTCCAATTTATCCTATAATCATTTTCGCATTCCCGTCCTCAACAAGTCAACTGTTGAAGGAAGACTTTGAGGAAGACAAACATCGTATGCAAGTGAACACCCGTGCAAGAAATTCCAAGTGTAATTAATAGTCAAAGTTTTATTAATCTCACTCTATTGTATCAAACTCACAATCCACAAGGTTTGAAGGTATCTTGAGCAATTTAATTTTTTGAATGCGATGCTAACAAAAAAATACCTGAAGCCACTGAGCCGCACGACACCTCTGTAATGCGTTTTAAAAGCAACTTTATTTAGAGTTCTCTTATATCTATAATACTCGATCGTAAAATTCTTGAAGCCGCCATTGGAGAGATAGAGTCATAGAGATGGACAGTGATGCAGATAGACATTTATATTATACGAATGTAATCGAAGTGGTTGAGAATGGCGAATTACCAGTGGAAACTTAAGCAATAAGGCACCTCCCATTCACCTCCACCCTTCTATAAATGAAACTGCAGTTTCCTCTTCCATTTGCATCTGAATAGAAACACAGAAATTTTAGCTACAGCAAACAGTACTTCCCTCTTGTTTTTTACCCTTAAATCTTTTATCAGACAAATCACACACAGGCATGGAAATGGATGCTCCAGGATGGCAGGATATGTCATACTTGGAACATGTCCAGAAAAGACACGAGGAGAAAGGCTGCCTCTATGCTCTGTATTTTTCCATTCCTTTTCATATTTTTACCCATAAAACAAATAACAAAAAGGGATTGATTTACATAAATGAAAGCATATACAATTTTATGTCTTCCACATTATTTTCACGACGTTTTTGGCTTTTGTCGATGCAGCTTGTTCACCGCGTGTTGCTGCTTTTGTTGCTACGAGACTTGCGAGTGTTGTTTGGACATTCTGTGTTGCAATTGCTCCTAGTACTGTCTCTCGCGGAAGGGATTATTGCTGTGTGTTATGTGTCTGTTTCGTACTGTTTCATTGTCGTTCCTCTGGGAACTTTCTCTCCTTTTCAGTTATCTTTGGTTACCTTGAGTGACCAAGAGTCACGAGTTAGTGAATATGGAACTGCACGTATGTGAAATAAAGGTGGTGTTCTGTTTTACTTCACACAAAATTAGAGGTCACAAACTTGGCTAATCCATTCACCTTTATTGAGCAGTTGGTCATTTAAGGATGATGAGGTGGGTTTTTTAAGGTGGAATCGGATCCTCACCAATCCTTCTTTTGGGCCAAAGGAAACAGTCCAAATCTAGACCTACCCTCCAATCTGCAATCAATGGTTTGAATTTGTTGAAAAACTCTTCCTGGAAAGAGTTTTTGAGTAAATCCGAACCGATTGCAACAATGCATGGACCAGATTGCAACTATCCCCTCTAGTCCAAATTCACGATTGGAGAGGATCCAATCACATTTTTATATAGGTTCTAGTTATACTACCAACCATATTAAATGTCAATGTGATAAGCATAAGAGTATTTTGGCCCTCCTTGTAGTATCTTCCAGCTCATTTGCATCCAACTTTGAGAAGGGGAGCTTTACGTAAGTTAAGAAAATGGAAATGTAGGTACGGTACCCTGCCATCTCTACCATGTAGTATTATTCCGTCACCACACTGTGAACCCATCAATGGAAAGAGTTTTGAGTAAATCCGAACCGATTGCAACAATGCATGGACCAGATTGCAACTGTCCCCTCTAGTCCAAATTCACGATTGGAGAGGATCCAATCACATTTTTATATAGGTTCTAGTTATACTACCAACCATATTAAATGTCAATGTGATAAGCATAAGAGTATTTTGGCCCTCCTTGTAGTATCTTCCAGCTCATTTGCATCCAACTTTGAGAAGGGGAGCTTTACGTAGGTTAAGAAAATGGAAATGCATGTACGGTACCCTGCCATCTTTACCATGTAGTATTATTCCGTCACCACACTGTGAACCCATCACACCTATATCGGGATTGAAGGTAAGGTCCTACCATGTGTGAGTAGTGTTAGGAGTACGTTTCTTAGCCTGATGGAGCAAAAATAATCAAGCATGAATATGTTTCTATCCCAAGTCACAACCAAATAAAAGCAACAAGTTTTAGCTTCTCTCTGACTTGTTTTCCCTTGCTATACCCAAATTAATATGGCACTAATAAGAGATCAAAACATAGGAATCTAGATAAAGACAAAAGAAAAAGGTATGCAAGTCAAATTAATGTACAAACAAAAAGTCTGATGCCTCTGTTGTTTTATCTTATTGCTTTAGGTAAAGAATAGAGATCAATCACTGCCTTCCCATGTCATTGTTTCTTGTGGAAATCAAATCTACACCTTCCTTTCTACGAGCTACAGATATAGTATATACATAGAATATGATCCATATATGTATTCATAAAAAGTTTTCCAAGTTTTTTTATATCCAAATTTTAGTGGTGTAGCTTGATTGCAACGTGCTGCCACTGTTGCCGCGTTGATACGCGAGTGTTGTTTGTCAATGGCTCGGATGCTGCACTGCAAACCTGTAGTGTACGTAGTGTAAAACAGCACTACAGGATTCCCCAATTTTGTTTGGAGAGTGCCTGTTGTTGCTGCTCCTAGCACTGCATTAAAACTCTTTAAATTAATCTAGGTACCAAGATAATTTCGTGACTTTTGAATGAGAATTGACATTAAAGGGGGCACTTGGATGGGGGATATCTCCCCCGTATAATTTTTCACCCCTTCTTAAGAGGAGGGCCTTACCCATATCCCCTTGTTGGCAACTCCAATCTCCTCCCCTGATAATCTTTCACCCCCTCTATGCATTCCCCCACGGAAATGCTTCTCTTGGATAATTTTTGGGCTGTCCTCACCCTACCCAAAAATTATTCGGGTGTAGAAGGGGAGTATTCTGACCAAAACAACCCTTGTTATCCCCCTACTCCACCACTAAAAATTACTAGATAACTTTGAAATTTAGAGTTAGGAAATCACACACTACACCGGAAATTGCAACCATGGAAATCGAAGGAAGAAGAAGATCGAAGGCTGTGATCGTCGGTTTTTGCTGTAAAATGTGAAAAATCCTTGTCTCTCTCAACTTTTGTGACCGTTGTCTTGTCTCCGATGTACAACATCAAAACCAAAATCTACCGGAGACAATGAAAGAAAGTTCAGAACGGTGGGAAATACAACTATGAGAAATGCAAGAATGGAGTAATAGCACTCCTATGAGAGCCTTGGGAATAAGAGAAAGGGAAAGTAAATGGGTTTCTCTTGATTGTAACAAAAATTTGGCTTTTATTACCCAAGTGACCCCTTTATTAGTTGATTTTGCACAGATAACCCAATAAACAGTTCACCCACAATTGTTATTAACGTAGTAAATAATTTGTGTACTTTTGTGTATTTACCCAATACTATAAATGCTACATATATTCATGACATGATTTTTAAATATTTAATTGTGTATTTTTGTACATATATATATATACAAGAAGTTTCTTATGAGGACTCCCTCACAAAAAAAAAGTTCGGAAAAACAGTTGTGAGCCGTTGGATCACGTGAAGGGCATAGGATCCAAAGGCTCACAACTGTTTTCCCGCACTTATTTTTGTGAGAGAGCCCTCATATATATATGGAGTCCACTTCCCCTCCAAACTCCCTTAACTTGTTAAGTTACGGACCTCATTGATCCTGATCGAATTTCGATGATCCGAACTGTTCAATTTGTTTAAAATGTGTTTTTTAGGGTCCCCACGAGAAATCATCAAAAAAAAAATATCGGGAAGGGCTTGATTTGAGCTTTTTTGTTGTTGTGAAAAACGGCTCGGATCAAGCCCTTCATGGTTTTTTTTTTTTGATGATTTCTCGCGCAAACCCTAAAAAACACCTTTTAAACACATTGAACAGTTTAGATCATCGAAATTTGATTGGGATCAATGAAATCCGTAACTTAATAAAATCCGGGATATATATAAATATATACTTTTTATACAAATTTTTTTTTGACGATCCGATCCGTCCAATGTGTTCAGAAGGTGTTTTCAAGGGCCCTCGCGGAAAATCTTCAAAAAAAAACACCTGGAAGGGCTTGATCCAAGCAGTTTTCGCAAAAATATATAAATACAGTTTTTGCGAAAATTGTTTGGATCAAACCCTTCCCGGTATTTTTTTTTGAAGATTTCTCGCGTGGACCCTAGAAAACACCTTCTGAACACATTGGACGGATTGGATTTTCCAAAAAAAAATTTCAACACAAAAAAACCCCATTTTTCCTTAAATCCGGGAGTGTGGACTAGAAAATCCACCTATATATATATATATATATATATATATATATATATATATATATGCAGGGTAAACTTCTTATCCAGACTTTTTATTTCCGGACTTCATGATCCAAACATTTTTTTGACGATCCGATCCGTCCAATGTGTTCAGAAGGTGTTTTCGTGGGTCTTCACGGGAAATCTTTAAAAAAAAATACCGGGAAGGGCTTGATCCAAACAGTTTTTGCAAAAAAATTTATATTTACATTTTTTGCGAAAATGCTTGGGTAAAGCCCTTCCCGGTATGTTTTTTTTGAAGATTTCTTGCGTGAACTCTTAAAAACACATTCTGAATACATTGGATGGATCGGATTTTCAAAAAATAATTTGCAACACAAAAAAACCTTGTTTCCTTATTTCCAGGAGGTTTGAATTAGAAGTTTTTTGTATATATATATACACACACATAATGGTAATAGCATAAAATCCGGTACGGTATTTGTTAAATTTGACAATTCGTTCATTTATTAAACATTGTGTTGGGGTAATAAAGAAAAAAATACTCCGTATTAGATAGGCCAACAAGTAAAAAAAAAAAAACACATTTTTTTTAAAATTTGGATGATAACCAATCATTCAAATGTATATTTATAAAAAAAAATGTTTTAATTAAAATTTAATAAATTTAAAATTTTTAGTGAAATCAATTAAAATAACTTGAAATTGTCCAAAAATTATAAATATAATAAGTCTTATAATTATATATTTAATTTAATAAGAAATTTGGTTTTGGATACCACAAGGGTAAAAGAATCATTTGACAGCTTTTCCTATTATCCACCCTTTCTTATTTATAAGTTAACCAAACTAAGTCAAAAATTATCTCCTTGTTTATTCTCTCATCCAAACCGTCTATTTTTTTTATTCCCCCTCTATAGATATCACATAATGTAGGCCAACTCTCCAAAAATAATACCTCCTCTTATCTTATCTCCCGTCTAAAACTTATCCCCATGAAAATAATACCTCATTAAATCGGAGTCTAATAGTATTTTATTTGTCCAATTATATCTGTTTGAATGAAGAATATCCATGCTTCACTAACCCTTCTTTATCTTTTGTGCTACCATTATTTATGGCATAGATTGTGTACATACGTGGCTTTACGCGCAATGTGCCGTTCCACCTATGAAGCATTAATATCGATACTGCCATACAAAATATAGATACGATACGATTTGGATAATTACCAGAAAGTGTAAAAGATGAGCTATGTGGCTACTGGCTACTGCTGGGATATGTTAAACTAGAAAATATTTTCATAATCTTGTACATAAACAACAAAGGATGATGCTATTTGCTCCTCACTACATCTTCCTCTCTAAAAAAATAAGTAAACTACTAGAAATTTGTAATAATTATGTATTCCTAACAATATTGCTCTAATACTAGTCAAGAAGTTTCACAATTTAAAATTCAAAAACATTCATATAAGTGGCCCAAAGTATTCAAAAAAAGAAGTAGCCGACTAATTAAAAACACTGATAAGTTGTGTGTTGCAGGGAAAAGCAAGTTTTGAGTTTTTTTTTTTTTTTTTCAACTTCGGCCCTTGTCTCTGTCCTTTTTGACTTTCTAGTCCAGAAAAATGCTTAATCCGAAATATTTTGCTCGAAAACTATAAACAAAACTACTAATTTGGATAATCAAATCACAGTTTTAAAGAACGATTCATTTAACAAAATTATCTTGCCAGCATTGCCGGCCTCAACAAGTCAAACCATTGAAGGAAGAAACTTTGTGGTAGACCAGAGACATTAATCGATAAGCCCTCCCCAGAATAAAGAGAGAGAGATATATATTTAATACTCCATATATTATCCAACTTTAATGAGCGAGTGGCATATTACCACTGGTCACTGGTGGCTGGAATCTTAGGCAATAAGGAAAAAAAAATTGGTACAGAATGGGTACGACATGTTTACGCTGAGCACGATCTCGGTTGTCCAAAAGTATTTTGGATGGCCCAGATTGATTCTCTCTCACCCGACCTCTCTCTCCTTTTCTTGACCGTCAAATCGCGCTTTAGACGACTGAGATTGCTGAGCAGTACCATGTGGGCAATATCCACTAGGTACTGAAAAATTTCTCCACAATATGAAACGCCAACTTCCTCCACCCTCTATAAATGAAACTGCAGCTCTCTTCCATTTGCATCTGAATCAACACAGAGAAGTTTTAGCTACTGCACATAGTGTAACACACACACACACACACACACACCCAGAGAGAGAGAGAGATGGATGCTCCAGGAGGTCAGGGTATGTCATACATGGAGCATATCAACAAAAGGAAAGAGGAGAAAGGCTGCCTCTATGCCTGGTTTGTATTGTTCTCTCCCTTTTCATGTTTTCAACATGAGAAATTCTTGTTTAAGGAGCCTCCACAAACAAATAGTTTGTGCGAGCAAATCCGGGCCGTAAATAAGTATTTCTCTTTCAATTTTACCCATTAAAAACAAAAAGAAAGAACAAAACTGTTGGGTTTTTATGCAATCTCTTTTATTCGGTTAGTTTGATATTTTTCTAGACCATTTTTCGGCTTTTTTCGATGCAGCTTGTTCACGGCATGCTGCTGCTTTTGTTGCTACGAGACTTGCGAGTGTTGTTTGGACATTCTGTGTTGCAATTGCTCCTAGTGTTTCTCCTCAGAAGGGATTGCTATGTCTTATGCTTGTGTTTCTCTACCAATTCCATTGTTTTTTTTTTCCTTTTCTTTTTTCTAGATCTTTGGTTACCTTGAGTGACCAAAGAATCACCAGTTTGTGAATTTGGAATTGAATGAAATAAAAGTGGTGTTATGTTTTACTTCTAATAAAGTTAAAGGTCATACTCCCTTTGCCAGCAATCTATTGGGGTTACGGGGTTATGCCCTGTTAGCCCAAAGGTTTTCTTAAAAATACATTATTGATTTTGATGATAACAAACATATTTTGTTAAATGAAAAATATAATTAATTTTGTGATATGTGGTGCTCATTTGAATTAATTGTTTATTTTGTAGGTTTTGGTTAATGCACATATAGATAGATTTTATACCAAATCACAACTCCAATAGTCAAGATTTAAATTGAAGGAGAAAGATTAAAGACAAATCTTTTCCTCATTTTTTTATTGGTTCAAGCGCTCCAAATGGAAGCATAGTGTTGAAGGAAATTCAAATGGCAAAGCTTTTCAAAGGAAGTCCGTAATTTGAGACTTACAGCAATCAAATTCAAACGGCCAATCAAGCAAAATGGAAGGATTTGCAATTGCTGACTTGGTTCAATTTAAGCCATAATATAATGGCTCATTTCCAAAGTTGAATGCCTGATCCAAATGTCCACATGCATAAGCATATATACAAGGCAAGGAAGAAAAAGAATAAGGATGATTAGGTTTCCAACGGCTATTGTTTAAAAAGGGATGGATATATATACTTGGTTCAATCAAGGCCATAAAATAATGTCTTATTTCCAAATGTGGAGACTTCTTCCAATGTTCATCTTATTGAAGATTAAAAGGGACCAAATTGTTGAAGAAAGGGTCGGGGCAGTAAGTTGGAAAAAGAGAGACTTTCAATTGAGCTTCAAAGTTGGCTATTTGTTGAGAAGAAAAATCAAAGTTTTATGTTGCTTTTATCTACACTTTTGAGAGTGTTCAATTTGTGAGATTTCATTGTAAAATAGATTGTACACCCGTGTGAAAATTTATCTTTTGTGAGAAAAAATTACTTGGGTATGTGTTACTAGCACCGGAGTCAAAACTAGTTGGTTAGGTGTGACTAACACCGGATTAAAAAATAGTCGGAGCGATTGGGGGACATTGCTCGCTGTAAAGGTTTCTCTAGCACCCGCGAAGCTAGAAAGTGTTACTATTGAAGATAGTGCAGCAAATCCCGAGTTGGACACTCGGAGACTGGACTAGGCCGTGAAGTTGCGGACCGAACCATGATAAATCTCTGTGTTTGATTTCTCTCTCCTTTCTACTCTTTATTTGGTGTCATACAATTATTGTTTGTGTGCTTGAACCTATTTAATTTTATTGGGTGTTGCAGCTAGTTTATTTTATTTCGCATTATTATTTTTAGATACACAATTCACCCCCTCTTGTGTTGCTATCTGGGCCAACATGCCCGGTCATTACCTCCATAGCTCCAGAATTAATTGATGTGCACGTAAGTTAGCCCGGATATCCGATTGCCAAAAATAAATTAAAGGTCACACACTTGGCTAATCTATGAAGCAAGTTCACATGTTCTGTTTTACTTCTTAAGAAAATTAAAGGTTCGCATGTTCTGTTTTACCTCTTAACAAAATTAAAGGTCACACACTTGGCTATCTATGAACTAGGTTCACAAGTTCTTTGATATGATGTAGATCGTAAATAAAGGGGTGCAGGCTTACGGCTAGGGGTGGTGTTCCAATAAGAAAAATTCAGTTTAGTTTTAACCCAAAAATTATCCTATTCCTCTATAAAAAAACCCTTCCAAAAAAAAACCAATCAATTTCACTAACTTAAAAAAAAAAAGGGTATCATCAACAGTTTTTTTCTAAAACTAAAGTTAGTAGAACAAGTTAGTTTTTTCCTAAAACTAAATATCTAAAAAACCAAAAAAATAAAAATAAAAATAGTGGAACACCCAAGTACTCAGTTCTCGTATATAGAATCATAACTTTTCCAATTCACATCGATAAGCTAAAGTTATTAGGTCACGCCCTTCTTCTCATACCCATTTCTTTTACGAAGTTAGAAATTTACTGTGTAACAATAATTACAAGAAACACATAAGTTATTGGATGCATACCGAATAACCGGACGATAGGATGTAATGACGGTATTAAATCCTTCTTGTTACATATCAACTCTGAAGTCTAAGTTTGTTTACCTGAAAAATGGTTTAGAGCCCGTAAAACCCACACAATAATTTACCCCTGATGTCAGTTATCTACTCAAGTGAAAACATCAAGAGCACAAGTACCAAATTA
Source organism: Vaccinium macrocarpon (assembly GCA_022606695.1). Classification (NCBI taxonomy): domain Eukaryota; kingdom Viridiplantae; phylum Streptophyta; class Magnoliopsida; order Ericales; family Ericaceae; genus Vaccinium; species Vaccinium macrocarpon. Next base: position 32,199,713 of record CM040174.1, on the reverse strand, counting down.
CCTACAACAACGCATTCTGTTTTTCATTCTCACATAGCAATCTGAACTATGGTAAACATGATTGCTACCACACCAGTGACCACGTTCTTTACTTTCAAGCCTCAACTTACGACATTGTTTACACAAATCAAAATGGGCTTCGCTATTACTTTTGAAAGACACGTTCCTCTCACGCACGCGCACATGCACGCACGAAGAGCGAGAGGGGTTGGCTCACTCAAGATGTGCTTCAATGGAAATCAGAGGATAAATCAATGTGTATCAGGCCTTGTTTCCCATAGGATTATAGGATTTTATTGGAAATGGATTTTCCATAAAATCAATTTACTTAAACTAATAAAGTATAGCAGAAATAGGTAAATTACTTCTAAACTCAGATGCAAAATATGATGTGTCCCAACAGTTGCTAATGCTGCGTATGTCAATGTCCTATGCCCAATCACTTTTCGTGAGAAGAGCTTTGACAGAGATAAGTGTCTCCTAATTAAAATCATGATTTTGCCCTCCGACATAACAAGAAAGAATCTACTACCTAAAGAAAACACCAATATATTGCGTTCGGATTATTGTGCATACCGGCCCAGTAGACCGTCCAGCCCGATTTTTTTAGGGCTTGGGATAAATATTCAAGTCCATAGGGCTGGGTTGGCTTGAGATTTTAAACTCGTTTACTGAACGGGCTGGGTTTGGGAAACTCCTTTGAAGCCCGGCCCGGCCCAATTTAAATAATATTTATTTAAATACCACATATAGAGATTGATGGATATCGAAAAGTTCCATCTTTTTGAATATTTTAATTGTACTTTAATTTCTAGGTCTGTTTTAAATATTTTTGTAACAAAACTCTTAACAAATTACAAATGTAAATTTACAGATGCGAACCATGGTATCACAGGATATATCATTGGATTTGAGATGATTTGTTAAACACCCAGATAAGCCTAATGGCATAATAAATTACTCACTTTCACAATAAGGTCCCATCCGAATGAAATGCAATAACAAGACTTACATAAATTTCAGGAAAATACCGAACTGATGGGAAAAAAAATAATTAAATATCTCGCAAGGATAACAGATTTTCAACACAATTAAAGACATGCATAAAATCTGATTTAGGAACCCCTGCAATATCGATCTTTCTTGGATGAATAAGAACACCAGCTGGTCGTGGAATGTAAGTCGGTGACAGCATGATCCTCTCTTGGACCCAAACCCAGTTGTCATAGTCCTCTAGTATCCAAAGCTCCTCTGGTTCATTTCCACTTTCAGGATATTCCTGACAAGCAGCCAAATGCCCTCCAACTTCTACCAGAAGAGGCATTCGCGAGGGTCCCCTGGGCAGTGATATCACCCGAAAGATCTCATCCTTGAGGTCAAATGCCACTACAACCTCGTCAACCGGACGAGAAGATTCCCCAGTGCTGAAATTTCTCCAGTGTATAACTCCACCAAGACAAATGCCATTACCACCAAACTCAAACTGGGAGGCCGGGGGAATAACATCAATCTTTCTCCATGATTGTGTGCCCAAAGTGAAAACTTCACACTCGCAATGAAAGAACTCCAAATTTCGATGTGTGTCCTCCTTCTTTAGACGGTCTATATGCAACACTTTGTATTGCTTAGTGGAAGGATCAAACCCAAAAGCTACCAATGGTGGAGAATGGAAGTATCCGCCCGAGTAACTGAAAGATGGCAAACTAAATGGGGGAAGGCTAATGACTTCTTTGGTGATAGGATTCACTATGAAAATGGATTTTGCGCCACGATTATACCCACATATTAAGCCATTGACAGGTGCTTCCATATCAGACGAATCTGCGATCGAACATCTGAACAAGTGCTGGGCCAGTCCTCCTCCATAATCGGCCAAGAAGAAAGATGTATTCTCGAAGTCGCAGTCACCTGAAGAGATTACAAGGTGGCAGCCACCAGCTCTAGACTTGGCACGGAAATGGTGCAATTCCACAAAAGACGGATCCTCAATTACAGAGCACCAATGCTTGCAGATGCACTTGCATTGGCCTACCACCTTTGCTGGGAGTCTTGTTAGAATGTCCGCCCATATCTCACGAGGCAAGTAACCCTCATTTGCCATTCCACGAGCATTGCCAGAGGGAAATCGAAAGGTGACTTTCTTATTACACATTACATTCGATTTAAAAGCAACCAAAGCGGCGAGTAAGCTGGAACAAACAATTCAAGGCAATTAATGGGGGAGCTTGAATCTGCAATGTCCAGGAAGAGTAAAATGGATATCCAGCTGATAAAACAAAAACATCAATCAAACAAGTTTCATGAGGGCTTGATACCTAGATGATAATATAGAGAACATACGAATATCTAAAACACAAGGAAAACTTATCATAATTCTTGCGCACCTAGGTTTGGTTGGTTCAAATTAGTAAACTGTCCCGACCAAGATCGGTCAGTCTATGAAGCACAGATATGAAGCACAGATACTTTGCCGGAGGTCACGTACTTGTGTCGGAAATCAACACTCTTCAGAGTTCATACACTTGTCGAACACGTGGCCAACACGCATAGGGAGTGTTCTTATTTTCCTAGTTTATATTTTACTCACTAGGGGTACTCTGAAACGTGCTTGAGATATTCTAGGGACCCTCTATGGACACTTGCAGCCTATGAAGCACCGACACTCCTAGGAGGCGCCGCATGGGACATGAGGACACGGCAGAATACATATGGGACACGCCACGTGTCGTGTCCCCCAATTTTTTTGAATTTTTTTAGGGGGACTCGTGGGGGACATGGCCAGGGCCGGCCTTATACTTTTGAGTGCCCAAGGCAAGTTCTAAATTTTGTGCCCTTTAAACTTAACAATTTTTACATGAAAAAAAAAAAAAAAAAAAAAAAAAACTTCATCATTGTTTGAGGGCGTCTATACAAGCAACTGAGATTAATTAAAGAAAGTGTATGACCATTTCCATCCTCAAAAATCAAAATTACAATTACTCATAATGAACCCAGGTGGAGATGAAATAGATATAATAATAACTATTTGTATCAAATAGTGCTGTTATCTAGACTAATTTTAACCAAAAAGAGAGGAGGACAACAACAAGACAAAGAAAAGAAAAATGCACATTGAAAGACTTGGTGTAGGTGGCTCTTGTTAGTAGCATTAAGATCTGGAGTAGCCAAATACTAAGGAGTATGAACAAGAATGAAGGTCTGGTCAAAGGGTCTGCCTTATCTTTGTCCCACATTGGAAACAAAAGAAGGAGAAAGGTTAAGAGAAGGGATATAAAAAGAAATGAAGGAGGGACTTAATTATTAGTAGCCTATTCTGGTAAATTTGTACTTCAAACCAAATGGGCCTTTTTTTATTTTCCATTTTGGACTTTTTTAATATTGAAATTTCTGATGGTTTGAGAACAACTTTTTGAACTTATAATGAATTATTTTAAGTTATTTGGATAAAAAAAAAAAGGCTCTACCTGCCCCATTTCTATAAAATGTTGGGGCCCCAACCAAGCACTCCATTTTTGAGGTGCCCCAAACAAGCATCTATTTTTGGGTGCCCTAGGCTGTGCCAGCCTCTCAGGCAAAGGCACGGACCTGACACAGCAGGGGACAAAAAATTTGGGGTCAATTTGTAATTTTTCAAATTTTCAAAGCTCAAATTGTAATTTTTAAAATTTTTTTGAGGTGAAATTGTAATTATCAATCTATAAATTTTTAAAATTTTTAATTTTTTATAATATATATATATATATATATATATTTGCCGTGTCCCCCGCCGTATCTGTGTTTCTTTTTTCAAAATTGCCGTATCCGTGTCCGTGCTACATAACTTGCAACATATTGGGAATGGCAAATATAGCACTAGACTCTTTAAAAAATTAGGGAAGTCATGTTTGTGTGTGAATCTGTGATTAGTGATTGTTCATAGCAGTGTTGTCAAAATCGTACATACGTGAGACGAATCGTACAATTCGTAGCGTATCGTCAAAACTATCACAACTATACGTATCGTTCAACGTATCGGAATTGAACAGAAATCGTAGGATACGAAGGGCGTATCGTGAGAGTCGTCGCGTATCGGGATACGTATGCAAATCGTACGATTTTTTTCGCCAAGTTCAAAGTTACCTTTTAAAACCCAATTGAAGCTTTCAGTCGACAGAGAAGGTTTTATCGAGACCAAACTCTGGTCTCCTCTCTGCGGCCACGAAACTCGACGATGAATCTGCGATGAAATTGACGGCGAAAATCCGACTGGTTCTATTGGATCCCCTCTGATCTTTTCGCACGAAGTACGGTCGCAATTTTTTGAGGCTTCCCAGACTCTGTTCTTGCTCCTCGCCGACAGAGGGTAGTGTTCTTGCTCCTCGCCGAGAGAGAGAGAGAGAGTGAGAGAAATATGTATGCACACTGCACAGCGACACAGTATTTGGTGGTTCAAGTTTGATTCTATATATGTATTTATCACCTCTGATCTTCCCAATTTTTAAAGCTATTGGGACCCACTACTCCATTAAAATAAGTTTAGAAAGTTCCTTCCTCATTCCACGATGACTACAAGAGAAGAAAAAAAAACGTATATTTTTGCACCCTAAATGCTTTTTCATTCATAAATTCAATTAATTTTTAATTTATTGTTATTTATTTATTATTAATTAATTAATATTAAAAAAATAATCGTATCTTACGATACGCGACACGTATCCCGATACGATTCGTAAAATGAAAAAAACGATACACAATACGTATCCCGATTTCAAAAAACTGGTTCATAAATTAAAATATCAGTGTTGTAGAACATTTTTGTGAATAATGTAATAAGACATATATGGTAGTCATAAATCCATTTTTTTTCTTTCTTTTACCTAATTTATTATTTGTTTGACAACCGGCATATAACTAGGATACATGGATAAAAGTTTCAATGTGTCTTATGTAACTATCACGTTTGTGTCATGTCACGCATCCATATTGGTGCTACATGTAAGTTGCAACCTTTTGGATCAGGAACAAAAACCAGACATTTCAAATCAACATTATTATTCTTCTTTTTTTCAACAAAGACATGAAAACCTGGTTTCGTGTAACAAACAAACAATCTCAATATCCGTGAGTATGGACTTATTTAACAGTAATTATAGTTAAGCAAATATAGCACGAATAAAGCTCCCACCCAGTCACTAAGAGTCCAATCCAATCCAGTATCAGGCTATTGTAGGCCCGCTACTGGATCCACAAAAACGATCGAAGCCGTTCTTGTGAAGAGGCTTGTCAAATAGATCGTTCTTGATCAAACATGGATAGCGCCATCACAAAAATAGATTTGTGCAATGAAAAATGGTTGGAAGATTTGGAACTTCTACCATCCATTTTTCAGTCACAGATCTGTTTCGTTCAATGGAGCAATGTTGGATAAAGCCTGTTTTTTTACGTGCATAACCAAAGCTAGTTTTTAGATGAATATCCATTTCTACAAAATGATAACCCGTTCCGATAATTGGTGTTGGCCCAGGAGGGTTCCACAAAAGCCCAAAACTAGACTGAATCGAAACTGGGCGCTATATAAATTATAAGTGACTGAACGGGAGCTTCCAAAGAAGAAGAGTAAGAATTGAAACGGACCCCTTCGCATTCTGAGATTGAGATTTCGTGAGGGCGAATTGCTAAATTGATCCTTTTCAGGAAAGAGACATTCTCAATCACCTCTGAAAGACAATTTATTTACATTAAAAGAAAAATAAGAAAAAAAATGACCTTTTTGATGGAGGAAACGATTAGACCCAGAAGCTACGGATCTGTAGTTTTACCATTCTCTGCATTGATGGATGCTCTCTAATCCCAGAGCCTTGTTCTGAAAACAAAGGGCCTTTTCCGAATCTGAAAATAGACGAAAAAACGGGTCTTTGATGGAGAAAAAACGGATCTTTGATGGAGAAATTGATCCAAAATCCAACGGTATTAACGCACAAATAGATCTTCTAAGGCATCCAGTGGTAATTATGCATCAATTGATGTCAGGCTGGATTCACTCCTGTTCAATGGATCATCCACTTACTAAACTTTAATAAGCATCTAAACTACTCATAAACTGAACAAGAAGCAGAGAGAGCCAGATTGACGCAGCGAGACATACATACCTGTTCTTATCTTATCGCCACCGGAGCTTCATTCTATTAAAGATTAGATTTTGAGGTGTTTGATAGATTCCAGTCGGTGAACGACGAAGGGCCGACACACGTACGCGCACGTATATAGAGAGAGAGGAGAAATTATTCTTTGCTAGTGCATGAATGCCTGCTTTCCCTGTACGCGCACGTATATATGGAGCAGGGATTCAATGCAGAATCCACTGTCCACAATACCATCTTCCCAAGTACGGTTAATTCATGAAAATGTACCCCTATTATTTCCATCTTCATACAGACATACATGATCGTCATCACAAATCTCAAGTCATTTTATAAACTTCTCATCGTGCAGATAAACTATTCCTCACTTCCATTCTTAACATTACTAGAAACCTATTAAACTATTTCATGTGTTCTTAGCTGCCTTGCTACCTTTCAAGTACAATAAAATCAACGTTTCCGACTATTCAGGTTACAGTAACTTTGGTACTTGGTGTTTACACAACCATATTTCTCCTGTGAATATGCCCAACTCCCATACACAAAAACTGCTCAAGAGTTGGAGATCATGTACACCATTGATGTGATCCAGTCACAAATAAGATCCCATATTTCATTCTACAAACTGTTTGTGCTTTCTTTCTGCTCTGCTATATGTGTTCCTAAAATTGTTCATTCAGTCACCATCTCCCACATTGTCATTTCTAAAACCTTCTTGACAAGATGTTCAGTTAAAAAACAAATATTTTTATGAGTTTACAGTTTGTGGCCAGAGTCTCTAAGTTCGGGGTCACGGGTAAGAATTTGCGGCCACAAGGTATGAGTTTGGGGTCACGTACTCACATGGTATGAGTTTGCGGCTGTAGGGTACGAGTTTGTGGTCACGGGTAAAAATTTGCGGCCATAGGGTATTAGTTTGCGGCGGTCACATGGTATGAGTTGGTGTCCATAGAGTATGCGTTTGCAGCCACAGGGTACGAGTTGTACCATAAGGTATGATTTTTTGCGTCCTTAATTTCTGAGTTTGTGGCCACAACCTATTGATGTTTAGGCAAAAAGGAGATTTCTTTCATGAATCATTGCTAATTTGAACGGGAACTCATCTAGAATTGCCCAAAATCTTTGCAATGGGAAATGCCGTGCGGCAGTAGTCATCTAGAATTACCCTTCCCTTTTTTTTGTGTACATTTCAAACCGATTGGATGTTAAGTCGATGCATTCCTTTGTTTGAAGTGTCCCTCTACTGCCTATCATCATTCAGTTGTGCTGTGTTTTTTAATTGAGCATCATCTCAAGAAGGTTTTAGAAATGACAATGTGGGAGATGGTGACTGAATGAACAATTTTAGGAAGTCCTAAGAGGCACAGACACGCTGGTCAACCTCTCGTACCCGTATCCCGGACGTCTGGGACACGGACACGTCCAGATACGCCCCAGACACGTGTCCCGGACGCCTTTGACCGTGTCCGGCGTGTCATTGACCGTGTCCTATTAACATATCATTATTTTTTTTTAGGACACGCTGGGACACGAAGGAGGAATGAGGGAGGAGAGAAAAGAGGGAGAAAAAGAGAGGCAGATCCAGATGGGGAGGGGGATTGAGATAGAGATCGAGATAGATAAGAGATCGAGAGAAAGAGGAGAGAGAGAGAGAGAGGGGGGCAGATCGAGAGAGAGAGAGAGAGAGAGATACCTGAGGGCTGACGTTTGGGAAGTCCAGTATTCTCCATCAGGCAGTAGCTACGCTGTTTCTCTTTGTATCATTGTATTAGGGTTGATCTACTTCTCTACTTCTATTAAATAGGTTGGGCCTTCTATTTTTGAATTGGGCCATCTATTAACTCTTTGGGCTTTATTCTTTATTCTTATTGTTTGGACTTGGGCTATCTTTATTGTTTACATTTGGATTAGAACTTCTTTTACCAAGGTTGTGTAAGTTAAAATTGAAAAATATTACTGTTATCCAAAAAAAATTATATTAAAAAAATATTTTCATATAAAATAAAATATATATTTTTTATTTGACGTATCCCCAACGTATCGTATCCTAATTTTTAGAGAAATGACGTATCCACGTATCCGTGTCGTGTCGTGTCCGTGTCCGTGTCCTGCATCCGTATCAATGCTTCTTATTGGCTAGTGCAGCAGTTATAGTATCGATGCAACAGCTGAAAGGGCTGCTTGGGATTGTTTACTTCTCTAGCAAGATGCAAATAGTCCCTGTTCTATCCTCTGTTTTTCGCCCAAAAAAATGAGGTAACAAGTGTTTCCCTGATAGAGAAAAAATTGGAAAGGTCCATAGTTAGGAAAAAAACTAGGGGTGTACATGGTCCGGATTGGTTCGGATCTTCAAGGATCTAGTGACCAAACCATTTCTAACGGTTCCAAAAAGATGAGAACCAAAACCTAACCAAACTGATACCGGTAATTCTTTAACTTCTATTAATAAAAGCTTTAACATTCGTCTGAAGTAGTATATGTTGGTGTTAGTCAATGTGTGCTAGTGGGAGTTCAGAAACTTCTGGAAAATGTTGTCGTATCCATTCATTTGCTGCCTATGTCTGTACAATTACTAGCTTGTCTTACTTTCTTAGGCCTGGTTGCTACCCACCCTGGTGATGCCAATGCACAGGAAGGAATGCCAATATCACCCGGAACACTAGCATTGCCGTGTGACGAGGAAAAGATTTTCGCAGAAGATGCCTCCTCAGCCCACCAGATCAACAATTATCACTCTAACACAGATATCTCTGTAGAGATGGAATCGGTTTGGTTTCAGTTTTACCCGATTATCATCCAAACATTTTCATAAAATTTGAAATTGGAAAACATGGTCACCAAATTGATCATAAAAGTAGCCCACAACACAATTGAAAAAACACGATTGAAATAATGCTTGATAATTATTTGCTATGTTGAAGGAAGGAATTGCAGTGGGAAGGAAGGAATTGCTACTTAAAAAAACTACCAAGTTGAGACTTGGCTTACAGCGATGACTATTATCATCAGCTGCTGACCTATGGCAGGGTTCAAGCCAAAAGAATCCGCGTTTAGCTCCCTCAGATCCTACAATACGTGGGAGCCGAGTAAATAATGTACGACCCTTTCTCAAGTGTGAAAGTGGCAAAAATACAAACCTTTTTCTTCATCCTAAATTGGCCATGGCCCTATCTCATTGTTGTTTAGAGGAAATAAATGAAAATACCCCATCATCATAAAAGAGAAAAAAACAAGTTTGAGACTCCAAGAAATCTGTTATCATTTAAATACTATAAGCAGTTCTCCGTGTTGCATTTCTTTCCCACAGTAAATCCATCGCTATCATTCATAAATCTCTCAGTTGTCCATTGGCTTCCATTCAAGGAAACCAAGTATGTTGGAGACAATGCTTCTCTTCTCCCTAAACATCTACGCTCCAAAGTCCAAATGGAGTCTAACAAGCTGATTTGGTTGCTCTATGCCCAAATACTAAATAGTAGTAAAATCTTAAATTCTAGGGGGCTTCTCCTTATGTGTGTTTCCTTATTTACCTACAAGGCTTCGATAGATTCAATTGTTTCACAACCACAAGGCATAGGAAACGGGCAACCAATACACTTTTATTCTCTAGGATTATTTTCAAGTTCTGATAATCATTCGCATATACTTAGAAACATCCTATGGCCACTAACAATTAAGTATCCAAAGTTCATGAGATATGCGAACAAAGACTTTTAAATCCACAACTCAATCTACCTAATAACTTTACTCCTACTTTATGAGGAGTAGATACCTAGCACAAAAGGCCAGAAACCACCCCTTATTCATTCTCTTGAGGCAATTTTTCTTTGGATAACTAGAGATCTTTACATGCATATGAGATAGTTAAAAAACCAAACTCCAGAATGGAAGCAAGAAGTACTCAAGCTGCAAGGGAAAAGAAAAAGGGCTAAGAAACAGCGTATTCCTCACCCCCCCAGATTTTACTCTAAAAGTAAAAACTTTTTGTTAGGATGGTTCTGTTTAAGACAGGGAAGTACGTTGATGCGAGAAAGAAATTTGAAAAAGGTGCTTCCATAGGCCTTTAAAGTACGTTTACTGAGTGGATTGGGAAATGTGACATTGCAATTGCTGCCGAAGGAGAGGAAAATCTGGGGGGTGAGGAACAACCTACAGGTGTGTTCCAAGTTGATTCAGTTCCCGAAGGTGTTGTACCCCTTTGCATCAAGGCCTTAACTAAAAGTCACATAAAGGAGCAATCGCTCTTTTTGCATACAAAATTTGTGACACTAATGGAGTAGCTCCACCTGCACAATATTCCAATTGAAGAACTCTCTACGGAATTCCACTTCCTAGGGAGGGTGGATATAATGCGTCCTGTGAATCGGTCGAAGGATGATTGTTTGGATTTAAATTATCATACAGCCTTGAACAATGGGAACATGAAATCCAAGCTAAAGATAGGGGATTCAATGGCTATTCTTTATGAGTTTGTCGGAAGGGGGAGGAGGCGAAATTGCATTTGTACATGGTCAGGGCATGAAGGAATTGAGGTACTTGGGTGTTAAAATTTATAACTACTACTAGTTCAAAAACTCCGTCATGCAAAATGGCACTATATGCTAAGAACTTGTTTGTCTATTCCATTTGTTGTTTCTGCTTCAAAATGGCACCATATCGTATTGAAATTTATCGTTGTTTCTTCTCTGTAAGATATAGCGCCATATTGAAGAAGAAACAGCGAACGGAACAGACAAACAAGTTCTTAGCATATAGTGCCATTTTGCATCACGGAGTTTTTGAACTAATAGTAGTTATAAATTTCAATACCCAAGTACCTCAATTCCTTCAAGCCCTGACCATGTACAGATGCAATTTCGCCTCTTACCCCTCCTGACAAACTCATAAAGAATAGTCATTAAATCCCCTATCTTTAGCATGGATTTCATGTCCCCAATGTTCAAGGTTGTATGATAATTTAAAGCCAAACAATCATCCTTCGACCGATTCACGAGACGCACTGTATCCACCCTCCCTAGGAAGTGGAGTTCCATAGAGAGTTCTTCAATTGGAATATCCCGCACGTGGAGCTGCTCCATTATTGTCACAGATGCTGCATGCGAAAAGAGCAATTGCTTCTTTATATGACTTTTAGTTAAGGCCTTGACACAGAGGGGTACAACACCTTCGGGAACTGAATCAACCTGGAACATACCTGCAAGTTGTTCCTCACCCCTAGGTTTTCCTCTCCTCCGACAACAATTGCAATGTCACATTTTCAATCCACTTAGTAAACTTACTTTAAAGGCCTATGGAAAAGCCTTTTTCAAATTTCTTTCTCGTATCAACATACTTCCCTATCTCAAACAGAATCATCCTAACAAAAAAGTTTTTACTCGTAGCAGACATAGATTCAATTCATAGTTTTAGCAGTGAAGAATGTAATATAATGTTTTCATCCAATATACTTCAGAATAAGGTAATATGATATACGATAGTAGTTCAGAGGAAGAATATTGTAATATGATACAATTGATACATGTAGTAGATATCAAATATGAACATGAATGGCAGCATAACATAGGATTTGATAATGTCCCTTGTATATATTGTAATTTTTATCCAGAAGTCAAGAAGAGATTAGTAGTCCAGAATAGAAGAGGATTATCGTAACAGTATAGAAACCATCAACCTCACTAGCAACAATAGTTTAATATAAATAGGATGTATAATTAAAGTTTTATAGATATAAATCTAGTACCAGAACGAAATAGAACTCAAAATACATATGAAGCCTCAGCCACATTAATGTCAGGTCGGTCTATAAAATTTAATCAATGTTTAATGAATAGCCAGATTAGGATGTATTATAACTTAGGGTACGATGATTTGCGGGTGAAGCATTAAGATTCAAAGCATAAATGGCATCTTCAAGGGCCCCCTCCATTTTCTCCAACTTGACTCTGACGGAAGAACGTCCAGCCATATATTCAGAGGGCTTTTTCAACGCCTCTTCAATTGCAGCGGTATAAAGTCCCTTGGCCTCCTCAAAATTTGCATACACAACAACTGCCTTCATCACTTTATTTACAAGTTCCGTCGCCGTTGTGGAGTCCCAAAATCACCTACTAAAAAAAAGAAAAATGGATCGAGAAAACCTAACTTCTTTATGTGCGTACCTGTAAGCATGTATATTAATCCCAAAGAAAAAGAACACCGACAAAGTAGAAGAAGACCGACGAAGATGAGGGAGAAGAAAAGAAGAGGAAAGAGGTACCTAGTTTTGAACAAGAGTTGTTGCCACGTGAAAATGAATGTCGTAGCAGCAGGAATGGACAACTGTTGTAGCAGAAGGAGAAGAATTACTGTTGCTTAGGGTTACTCTTGTTTAAGTATTTGGGCTCCAAACTTGGGCTTGACTTTTGTTTTTAGCTTTTATTATACGCACATAAAGAAGTTAGGTTTTTTTCAGTCAATTTTTTTTAAGTAGGTGATTTTGGGACTCCACAATGGCAACAAAAGTTGGAAATAAAGTGATGAAGGCAGTTTTTGTGAATGCAAATTTTGGGGAGGCCGAGGACCTTTATACCGCTGCAATTGAAGAAGCATTAAAAAAGTCATCTGAATATATGGCTGGACGTTCTCCCATTAAAGTCAAGCTGAGGAAAATGTTGGGGCCCTTGAAGACGCCATTTATGCTTTGAATCTTAATGTTTCATTGACAACTCATCGTACCCTGGGGTTAACACACCCTAATCTGGCTATCCATTAAACATTGATTAAATTCTACAGACTGACCTGACATTAATGTGGCTGAGGCTTCATATGTATTTCTAGTTCTATGTCGTTCTGGTACTAGATTTATATCTATAAAAATTTTATTGTACATCCTATTTTTATTACTATTAAGCTACTGTTGCTAGTGAGGTTGATAGTTTTTATATTGTTATAATAATCCTCTTCTATTCTACACTACTAATCTCTTCTTGACTTCTATATAAAATTACAATATATACAAGGGACATTATCAAATCCTATGTTATGTTGTCATTCATGTTCACATATCTACTACATGTATCACAGGTATCGTATTACAATATTCTTCCTCTGACATGCTATCGTATATTTACATTCTTCGCTGCTAAGACGTCCCTACTAAGACTATAAAATTTTTTTGTAGGATGGTACCGGTTTTGAACGAGAACTATCGCTGCGTGGAGATGAATGTTGTAGCAGCAGAAAGAGGAAAAGAGGTACTGGCCGATACGTGTCGGATTTAAGAGAAATTGGTAACCTCACCCTCGAATACTGTCCCGGCTTAGATACTGGCAATTTCGGATAATCTCGGATGAGAAGCCGGTAGGAACGATTTCATCCAGTATTGTTTTCTACAAAAGCAAATCGCGTTCGAATCGGAACCAGAAACAGGGGGGAGAAACTTACTAACCGAAATCTTCTCTTCTTCGCCTCTCAAGTCTCATCCTCTGCGATAGTCGTCGTCTTCTAGTCGCCGTCGTTTGGTCTTGGATCATCCTCGTTGTCGTCTTTCCAGCTCTGTCTTTGTTCGATGGTATGCGAGAAAGAGTGTGAGTGAGAGAGAGAGAGAGAATTGTACTGTTTTCACTCCAGAGATTGTCATGGAATTGGAAGGGAAGAGCGAATAGTGAATACAGCGGTATGAAAGACTACTTATTAAACGGTACCATATGGTATTTAAAAGGCAAGGCCTTGAAAAAGCTCAAACAATTAGAATTTTTTAATATTTTGAATTAAATAAGTATTAAATAAATAGACAAATATTTTTAATTGGGGAATAAGTAAGGATTTCATGTAGAGTGCTTGTGACCTAACTTTGTTGTTGATAGCATCGCCCCAAGCGTAGGGCTAGGTCAATTGCAGCATAATACCCAAAAGTACCGGGGTCTATTTCCCAGGGGAAGGGTCTGAGCTAGTGAGAGGCTCACTTTACGGTAGGGGTTTTGGCGTTAGGACAGCCAACTTTTTTGTTTGGTTTGTGGAATTCTCTCTACCTCTAAATGACTAGAAAATGAAGTTTGACTCGTATTTAAAGGTGGCAAGGTCTAGGGGTTTTCAACACCCATACCTTAGGTAAATTCACTTTTCTTAATGATAACTTAGTTGAGTTCCAAGGCCGGATGTCTCAACCAGAAGATTTAACAATGAAAATCATTTATGAGGTTTATAAATGGAAAGAACCTCATTTGTGCATTTTATCGAACACTTAGAGTGTCATGGTTCCAAGCATTGTGTGTGTCAAGTGATTTGTCTACACTCAATCAAAGAAGATCAAAGTTTGAGTGATCTATCCATTCACAAACCCACAAATTCTAGAAAATGAGTTCAACAATGGGATAAACTCTTTTGATCATTTTTACAAACACTTGGAGTGACATAGCTCCACGCATTATATGTGGCAAGAGATGAAGTCCTTGCCTACACATAATCAAGAAGGTTAACAACTTCAAGTTTTGATACATAAAACTGAGTCTAGCCCAAAATCAAACCAAACTTTAAGATTAAATGAGAGAAAAGTGAAATCTACCTAAGTCATGGGGTTTTAATCACCCCATGGCCAAGCCTTAATCTACTACTCACAAAAACTACAAAGAATCAGAATCATAGAAATAGCCAAGGAAAAAAATAGAGACATGCTAAAAAATAAAATAAACTTGATTAAAGACGAGATTCTTAAAGAAAATTGAAGTACTTACAACTTTAATGAAGGGCTTAAACTTGAAAATGCAAGGAAAATATCTAAAATCCACCTAAAACTCAAGGTTTTGGGGGAGAGCTACAAGGGAGGTAAAGAGAGAAAGTGGAATGAAGAATACCCTAAAAATTTGAGGTTGGGGGGCTTTTATAGCCACTAAAAGTCGTGCTACATATTACAAAAATACCCCTAAATTTGGTCTTGATTGGGCTCCAAAAATCTAGAATTTTGATGCTTGAACCGGTACAAGGAAATGCTAGAACCGGTTTTGGAATGATTTTTAACTCACTGATTTTCTAGAACCAGTACATGGAAAAGGGTTGAACTGGTACAAGTTTTGTAGATGAATTTTTTACCCAACTTCGCGGGCTTACCCCGGCTTTGTTCAAACTTGGAATGAGGCTATTCTTGAACCGTTGTAAAGCTCTATGAGTCTACTTTCAAACCCAATTAACCTCATATTCATAGCCTTTGTACCTTGAGAGAAATGGGTCTTTTCTTATAAGGGTGTGTTTGGTTGGATGGAATGGAATATACATTGGAATGGAATTAAGAATGGAATAGAATATGAGGAATTGAGATTGGAATCCTCATTCTCATTCCCATGTTTGGTTGTGGTTGAGAATCCATAGCAAGAATGGAATTCTCATTTCAATTCTCTTTCCAATTCATGCGTTTGGTATGCTAGAATCACATTTGAATTGACAAAAAAAAAAAAGGAGAGATGAGCATGGATCTTCACAAATTAAACTCTCCCTTAAGCAAAGACTTCACAAAAGGTTCTTTCTCCTCATCTTTCAAGGTAAAAAACACACCCAGTCATCTCATGACCACGAGCTATAGCAAGCAAGGCTCTACGGCGTTGAATCATAGATAGATTTGAAAGCTTCAGAAGCTCTTCATTTATCATGTCCCTCTTCTTAGCTATAGCAAGATCCACGCCAAGAGCTTCACTAAACTTCTCTGTTGCTTCTTCAATCTTTGAACCGATGATCATTGTTGCTTCATGGAATGCATACAAACTATCATCAACTCTCTTTCTCTTTTTCCCTTGAGAAGTACTCTTTTCTTTGTTTAACAAGAAGTGTTCCATTTCTTCAATACCAATGCCTAAATTTTCTGTATCACAATTGCCTTCATTCTTACTCTCCTCCTCTAATACATCTTCAATGGTAACAACATTCTTTCTTGTGGCACGATCTTTCCCAAAGACAGTTAAAAGCATCTCAAAGTGTGAGAAACTGTTATTTCTCCAAGAAGCTGCATCTTTATGGCTCTGAATCACCATGAGAATAGAAATTCAATACCACAATTGTAGAATAACATCTTTCGTTAACGTCTTGATATGTTATTACTTATAAAGATGCAACATATATACTTATAAAGATGCAAAAGCTGATATACAACGCACAACATTTGGATGTCATGGGAAACCAAGGGAGTTCAAAAAGCAGTTTCAGAAACAAGTAAATTTACACATCAAGCAAAACTAATCCATGTGCTACTAAGAATGTCAAATTTCAAGACTTGTAGGCCATAAATCATCCTGAGCACTTTCATCCACAAGCTAAGAATCACATAGAGAAAATGGCAGATCATGAACAAAAATTTGGTATACAAAAGATGTTTATTTAATCACCGTACAGTGAGTTCACACATGTTGCACACACCCCACAACTTGGGGCCAGGCTCTTGTGGGCATCATTCATAGTTAGCCCATCTCAGTTTAATAGCCATAGGAAAAATAAAACAAAACAAAAAAAGTAACAAGCTATAACCTTGCATCTACAATAATATGTTACATCTTATACTAGTACTTAGGTCATAGTATAAGCTTTATTCTCTGGTCGATCTAAAGAGAAGAAGGAACCAGTGTTCTTGAAGGGAAGAGTGGTCAGTGAATCATAAAGAAGAGGAAAACAAGAAAAAACCCAACTACCCAAGCTTTATTCTCTTGTCAGTGCTATTATTTGGACCCTTTTGAATCTGCTACTAGAATCTCATTAGTGTGACAAAGTATGCAACTAGCTAGATTAATTTTGAGAACAAAACAATACCCAGAAAAGAAATAAAGACACACAAGACAAAAAAAAAAGGCACAATACCTTAACATAACCATCCCAAATATCGTTTTCAGCGACCACCATATTTGTGTTTGGATCCCATCCGAAGGTGCTAGTGCTCCCTCCAAAGATCATATCATACATAGTGGTAACATCTTTCTTTAACGTCTTGATCCTAGATTTGATGTGTGGTTTAACCTTTATCCCATGTCCAGGTAATTTCTCACGTAATACTCCTTCAATCACTATGAGGGATCCTACTTTGAGCCCATTATCTCTTTTGCCCCCTTTACTCACCAAGTCGTGTAGAGCATAAATCAACTATCTGTCCCCCTCATCATTCCATTTTTTGTGTACCTTCTTTTCCATACTCGTGCCTAAAAAAATACAAAGTGATAACATCACAAACAAGATAACATAATGGGATTCTCCATAAGATGCAAATCTGATTGAAATGCACAATTCTCATAGTTTCAAATGTTAAAAGGAAGCAAAAATATCAAGAATGTTCATCTATTACATAACATTAATAAATTAAACTGGCAATGAATCCTGCATTGCTCTTTTCAGCTCTTCTTGTCATTGCATATCATCTTCTTGCTCTTCTACTTGCTCTCCATGCGATAAACATAGAATTGGCCTTGTTGTCTCTAAATGAGGTCCATTGTGGTGATGTCTCAACACTAGAAACTATATTTGTGTCCTCTCCATCCCTATTCTCAATGAATGCTATATTTTCATAAGGGTCTTTTTTTAACTCATTCCTTATGTAATTATTTAGCAAACAACAAGCCAAGATAATTTGATTTTCAATTCTAATGGGATAAAAAGAAGGAATCCTAAGAATCGCAAATCGCTTTTCAATATCGCAAAGACCCTTTCTATCGCATTTCAAGCACTTGAATGCTTCATATTGAAAAATTCCTCCTTAGTTGTAGGTTGATGTCCATTCTTCCAATCATTCAAATGGTTCCGTTGACCTCTATAGGGTGCAAGAAATCCTTCACCATTGGTATACCCTGCATCAACCAAATAGTAGGTACATTGACAAATGAATAGTTTAAAATTATGTTAGTGTATGTGACCTCAAAACCAAAAGTCATTATACTTTTTTTGGTGTCATGGTGTCTCACCACATGGAACAACTAGACCATGGGCTCTATTAATTGCATCTCGTAACGCCCTTCCAACCAAGTAATTGCCCCTGTCGAGCGATGAAAATCATTTTGAAGTGTCCTGTTTTTTATATGATGAGCAAGGGTATGCAAAAAAATTGCAACTTGCTCATCAACTAACATGTGTCTAGTTGGCTCTAGCTTCCCAATTGTGCTAAGCAAGTGGCACAACTTCACAAATGGCTGCCTAGGCATTCTAAAATCGTTCATATATTTACTATCACTTTCATACACCCATTTTTCAATTACATCTCTGTTATCGTAGAAATCTAACCGATATCTAGACCTAACCCGTAGCATGGATTGTCTTTCAAACATTCTATACACTAATCCCATGAATAGCCCAAGTAAATGGAGAATGTACAACCACCACTGCATAGCCATTGCAAATTTTACCTGTTTCACTTTCTTTTTTGATAAACTAAGCTGTGCCATAGCTAAAAAAAGAAAAATAATAACAAAAACATAAGCCAGAATAAGTAGACACCAAAGAGAGGCAAATCAGCATCAGCAAAGGAATGGGAAAAACAGCCACGAAGGTTTAACAACACGTATGTATTAGAACAAGAATTAAGTTGCCTACGTAATATTCACATTTCTCTGCACCTCAATTTAAGTTCGGTTATTTCTGTAGCTCCAAATCCATCCAGAACTTGATGCTGGAATTGTAATTTTCCTCACTCTTTTCATTTTATATCCTCTAGAGATACAATTCTAAAAGCAAGTTATTTCTCAAGCCAAAGAGAAGATTAAGGTTGTGGTAAAGGTGTCTAGCTATTATAAAAAAAAGTCACTGAAAAAGACTTGACCGATTCTATATGCATGTACTGGTACTTGGGAATCTCAAACATTGTCACCGTAAGCGGAGCTATTGATGTTCTTATTTGAGTATCAGAATATCTTTATATCATCTCAAAAAACAGTCAACCCACGTCTAAATAAGAATTAAGAAATCCTAGATGAATTATATACAGATGGAATAAATCCTCCAAAAAACCCTTTGTAAAACAAAAGCTAAGTGATAATACTTTGATTAGAAAGTGCTTGAACAACTGCATTTTTTTCTTTCTGAGTGGAGATACTTATATATAGCTAGATGGAATCCTCCCAAAAGTCCCAACAAAACGAATTATTCCTTGGTGAGATGATGATTGATAAGAGGATCACAAGATAGTAATAAATTGCATGCACTTGGTTTAGCTTTCTTTGAGATGATGATTACCAAATCAACCAGAATCTGAAGTAAACTTAAAAATTGTTCAAGCGCTAGTTCAAATCTACCTTCTAAACCGTATAAAATTAAGACAAATGAAAATCTGTCTAGAGGATCACAAGATTCACAACTTAGAAATCAATTTGATACAAGACCCTATAAAATAAAAAACGCAACTCCATCTATGTAGAAACAGATCTCGGAGAGAGAGAGAGAGAGAGAGAGAGAGAGAGGAGAGCCGATCGTTGATTTGTGAGTCAAATTGAGAGAGAGCCAATCGTCGATTTGATTCAGAGAGAGAGAGAGAGAGTGATGTCGATTTGTGAGTCGGGGATGTGGACGGGTTCAGAAAGATGGATATGTATGAGTGAGGTATAGAATGGGGCAGGAATAGAATTAGAATTCTTGACTTTTTTAACGGAATATGTATTCCCTTATTTGGGTGAATAGTTATTCCTTTTGGAATACACGTTCCTTCATTTATTTACGAACCAAACACCAGAATAGATATTCCATTGGAATAGTAATTCCATTCCGAAGTTTATTCCATCGAACCAAACACACCCTATGTATGTTGGATTTCCTCGAGGCTCATAGCTCCATTTTCATGTTCCTTTGCTCCGGGCCTTCATTGGACCTTCCAAAACTCCTCGAATCGACTTCTAAGCTTCGGTGAATGTCCTCCAATGCATTGCGGGTCCTTGGGTACTTCCGCATTCAACCGGAGATTATTTGGAGCTCTAGACACGCCTTTTAGCTCATATTTCTTGAAACTCGTAAAAAACACACCTCTCGCAAAATTAATTGTATAAAGCCAAATATGCAAGTGTCTCTGATAAAATTAAACGAGATGAGCCCTGTTATTTACACTATTGAGGGCTTATCATAGGGAAAATACCAAGTATCCCAAAAATTACTCCTAATGTGAAAGTAATTGTTCAAATTTACTTGGATAATTATCTAAACCTTGCTTTTTGTTGATTAAAGAAAGGGAAATACACATGTCAGGTGCTAGCAAGGTTTTGAATTGGATCATATGGAAAAAAATTTAGATTTATATATTTGTATATAAATAGTACCGCTAAAATCCAAAACAGTACCCGGTACCGTACCGTACTTGTGACAATCCGACTTTTTAAACACCTCAAAATAAATGGTATTTCTAACAACCTCAAAACAACAACACTAATTTCTTCAATATAGTTTCTCAGAGCCAATCCTCCAATCCATCCACTGCTGTGGACCTGAAAAGTATGGTTTTTAAAAATTTCGTAAGCTAAAGCTCATATGAAACACGGCATATCTTATAAACACTCAAATCATGGATCAAGTTGCCAAGAAATAAAAGGAGTCTTGATAACAAGAAACCAAAACTTTCAGTTCATTTTAGAGTACAATCCAACTTTTAGGTTCAAGCATAAAACCATCATGATATTAAAATATCACATTTCATAATATCCGTCGATTTCACACATCTTTCAAGAACATGTTTCGACCAGAATAAAAGAAGAGCGATCTCTTGCAATAATGGGAATGACATCAAACCCTCTTGGTACTTGACCCGCATCTCCCACCCTTATACCACCAATCCACTTTGTCTGTTCAGATGTATCGACAAAAAATATATAATTTTGCCAAGTTCAGTTCACATATCAACCAATATCCATGATTCAATTTAAAACACAATTCTAAAATCTTTCAACACATAGAAAACACTTCAAAAATAGAGATGTAAACAAGAAATGCGTGTTTCACCTTATATCTGATGATGAAGCTAACAAAACACACGTCTCATACCACCCGGTACCTCAAAATAATCACGACAATAGGATACGTGAAGTCCACTGCCTCCCTCGACTTCATCCAGTCTACTGCCCCAACGAAATGAGTCTCTCCTTTAAACTCATTCATTTAAGTAGCTGGCCTCCTTGGTATATATAGAATACCCCTCACAATAATTCTATGCAGCAACAAAACCCATCGATTTCTCTCTCTCGGTGCAATAAAACATAAGAGACCAAGAAGTTTCCTTGGTTTAGAAACTTGAAGAATGATATGGAATATACTAGCATGATGTGGCAGTACTAGACATGTGTCAAAATGAGGCCACAATTAAGTTACTTAGTCACAATTCTCCCAAGCCACACGTCCAATACAAAGAATATGAGACCATCTTCTTCTTCTTCTTCTTCTTCTTCTTCTTCTTTTTTCTCTCTTTTTTTTTTCTTTCCTAGCTTAAGACATAATCACTTCTAAAAATTAGGGGTGTTTTACAGTAGGAAAACTAGTACCCTAGTCGATATGGAATTCATAACTTTGTTGTTGCAGCAGAAGGAGAAGAACGACTGATGCTTAGGGTTACTCTTGTTTTAAGTATTTGGGCTCTAAACTTGGGCTTTACTCTTGTTTTTAGATTTTATTATTTTGGGATCCAACATTGGGCTTGTACGTTTAGGGGGTGTTTCACTAACAAAAAACTGTTTTTTTTTAAAACCGAGATAGGTCATTCTCTCACAATGTCACATAAAAAACCGTGAAAAACCAATTTATTCAAAAAAAAAAAAAAACTTAGTGGAACACCCTAACGTTATATCAGGTTTACTTGTTCTTATTGAGCTACTAATGGACTTGACATTTGCACAAATATAGTGAAAGCATATTCCATACTTCTTTATGGGCTTTTATTATGTAATTGTATTACAAAAATCATCTATTATTTCATATATTTAATTCTACAAATATATTAAAAAATATTATAAATATTATTTTTAACGTATCCCCGCACCTGTATCTAAATCTGGATCCGTATCTAAGTATCCCCAATTTTTAAATTTTAGGTATCCGACCCTTGGATATGAAAATAAGCCAAAACGACGTCGTTTTGCTTATAAATGAGTATTGCCTTGTTGCATGACTAAAGTAATTGATGTCTGTTTAGTGCAAATTCCGAGTCTAGTTTCAATGGTTTTTTCTTTCTTTCCAGAGTGTTATAACATAATATCTAATAAAAATATCATTTTCATTCATAGATATATAACATTAACACATACACCTCCGTCCAGCATCCACAAAAGCACCCAAAAAACAGCCCCAAAATGAAACTTAACCAGAAAACCCCAAAATCTAAAATCTACTACTACAACATCAAACCATTTCCGCAAGCCAAACCACCACTGCTACCGCTAGTACATTTTTTTTTTCTAAACTGCTTCATCATTATCTTCCCAATCACCATTGCAATGATCATCATCCAAGTGGCACTCAAAGCTAAAGCCATTTTTCTCTCTCTCAGTGTCGGAACATGGATTTGAAAGTAGGAGTGGCACCCATTAAATTCAATATATTTAATATCAAAAAGAAGTACACGTGCCGTAAGGTTTACCATGCATAATACCAAAAAAAAACACACTTGTCTTCATAGAGTAATCATTCATAGTGTAAGGCTATGTTTGATAAGACTGAAAGCTGAAAGTTGAAAATTAAGTACTGAAAACTGAATGCTGAATTTTGAAACTAAAAAGTTGTTTGATAAAACATATTAAACACTTGAATTGAAATTATTTTTTTTTGGTTCTAATTGTCTTTTAATTTTACTAATGGTCATCATGTATTTGTGGTAGTGGTGGAGTGGTGATTGGGAGGTGGTGAGGTGGCGGTGGCAGTGGAGTAATGGTGGTGGTGGAATGATGGTGAGTTGTGGTGGCAATAGAGTAACAGTGGTGGTGGTGGTGTGATGGTTATGGCGTCGTGGTGGTGGTGGGCTGAGTGGAATGCTAGTGGTGGTGGTGGTGGAGGAGGAGGAGTGGTGGTAGTGAAGTGATGGCAGTGGTATGGCAATAGTGGTGGTGGAATATGGGTAACGGCGGCGGCAACGGTGGTGCAATGGTGGTGGTTGTGGTGGTAGCAGCATGGTGGCGGCGGCGATGGTGCAATAGTGGTGGTGGTGGTGGTTGTGGTAGTGGTGGTGGTGGTGGTGGTGGTGGTGATAGCAGCAATGTGATGGTTGATTGTAAGCACATAGGAATTCAGCCACAATTACGTAGCTCAAAGCTACTTAATTTTTATCAATTTTTTGGCCTACATTTAGGTGGCATTTAATCTGTTAAGTAACATAAAAATGTGGTTATCAAACATAGCTACTTAATGACTTATTACTTAATTGATTCAGTTTTAAGTATTGAATTTGTGTTATCAAACAAGGCCTAAATTTTTGTCAAAATAGAGCACAACATGCTTCTAAATTTTAAAATAAATGTTTACAACAAAATTTGAACCAAATTGTTATAACCCTAACAAAATAAAACAAGTATAACCCACTTATAAAAGCTCATATATAATAAATATATAAGGATAATAGTTGTCTGATATTAGATTCAATGTGGAAACACTGAAAAATTGAAGAGAATTAAATATGTTGTGCATACAGCTTTCATCATAAATATGTTATGCATTTTTGTCAGCACTAGATGGAAATTTTAGAGCCGCTCTTGAACTCGGCCCCCTGAATTCTCAATTCTAGCTCCGCCACTGAACCAAGGTGAAGCCTTTGCATTCATTGTTGGGGCAGCTAGAAAACCTTTTTCCAGGATTCATATTACTCCATGAGGTTTGTAACAAGCGTTGGCTTCGGCATAGTATGCAGAGGTTGTCTTCCATGTGATTGAAATGCGGAGGAGGAAGAGGTTGGACGGTGTCGGCTCTGAGTTTTTTAAGGCCGGATGCTAACTTTATTTTTGAGACTCATTGCATAAGACGAAAAAAAAAAGACTATACAAGAATTAAAACAATAATAACACAAAGCTCGATAATCATTTTATACGTTAATCTGAAATATATTACGTAAACATCACCTTTGTCGCATTTTTCGCAGCAAAAATTGTAATTAAGCTCTCATAATCAAGTTTAGATGCATATCTATATATAAGGGTATAAAGATATAAGGGGGCACACAAAATTAATCAAAATTTAGGGGCTATATGTGGTCTCATCGTAAGGCGTATGTCCAAAGCGGGTCTGAGGATGGATGATGGATGCTCTGTTTCGTTACAGAGGAGGGAATGGATATCTATTGGTTTAGAAATGAGAGAGAGGGTTTAAGGGGTGTTTCACTAACAAAAAACTATTTTTTCCAAACACTGAGACATGTCATTCTCTTACAACACATCACATAAAAAAAAGTGAAAAACCAATTTTTTCAAAAAACTGGGTTAGTGGAACACTTCCTAAGTAGGTGGGAGAAAAGGAGGGAAAAAACAAGAGATATGTCCTTCTCCCTACAAAAAAAAAAAGACTGAAATTGTTTGGTTGAGAGTTTTGAGAAGAATATTTTGAGAAATATTTTTGAGATAGTGTTTGGATAAGTTTTTGAAAAAAAGTAATAATTAGAAAGATGTATAATAATTAAAGAGAGAAATGAGAATAATGATTGAAGAGAGGTATGAGTAGAGAGAAATGTGATTAATGATTAGAGAGATAAGATATGGATAAAGAATCTTTCTGAAATTCTTTTAGGAAATATGAAGTGAATACAGTGCGGACCCCACACCCCATGTGAGTGAGGTTGTGGTTGGTTGTGACACAAAGTTTGTGTCACTATCATTATTCCTCCAAAATATCCCCACACGCCTAAAGTTGCCATGTCAGCAACAAAAGTGCAACCTGGGCATGTTCCGTCCAAATTTGGACGGCAAATTGGGGCTGGGTTGCAATTTAATAACGGGGATCTTTTTGAAAATTTCCCTTTTAAGAGAGAGAAAAGGCGATGAGAGGAATGGAAATATGAGGCCGGGCTTCGTTTAGGCCTTGTTCGTTTTGGTTTTCAAGAACCAATTTTCCCAATTATTATTCAATTATTATCCCTATTTTTATTTTTTATTTTTATTTTTCTCTCTATCTCTCTCCAATCATTAATACCCATTTTTTTAATTATTATCTTTATTTCTCCCTCTAATCATTACAAAACTCAAAACTCAAACAAAACACAACCTTACACGGATAGTTATCCGTTTGGAACTCATGGAAAGTGGAGTAAAAGGAAAAAAATAATTTTAAGAAAGAAAATTTCACCGTGCTATGAACTCTAATATGTTATTTTCTCCTCTTTTCTCTGAGAAGAGAATTTAATTTTCTTCTCTTTTACTTCCTTATCCCTATATTCCAAACTAAAGATTCATCTGGGTGCAAGACTTATTGACGACTAAGATTTTTGTAACCCTGCGTCGAACCAAATTCTTTATAGGATTTTGGTTTTCTCAGGGCTAATAAAATCAGTCTCGAAATCATAGCCATCGTATATATAGTAATTCATAACAGTTGGCATTACAAAAATTTCAAACAATTGATAAGAATTTTTGTGCCAATGGTTCGAATTAAGCTGAGGATTACTGAACTTGTACAAAAGAGGTTATGAATTCATGTGGATTCAAAGCTATTGATATTGTACATGTTTAAGTAGGGGTGTCTTTTCGTAGTATAATTTCCCGTATGCTAGAGCTTAAGCAGAAATTATAACAATCGCGAGTAAAACCCATGATCTTCTACGTTTATTGCAGTAGTGTGATGATCAAAATGCTCTTACTGTGGTAGTACATCAAATTATGGATATGGTTCAAGAAATTGGTTTATGATTTGGCTTTATACTAATTTATCAGTTTCGAAGTCAAAAGTAAGGAACTGTTGATTCGTCGACTTGTTTTCCAATGTGCACTGATTAGTATAATTGTTTTACCTGAGGTCCATAATGTACTTTTTTATTGTTAAACACAATTGGAATGTGACGAAATTTGGAAAGGCCTTTCTGTGAATTCCCGAGAGTGGAATTGTGAAACCAGAGTCTGGCCGGCCAATAGGTCCTGAAAGAATAGTCAGCAGATCGAGAGCTCTTGGTTTATGCTGTACTTTGGCCAGCCGATAGGTCCTGAAAGATGGTCAGTGGATTGAGAGTGGGAAATGATAAATTTGTGAAATTGTAAGACCCGAGTCTGGCCAGCTGGTAGGTCCTAAAAGAATAGTCAGTGAATCCAGTACTCATTTAGCTCTTTTTTAATTAAATGATATAAATAATGCGTTCGAAAGTCAGGGTGTTACAGATTAAATGTCAGCAATTTTTAGATTGTGGACTAAATTGAGACACGGTTAATACTTTGGGGACCAAAAAGGTTAATAAGTCAACTCCAACCACTATTCTTCAATTTTTTAAAATTTTATCCTTTTCTCTCAAAACCAAATTTAAAATTATCAATGTTATTAAATTTACTAAATATTTGATGACTGGTCACATTCTAAAGGTATTTTGAAATAAAATGAAGAAGGTTCCTCATATTTTGAATGATCTTTCAAATGTGAATTATAAAAAATGGTTATTCATTTTGAAGAACTCAAATGAAGTATGATTGGAGGAGGGAGGTTCGCATAATGAAAATATGAAGAACCAAAATACTGAAAATAGTATAACAATAATGAAAGAGGTGACCTTGCTTGCTAAACCAAATGCATGAAAAGAGTAGGCAACATTCCAAAAAAAAAAAAGAGCAATCACATATTCTCAATTGTTTTTTTGGTTAAAAGTTGAAAATTCTAATCTATTTAAATCATTGGGGCCGGGTGAGCAGTGGAGTTTGAACCCTCACAAATTGAATAGCGTATTGCCAGCCCTATCAATTATGGTCCCAATTGGTGGCAAGTTAATTTCTTAAGGTAGGGTGGTGCTAACTGCTATGTGCAAAAATTGGAAAACATGGTATGAAAGGCCACCACCATAACTCCAATCCAAACAGATCCGGCGATGTAGAGCGGTAGATGCTGTGCGCCGTATTATGCAGCAAAACTACGTCGTTCTGCTTGATTTTTTAGCACACCCATGAAGCCTCCAACTTCCAAGAGCCTTGTTCAAAGGGAGAAAAAATCACTACAAAGTACATAAACCCAATATATATATACCTTACCCCAAAGAGCATAAATCACCAAAACTTAAACCCCAAAATCAACTTTCCAAACAGGACTCTCGGAAGTTTTGGAGTTGTACCAAGAAAATGAGCAAAATAATGTAGTTTTGTCGCACAACGCCTACCTCGGATTCAAACCAAACGTACTAGAGTATGATAACATAAGCATGTCCTAAAAAAAAAAAAAAAAGAAAAGAAGCTATTTGGTGATTGAAGGGGTCTTTCCCATTCAGTGCATAATGATTCTCTACACAAAGCAAAGAACAAAATATTTATAGGTTTCAATGAAATATTATTAAACATGTCGTTTTGTGGAAGTACCGTATAATGCCCAATTTCACTATAAAACAATTCTCGAACAAACCAATGGAGCAAATACGATTGAATACTACACTCTTGACTGATATTGTATTTTATTTTTATTTTTTGGCTAAACAAAAAGGTTGGGAGGGAAAGACGATATCGAATTGCAACTCTCCTCGCGGAAGGGAGGCTCCCAATTATCATAAAAATTAGATGAAAGAGAGCAAAATACCGACCTTGCTTCAACCGGTTTCGAAACAGATTATTCACAATAGGACCGGAATTTTTCTAACATAAATTTATTAACTTGTTGGTTCGTTCCCCGACACAAAAGTATTAACAACTGATTTATTATAGTACTCCTACGTAAATGATTTTAGCACCTCACTTTTTTTAAGTACAACTAGAACTTGTTTATCAATTTCTTATACTGTCTTTTCGGCTCTTCTCAAGAGAAAAATTTGGGTGTTGGATGATTACCACCTGATCGAATTGATCGGGTCATGTAGGAAGACGATTCAAGTCTATGTCTAGCGGTCTGCGTTCTTTATGGTTGGCCTTGTCTAGTTCTCTTCGTAGTTTCTTCTTCTCTTTGTCTTTGTCAACTTCCTCACTCCTCTTTTTTTTAAGGGAAAGCTGGTCTACATTTCTTGTGAATTCAAACCTCTTTATGTTGTTGTTGTTGTTGTAATTGACACATCGTAATGCGATGAGGTCACCTTCCATTAGGGGCACTCCATGAACAAAGTCTGTCCTCCAACACCCCTCAAATCTGTACTGTGGAGGATCTTGCTCACTGAATTTCTTCAACATCAACCGGTAACTTTGCCTTCTGTCAATGTCGTAGACAGGAGCACTAATTCTCTGTGTCTGTTGTAGGGTGTTTCGATCATCCTGTGTCATTTTGGGTAGAAGACGCGCTTCGAATTGATCCAATGGTACATTCAGATAGCCACTGCAGATGTCATTGCGTTCCAGTATTTTAAACCAGTCCCACTCTTCGGCTACAGGACCAGCCTACACGCAGAACCGGCTTAGGCATAAATCAGATGAACCTCTTGGCTTGAGGCCCACCAAAAAATCTAAAATTTTAAGGCCCCTAATTAGTTAGGACCTCTACATATATATACTAGACCCAATACAATTTTTGTGTAATCCATCCATACAAAAAATGGTCCAATTTGAAGATGCTTGATTATGAAGACTTAATTAAGAGATTTCAAAAGATTTTTGCAACCCAGTTGCTAAAATCAACCCAGATTTTAGCACCTGTTGAACTCACTTGCTAAAATCAAATGGAAAACTCAGCCATACGTTTGCCGCTAAAAGTGCAAGACGACGAATGTTCAAATGATGGATTTTGAAATATTGTAGCAGTTGTATATTTTTGGATAACTACAGGTTTGCATTTGTAATGATAAATCTTTTATAATAGTTTTTATAAAGATTCTTTATTGGCAAATTTTTGTATGTAACATGTAGGGTGGGTCTCGTTTAATAAGTTCGATTTAGGCCTCCAAAATCTATGAGCCTGCTCTGTCTAAACGGCATTGAAAAATAAATTTTGTGACCAAAAACTCTGCGTACTATTACATCCGAAGTGCACACGATTGACTTGTCTTATCAAACAAAAATCATACGTAACATACACCAATAATAATAAAAATGTGTAACAAGTATTTATCTACTCCCTCCATCCCAAAAAGTTTGACCTACTTTCTTTTTTTGGCTGTCCCAAAATATAGAACCAATTTAAAAATTTCAACAAAGGAAAGTTGGTAAATTTCATTTCTACTCTTAAGATGCATTTAACAATCCAAACAATGAGGTCAAAAGAAAAATATTTGAAAATTTTAAAGTTTAAAGTGCGTTTTAAAATTTTGAAAAAGGTCTCTGATTACATTGGCGTCAAGATTTTCCGTTTTATGGAAAACAATGTACTAAATTCTAAACTTGATTAACTCCTATTTTATTAGAGTCAACTAATTAATGAAGGGCAAACTTGAAAAATTACAATTTTTGGGTAACAATGTGTATGTACATAAAATCTGAAAATCTGTAAGTAGGCCAAACTTTTTGGGACGGAGGGAGTATGTATTATTTCTACAGTATTGAAAATTATGAGAAACAAAAATATATATTTGGTATTAATTATCATCATTTCCAAATGACCCCCAAATGATAATCTAATCTAAAAATGAAAGTAAAATTAATTTTAAGATCTGAGAAAAATTATCGCAGCTTGAAAGAACCGCGAGAGCTAATCCAAAATGGCCAGCAAATAGGAGAAAATTAATCAAGTTTTTCACTCATGCTTATGTGTCCTTGTAAACTTTTGATGTGCATTAGGGTATTGCAAAATACAAAAATTTCACACATTCTTTTAACACACTTTGAAAATTAAGGTATGAGAAAAAATGTTAGATTGTTACAGTTTATACACGAATGCAGAGGTTTGCAAAGAGAAAAGATCATTCTCACCATTCTTGGAGAGAAGCAACTTCAGCGAGCAGAGTTGTCTAATTAATTTACTCTTTTTTTTTATATCGTAGTGCCATTTAAGTAGCAAGTATATTATTATATATATATAGCTTTGAAAGAACAATTAGCTAGCATGCATGGCGTTAATATTGGGGATTAAGGGCTAATAAATTTGATACCTTTGAAAATAGATATTTTGATCTCTTAGGCCTATAATTATTGAGACACGCTCTTTGTTGGATATATGTATATATATATATATATATATATATATATACACACACACACACATATACATTTCCCATCTTTAATGTATATATTTATAGGAAATATTTTTAACAAGCTTTATGCGATAATCAAGTCTGAACACGTACAAATCTAATATCGTATTCCTGTGATCTTTGGTCACGCTTATAATGAGGAGACATGTAATCTCATCAAACGAGTAATATATCACCAAATTGACATGGAGTGTTTTAACATTAATGCGGCATAAGTATAGTTATTTAAGGTTTTAGGAGTTTGATCATCCTACAGTTTGTGTAAGCTAGCATCATTACACAAAGAGGAAAACTAAAGCTGTAGCCTTTATAACATATCACAAAACACCTTCCTTGTCAAGGCTAGATCGGAAGCTGGACCCAATTTTCATATGGATTCAAGTATTAACAAGAGGCAACGGATTGGGGTAAAAAAGTTTAGGTTTGGGAGTAGATTTATACAAATGTTGAACGTTAGCGACTGAATGTCAGCATTTTTTACATTAGGATCGAACTGAATTGAAATGCAGTTAATACTTTGAAGACTAAAAAGGTTAATAAGCCAACTCCAATCACTAATCTTTAATCCAATGATGACAGGTCTCATTTCAAAGGTATTTTGAATTCCTTTCTAATCATTTTAGTTTTATGTTAAACAAATTAGAATTTTTCTCCCTCCGTCCCTTTATAATTTGGTTGTTTCATAAATCCGACATATTAAAGAAATATCATTATTACACATTTCACAACACCTTTTTTCACTATTTTACACATTTATTTTACCTCAACTTTCAAAATTATTCTCCACTTCTATCCATCAACTCTTTAGCCACTAATTTTTCAAAAGGACAAAATAATAATTGTAAAAACTTTTATCCATTAACTTTTCAAGCCATCTTTGTGCCCTTGTTTCTGTATCCCTGCAGACTATTTGTTTCCTAACCTCTTGCATCATTGACACAGTTGGTCTGCATTGTGTTGCTGCTTCGATCCCTTGATAAGAGAATTTCGAGTGCTGTACGTTTCTGTGTTCTTTCCTTGTGTGAATAAAGGGTAGTCAGATTAACTGGTGAAGAATGGGTTTTTAGTTATGATGCATGTGGCAGAATTTTTTTACCTAGCTTTACTTAAACTAATAAATTATAGCATAAATAGGTAAATTACCTCTAAATCAGACGCCCTGAAAAATATGATGTGTCCCAACAGTTGCTAATGCCGCATATGTTCTATGCCCATCACTCAGAGCCGGCTCTGGGCTAAAGCCCGTAAAGCAACCGCTTTAGGCCCTCAAATTTTGTCTAATTTTGAGGGCCCCCAATAATATAGGTTCATATAATTATTAGGTATATATAAAAAATTAAGTTTAATTTGTCTAATAATTTGAGGGCCTAAGACCCAAGTGAAAGGGCCCAAATGAAATATGATTTGACACCAATTTCATTGTTTTGAAAAATTAAGAGTCCTAAGTGTCAATAAAGGAGTTAAACATCATGGGGTTAAGATCATAAGCACAGCAATGTTTTAAAACCTGGACTGGTGAGCGAACCGGAAAAGGGACCGGGCGGATGGGTCACCGGTCGAACCGCGGTCAAACCGGAATCGACCCGTAATGTCATAATTATGTTAAATAATATATTATACATATATAATTTAATAGAATAAACATTTAAAAAAGTAAACTTTGATAACCCAAGTATTTTCTAGTCAATTCTCCCTCAATCCCACGTCGGTGGGACAAAGAATCAATCTTTGTTTTTCCTTCTATAAAAGGTGGTTACCTTCACTCCTGTATTCAATCCCACATCAGTGGGACAAAGAGTACATCTCTTGCTTTTCCTTCTATAAAATGAAGAGAAGCCTTTAATCTTCGCTTGGCATCAGCAGAAGGCGTGTGAGCTGGCAACGGCTCACTGCTAAGATAAGTTTCTGCGACGAGAGTGCTAGCGAAGAAAGAATACAATCAGCTGAAGAATCCTTTAGGGTCGATTACTTCATTTATATTGTTTATCAAGCTCTTTCTTTACTTAACAGCAGGTTCACACAATTCCAAGTTTATGAGAAAAATTTTGGATTTCTGTTTGACTTGAAGCGTTTGAATTCTGTTGATGATGAAATGTTGATGTCTCATTGTGCAAATCTTGAAGATATTTTGAAAAGATCGAGATGAGCTTTCTGATATTGATGGGAAGGATTTATGTTCGGAATTGAAAGTCTTGAGAGAAATTTTACCAAAAGATCTAAGAAAGCCCATTGATGTGCTCAATTACTTGAAGACAATGGATAATTGTTTTCCGAATGCGTGGATTGCTTACATAATACTGCTAACTATTCCAGTTACAGTTGCCTCTGGGGAAAGAAGTTTTTCGAAATTAAAGTTGATCAAAACCTATCTTAGGTCGACCATGTCACAAGACAGATTAAATGGATTGGCTATGTTGTCTATTGAAAAGGCTATGGTGGAGAAACTAGATTGTGCAAATTTAATTAGTACTTTTGCTGATAAAAATGCGAGAAGAGTAATATTTAAATGATAGTTTTTAATGTATTGTAATGGCTGTCGATTCTAGGTACTTGTGGTCTCAAATTATTGTATTGTCTTCCGTATGAATGTTTTTTCTTTCTCTTATTGTTCACTATGCAAAAAAAGATTGAGGACCCATTTTTTTTCCTTTAAAAAGTTTGTTTTAAGCCTCACAAAACTCAGAGCCGGCCCTGCCATCACTTTTCGTGAGAAAAGCTCTCAGACCGATAAATATCTCCTAATTAAAATCATGATTTTGCCTTCCGACATAACAAGAAAGAATCCACTACCTAAAGAAATTAAGCACCAATATAGGAGTATTGCGTTCGGAATGAGAAAATAGATAGAGCTAGGCAGCGAGATTTGACACATACCTGGAGCAATTATGGATTCAATTTCCAATAATGACTTTTAAAATTGAAAATCACAAACTTAATTTACCGTTCTCTTAAAGCAATACGGATCAAAACATATCTTTAACTTCTATTCTAACTGAAAACATATCCCTTATCCCCTTCATTTTTAAACTCAATGAACATGCAGTCCTTGATAGAGCTCAATATGAAACAAAAAAGAATTCATGTAACTGATCGAACACCAATTGATTGGGACATAAGGCTCGGTTAGGTTTAGTTTGGTTCACTACTTTGCTGTAAATTGATATCCAACTAGACACAAATATTAAGAATTTTACTCAAAGGTGGAGCTATCCTTTGTGTAGGGTGAGCTTTAGCCCAAGGTAAAATAAAAAAAAGACTAAAAATTTACATGTAAAATTTTTGTTCAATAAAAAATTAATATGGGTTGGCCCTTATAAACAAAAAATTATATGAATTAGCTCAGGGCAAATTAGATTCCTGGCTCCGGCATTGATTTTACTGAAGAATAAAGGGGTTTTAGTTAGCTAATCACTAATATTTTGTTGACTTTTCTTTGTTGTTAAAGCAACAATAGAAATTGAAAAATACCATGTGTATTTTTTTTTATTTTATATTTACATATACGCTTTGAATTGATGATTGTGTGTCAATAAATGCTTTCGCCCTTCAAGCATTAATAATGCTTCCTTCGGGTGTGCATGCACAGCAGTTTACGCACTTCTATTTTTCTAGAACATAGACCCTTTGGCCTTTATGGTGTGGAGTTTTCTATTTTGGGTTGTCTCTTAAGAAGTGTGTGTTTTGAAAAATTAATAAGTGAAAGTTTGTAGAATTATCATTTTGTCAAATTGATCGGGTGATGTAGGAACACAGTTCAAGTCTATGTCTATCGGTCTACGCTCTTTCTGGTTGGCCTTGTCTAGTTCTCCTCGTATTTTTCTTCTTTTCTTTTTCCAAGGGAAAGCGGGTCTACATTTCTCGTGAATTCAAAAAATGAGTAACAAGTATTTAAAAAATTCGTACTATATATGTATTACTTCTACAGTATTGAAAATTATGAGAAACAAATATATATATATATATATATATATATATATATATATATATATATATATATATATTTCGTGTTAATTATCATCATTTCCAAATGACCCCCAAATGAGAAACTAAAAATGAAAGTAAATTCAATTTTAAGATCCGAGAAAAATTATTGCAGCTTGAAACAACCACGAGAGGTAATCCAAAATGGCTAGTAAATAGGAGAAAATCAAGTTTTTCACTCATGCTTATGTGTCATTGTAAACTTTTGATCTGCATTAGGGTATTGCAAAATAGAGAAATTTCACATACTGTTTTGACACACTTTGAAACTTGAGGTATGAGAAAAAAGTTAGTAGTAGATTGTTACAGTTTATACATGAATATAGAGGTTTGCAAAGAGAGAAGATCATTAAGATCATTCTCACCATTCTTGGAGAGAAGCAACTTCACCGAATAGAGTTTTCTAATTAATTGACTCTTTTTTATATCGTACCAGTATCACAATATTCCTAAAAGTTATAGTGCCAATTTTGCTAATACTAATGTTTTAGTTGGAATCAAGGATTAGTTTTCAGCATGTTTCATGCCAACATCTTCATAAAAAAGAAAGTGTGACAAACACAGAGGGTTCCAAAGTAAAGGACATTGTTTGACAAAAAGTAGCCATAACCATAAGAAACTGAGTTACAATCATTAGACATAAAAACAGTCCATCCAGTGAATGCCTTGGCAACAAAAACAAAAATATACAATCAATTACATTAACCAAACAACCAACATGTTTATGTGTCAGATGACTAGCAAGATGGCAGAAAGAGAAATCTCAACACTTAGGGTGGGGCATAGACATTCTAGTTCTAGGCTTTCAACTTACAAAGACATGTTTGGAAGAACCAAACCCAACTGTTTTGCAAAAGAATTATTAACAGAGAATTGAGACGAAAACAAAAATGAACCGGACCCGAATAGATATAAACGGAGAAGAAAAAATGGAGGCCAGGTATAGGATTAGGCATCAGATACAACCTCAAGGAAGAGAGGCCAAAATCCATAGGAAACTCTCATCTTGTTGGGTGCAGTATCTATCTGTTAGCACTCCGTTATAGCTAGGGTAAATCATCTGTTCTGTCCTTAGAAAAGTATTTCAGGAAGTGCCGGAGAGGTCAAAGCTGCTACTGATTTATACTGCTATCATAATGAAAGTAAAAATACTTTCTATTAGAATTCAGGCATCAAATTGCATAAAATGGTATTGCAGATCAAGCATGGTTATGTTCTAGACCACCCTATCACAATTGGGTTTCCGTACCTTATCTTGCCTGTACTTTGAGCGTATAGCATTGAGAGGGCAACCGTCGGAGTTCAATTGTAAACCTTGTAATGCATGAACTGCAGTTTTTAAATCTGATGCCTTGTAGTTGGTGTAGTGTTCCAATGTTGCATTCTGGAATTTATCAGAAATCAAGAACAAAGTAAGAAATCTCTACTGACTAGAGCTCGACATCGGAAAGAAATAAACAAAAGCGACACAAACCCAAGGGTGACTTGACTGATCCAGTGTCCATCTGGCTAGGAATAGGGCTGATGCAGCAATTACGGAAGGAAGGAATTTCAGGAACTCATATTCAACCAATGTGAGTTCTGCTAGATAATTGGCTAAAAACTCTAATTCCAGACTAGGGTTCTGCAACCAAAAATAAAAATAAAAATGATTGACAATACAAAGTTAGTACAACTTCGGACAGATAATAGCCAAAACTCCTGAAATAGGGCGTAAACCATCAATAATACCTTGTAAGAGGCTTGTGCTGCTCGTAAGAATCTCCTGAAAAGAGTAAATTTTGCATAATCATTTCCATTGGCCTAATCTATTACATAGAGGCTGCAAGTAATGAAGACGAAAATATAAGGTAGCTGAAGTACCTCAGGAAAGATTTTGCAGTGGGAGTTGAAAGTTGAAAGGCCAAATAGTTCAAAACTTGACTCTCCATTTTGAGGACCTGTCAATTCACTTGGTAAGCTAAGCTGATATAACCAATAGGCAGACGGCATTATTTTGGGCAAAGAAGTAAATATGTAGAATAAAGAAACAGAATACTGAAGGGGCTGAGTGGTGAGTACAAGTCACCCCCCTCTTACATCCGTAGTGTTTTGCAGTATATGCCCATTACTGCGTACAAAACCCTGCTCCATAGATGGATAGGAAATGCATGTACATGTCACATACGGTGTTACAACTTTATACTCGCATTGCATCATAAAGCCTATGCTAGGGAGCAAAGACAGAAGGGAACATATGTTTTTGGGGAATAATAGTTGCAACGAAATCATCTCCTTTGCATCACTCGTGATGGCCAACATGATGCTATTCAGACGTAGTTTGGAAATTTACTTAATTCTTTTAATTTTTATGGATAATAAGTCATAGTTTGGGTATAGGGTGTTTCAGAGCGAAAAGCCAATAAAAAAAATACTAAAGTGAAAAGAGGAATTCCCTCCCCTAACTTCATAGTCCATATTAGTATTTAATATTTATTCAATCAAATTGGCCAAGAAACTAACATAAATAAGAAGAGAAGAAATTGGTGACAAACCTCTTCTCTAGTGTAAGTGTTGTCAGTGATGAAGCAAAATTCCTCCACACGAGGAGCACAGATCTCTTCATACTTCCTTTAAGCCATAAAGAAGAAAATCAGTTAAAGGTAACATAAGCATTGGCAATTAAGTGTACTCCATTGATTTTTCTACAATATTTCACCAAGTAGTAGAGTAATCCTTGTTGAATATCAACTTGTAAATGAAAACAACAGTTAATCAGTGTACCCTAACCTTAGTAAAACAGCGTAGTAATATCCTGTGTCAATGCTAAGTATCCCATTTTAAACCCAAATGTATGCTGGGCAGCTGGAGATTTTCATGAATCTGTAAACCTTAACAGACTATTAAAGGTCATACAACTGTCATCCCTGTTTATTATGTATATGTTACTTGTGACACATTGGATTGCTGCTGCACAGATTGAGTCTTCTCAAAAAAAAAAAAAAAATACAATCGGCTTAACCACGTCAGGAGCCATTGACATTGTGGAAGAACAGTTCACTACAATTTTGGCAACCATATTGCACTAAATATTTACTTTGCACTAGGTGAGATGAACATTACTTAGCCTTGTAATCCAATAATTACATCCATAGATGACACATCCTTATTGGTTTTGTCCATGTGTTCAACAGTCTTATCTGCAATATCGGCTATAATGCATGCCTCCTGTTTAATATTTTAAAACCAAAGTTCTGAAAAGAAACATGCTCCAAATTGTACTAAAGCAAACTTACGAGGCAATCAACATGCAAGTGATGCCGAGCAGTTGAAGTCTTTGCCTTTCAATATAGTTTTGAGAGAGAAACAGGTCAATGAAATGCACTGTGAGATAAAGTGTGTCAGCTGCCAACTTATATTCTTCAGATACCTGAAACCGAGTCAAAAACACTGATTACATTCCCCTTCTGAAAAAAACAACTTTAAGGAATATAGGCAACTCAATAATCTGCAAAATTAATGCCTACAAAATCAGAAAAAGAGAAAAGATTTCCAATCCAAAAAGTATGCACTATGCAGTTATGCTTTTGTGGTCATATGTAGTGGGGCAATTGTTGTTGGTCTTTGAAGAGGGGACCTCTGGAGTTAGAACAATCTGTAGGTATATAAATGATATGTTAAGATTATACATGTGCCTGCATATTTCAATTATGCGACATTTCCAATCAATCAACAACTATGAAACAGATAACACATAAACACGACTGCTTGATTTAGTATTTAGGTGAAAACCACACCGACCTCCACAAGCCAATCAATTAAAATTCCCCTCATGCTTTGAGTGATATCCCGCTGTACTTTTTCCATGAAATTTGTATGTGCCCTTCGCAACAGCTGGAGAAACAAATAGTATATCACAAACTATTGTAAGGCATCTTGTAGAGAGAAATCAGAGAACAAGAACAGCATAAGGCTATAATCTTAGTACTAACTGATAGTCAAGGTTGTTTAGGGGTGGAAACAATTATGCAGGAATTTAGAAGTTAGAAGACTTAGTTTTCAAACTGGCACTCACAATCCTTACTCCGTACGAGCTATATATGAAGTTAACCATGCGAACGTTTCCAAGATTTTCATCTTCAATTCTCTTGCAATTTTAAGCTTTCAAATCATCAAATCTCCCCAAATTGTGCTTCCCTTCCTTAAAACCTAATTTACAGTTGCCTACGGATGCTTTTCTTCAGGCTTTAAATAACTTAAACTAAGCATTGCTACTTGACAAGACCCATTCACTTCACTGTCTGAACAAGCCTCTAAATCCTTACTCTTCCTCCCACTCTGTGTAACCAGGGAATAAAATAATCAGTATCAACTTATTTATTAGACTGCAGCCGCTGCACATTCCGAAACATTTTGCACCTACATTAGAAATAGAGATTTGTTGATTCTAAGTGACCCTCCAATTTTACCCAAACAATCAAACCATATCAACAGAAAATATATTTTAGAGGTTTGGCAAGACAAATGTGAAACAAAATGATCATTATGCACCTAGAAATGTGTTTTCGCATGAATACTATGAAATGATTTTTTTGTTTATATAAATAAATAGAAGCCTATCCTGCCCATGCAACATTTTAGGGAAAGTGACCTAACACATCCCGTTCAAGTTCTTGTTCCTCGTACCAGAACGATCAGCAATCCAAGTAGTTAGTACTTGTGGACGTATATCTCCAACTGTTGACCCTTGTTTGGGAAGAGAATCAAACCCACGAAATTATGAAATTACATTCTTAAGCATCACATCATAAGCAGTACAAGAATGAATATCAAACAGATCAAACAACATGATCTCCATCACAAACCTCTGCAACGCGAAAATTGCTGTAGATATCAGAAGCATAGAGGCTGCACAATTGAGAATCCTTGTGGTCAGAATCAATGTCTGTAATATCTGGGTTGATAGATATAGACTTCCCACAAAGGCTGCCATCATCTGCAGTCATTTACCAAAACTTTCATTCTTGGCGAAAAGTGAATTGACATAATACACCAGGTACCACACAAGCGAACAAATTAAAAGCAAAACAAGACGTTGCTTTGTAGTGTAGAAGTCTCTAGAATTCAATTAATTTGTGGCTTGGGAAACTCCAAGAGGCATAACATCACATGGAACAGCAAATCCTGAAAGCCTTACCTATGCAGAAAGCTTATCGTATCTACTTGCCGCTTTTTTTCACTCAATTTTTTTAAAATTCTATTCTATTACAGATTCTTCTGCAGCATTTATTGATGCGAGACTTTGTATTTCCCTTTAGGTATTCGTCCATAGTCCTAGTGTTTTCAGCATATAATGGTGTGACGATTACCAAGTCCGACATCACAGCTCTTGATTACTATTTGTGGATTTTCTCTACTACATGGCTATGACCTTTCATATATTAGCATTAGGTACAAAATGAGTAGACAAGCTCTAATTTATCTTGCTAAGGGTGTCAGTATGGAGCATTCAGCATAACAAAGTACATTGGAAACATATGAACTTCAAGAAAGATTATGCTCTCCAGCCGCTCAAATATGTGAGTTCAGATTCCATAGTGTCATAGTTGGTCAACGTTGTCATGTTCAAGGATGAGAAATTTAAAGAGAAGCCAACCTCTCTTTGAAAACTTTGGTGCTTTGGAAGGCACTTCTGTGTTTTCTTTCCTAGTCTGAGGATTGTCATGAAACGCTTTTATGGTAATCCCTTTCTGAAAAGTAAGGTTGCTTTCCGACACCACGGGACATTCAACGTCTGATGATTTGACTTCTGTCTTCAAGAATGCTTGAGCTGCTTTCGATTTTAAATCAGCTGGAAGCTGCTGAATTGCTACTGCAATACAGGGAGCAACCTTGGAAACATTCACTGAACTCTTTCGGGCTTGTTTGCTATTGGTTTTCTGAGAACCAGCATAAGTAACAGATGTCAAACCACGAATTCTTAGTAAAACAAATGTAATATAAATCTATCTATTGGACTCAGCTACTGAC
This sequence comes from Vaccinium macrocarpon, assembly GCA_022606695.1. Lineage (NCBI taxonomy): Eukaryota > Viridiplantae > Streptophyta > Magnoliopsida > Ericales > Ericaceae > Vaccinium > Vaccinium macrocarpon. The sequence goes on along the minus strand of CM040174.1, from coordinate 32,159,435 downwards.
AAGAAATATTTGAAATCGGAAAGGTTGCAGTTATACTCAATCATGCACAAACTCTGAAACCAGGCAAAAAATGCTGCTCAAGTAAACATAACCTGACCTGGTCCCAACTTTAAAATTAGTTTTCTCTGATCAAACAACAGCAGAACTACCCAAATTTTATTTCAGTGAGCTCTGAAACACCAATTTCAGCTACTAAATAGTACAGAAATATTATTCTGTATGTTATTGTCATTTGACACACACAGGGGGAAAAAAATCAGTAGAAGGATAGTGTACAAACCGGAACTTTTGGCGCGATGAGGCAGTTGCGATAGGAATCACAGAGAACATTTGTGACATCCTTGAGCACTGCCCTCCTCTTGTTCTGAACGCCTGCTGTAACAGGAGCACTGTTGTTCACCTCATCTAGGGATGCTCTTTTAGAATTTGTCTGTACACCACGCTTTTGATCCTGTTGCTTTGTTAAAAAACGGTTCTCATCCTGTTTCTTTGTTGCTTTTGAAGGTTGAATGCCTCCAGATTGCTGATAGGCAGCCGCTCGAGCTCGTGTTATTCGAGGAATAGGCTCTCCAAAATTAGCTGTAGCCAGATTTCCTTTCTTCATAATCACAGGCCTTGGTGAAGGAACAAGGCAGTACTTTCAAAGTCAAATTAGACTCATCAATCCTGCAACAATATGCATATCAGGGCCATTGACAAGCTGTAACAACTGAATGTAAAACAAAACGCCAATTCTTCTGGACAAGCAACATGTAATAAGTGAACAAGAGGATGGCACAGAACATGTAGAACTGACGTAGACACAAAATCAACCACTTGCCAGTTTAAGAAGTTCATCAATTATTCAAGGACTTAAATCCTCTGAAACAATGATGTATGTCACAGGCTAGATTTTATTGAAAGGGAAATAAAGTGAGTAGAGTCCAATGCTGTAATTAAGTACGTCCAAAGAAATAGTGATGATTGGAAATTGTGAAAATGGAAAATAACATGGATATTCAGATAGTTACTCTAAACTCCTTATAACCTATATAAATTATTCTGCAAAACTTGACTTTGATCAATCACTCATAATGGCAAGATCTGATTGAAGAATTTCATACATAAAAAAGGAATGATGCTAACTTTTCCTTTTCATGGTCAAAATTATTTGCGAAAATCTCCATCGCACAGCCTTCTCCTTTAGTAGTAACGTTGGAAGAAAAATGTGAGCACGTAATAGCCTTTTTTTTTCCTTTTCTTATGTATCCACATTTGAAAAATCACCATTGCATCCATTCTGCGCAATGCGCATCCAAGATTAGGCCCAAATTTTGTTTGACAAAAAGAAGAGATAGCAGTTACTACCGCAAAAGTTAAAAGCAGAATTCTTAAAAGATGAAATTAAACTATAACATTCATACTGCCGTGGAGTACCAAGTTCTACTTCGAGAAACGCCTGAACTGGTTACCAATCAAACAAATTTTTTATACAACAGGGGAAAATCTCTTCAATAAATGGGCAACAAAAAGATCAAGAAAATATAAATGAAGAAAAGCCGTATACGGTCAAGAAACCCGCAATGGCCATTCACCCACTTGAAAACAAATCAAGATGTATGAATCACATCAGTAGTTCTTCATAAATCTCCAAAGAATCAACTCAAATTTGAACACATACATACTAAACAACCAGTCAAGATAAAGAAAAGGGAAAATGGTTCAAAGATCTATCCCAAGAAAATTCATATATACTATCCTCCATTTGATTGCTGAGAAAAAGGGAAATTCCAGCGCATCAAGGTATGGATTTCTTTACCCAAAAAATAGAACAAAAAGTGATACCAGATTCAATTTAATTTAATTTCTTTCCTTTCAAAAACGTTCGCATTTGAATTCTTTACATTAAAACAAAAACAAACGTTAAAAAACTTCAAGAAAATCAAGATCATTGCAAAACGATAAACCCTAATCGATATGTAAACAAAAGAGGCTAACAAAACGCAATGTGGAGTTAAACTTACTCCGCCTTTGAGCTCAAAAACCTCTACAGAACATGAGTGAGGTCAATCATGCGGTGAGCTCTTCTAGAGAGAGAAATTTAGAGAGAGAGCGTCACAGGAGCGTGAGAGCGGGATTGTCTGGAGTTCAAAAAAGCAAGAAATTTGAGAGAGAGAGAGAGAGAGACAGAGTGGAAATGGGGGAAAAAAAATTAACGTTAAAGTAACGATTTCTCAGTCCGAATTTACAGTGCTGGCCTCAAGGTTTGACTAAGGTTGACTGACTAAGACAGTTCTTGATTATCCTAATTGCGTATTAAATGGATTTTTTTTTATCATTACCTAGCTGGGCCAGCTCATTTTTTGTGTTTACATTTTACTGTAGTAAACAATTATCTTTGGTGGATAGAGTTTATTATTCGTATTTTGTAATGGGAGTGGAGATTTACAAGGGGTGTTATAGGTCATTTTGTGAGTCAGATTTCATTTATTGGACGGACAGAAAATTTAAATCACGTGGAATCAGATTCTTACAAGTATGTTAACGGAATAAATGGATGAATTGTCGATGTTTGTTGAATTTGGAGGCTTGAAATGGAATTTTGATATCGTTACCTAGTTGGGCCAGCCCATCTTTTGTGTTTACCTTTCATGTAATAGTTACCCCTGGTGGATGGAGTTTATTACTCGCACCTTTTGTGATGAGAGTGGAGAATTTTGGGAGTGTTATAGGTCATTTTCTATGTCAAATTTCATTTGTTGGACGGACAGTTTAAATCACGTGGAATTAGATTCTTATGTGTAAATGGAAAAACGGGTAAACATCTATGCTTGTTGCATTTTGAGGCTTGAAAAATAAAATTTGATATCGTTAACTAGTTGGGCTAGCTCATCTTTTGTGCTTACTTTTCAGTAAATAGTTACCCCTAGTGGATGGAGTTTATTACTCGCACATTTTGTGATGGGTGTGGAGAATTTCAAGGGCGTTATAGGTCAATTTGTCTATCAAGTTTCATTTGTTGGACAAATGGACATTTCAAATCATGTGGAATTAGATTTTTACATGTAGATGGAAGAAACTAATGGATTTCTATGTTTGTTGCATTTTGAGGCTGGAAATAAAATTTTGATATCGTTAACTAGCTGGGCCAACTCAACTCATCGTTTGTATTTACTTTTCATTAAAATAGTTACTCCTACTGGATGGAATTTATGGATTCAGGGTGCTAGAAATCAGCCACTGAAAATCGCCCAATACGACATTGTTTTGGACGCCAAAAGGGACAACAAAAAAATTACTCAAAACTACATTGTTTTGAGTCTTAGGAACATGAGAGACAGAGCTTATTTAGAAATGTAATTCCCACTAGATCAAAGGTTGAAACTTAATTAACCACTAAGCCAAGTGTTTTTTTTTTTTTTTTTTTGAAAACCAAAACAACCACATGCATTATTCCTAGGTCAATGTTTTTGGGGGTTTAGGCACTTTTCATGGGATTTTGGGAGTTTAGGCACTTTCATACGATTTGGGAGATTAGGTTTAGGTTTTAGTCACTTTGAATTTAAGCATTTTGAAAAGAAAAAGAAAATAAACCAACTTGACCCAGTGAAAATAATTTTCTCAAAAGTGGACTTAGTGGTAATCCCTCACCCAAAACGACGTTGTTTTGGGCGATTTTTAGTGGTTGATTTCTAGCACCCCGGATCCCAAAATTTATTACTCGCACTTTTTTGTGATGGTAGTGGATAATTTCAAGAGTGTTATTGGTCATTTTGTGTGTCAGATTCCATTTGTTGGACGGATGGATATAGTTGAAATCACTTGGAATAAGATCTTATATGTAAATGGAAGAAATGAATGGACGTCTATGTTTGTTGCATTTTGATTCTTGAAATGGAATTTTGATATCATTACCTAGTTGGGCCAGCTCATCGTTTGCGTTTACCTTTCATTAAACACTTACCCCTGGTGGATGAAGTTTATTAATCGCACCTTTTTTTTATGGGAGTGGAGAACTTCGGGGTGTTATAGGTCATTTTGTGTGTCAGATTTTATTTGTTGGACGGATGGATAGTTCAAATCACTTGGAATGAGATTCTTATATGTAAATGGAAGAAACGGATGGGCTCTATGTTTCTTGCAATCGGACGCTTGAAATGGAATTTTGATATCGTTACCTAGCTGGGCCAGCTCATCGTTTGTGTTTACCTTTCATTAAACACTTAACCTTGGTGGATCAAGTTTATTAATCACACTTTTTGTGATGTGATTGGAGAATTTCGGGGGTGTTATAAGTCATTTTGCGTGTTAGATTTCATTTGTTGGAAAGATGAATATTTCAAATTGCGTAAAATTAGATTCATATGTGTAAATGGAAGAAACGGACAGATTCTATGTTTGTTGCAATTGGACGCTTGAAATAGAATTTTGATATAGTTACCCAGCTGGGTCAGCTCATCGTTTGTGTTTACTTTTTATTAAATAGATACCCCTAGTGGTACTCACACCTTTTGTGATGGGAGTGGAGAATTTGGGGGTGTTATATGTCATTTTATGTGTCAAATTTCATTTGTTAGACGGATGGACAGTTCAAATTACGTGGAATCAAATTCTTATATGTAAATAGAAAAAACGGATGGATGTCTACGTTTGTTGCATGTGGAGGCTTAACATTGAAGACTAACAAACAAATCAAATACTCAAATTTGAGCTCATGTGCACTCGTTATAAATTTATTCAACAACAATTTGTTACATAAACGATTAAACCTGAACTTATTTTTTAAAAGCTAATTAACTATTTTGAACTAAACTCTACTCGACTCACCCAACCTACATTGTATTTTCAAAATTCAAACTATATGTATTTTTGGGGGTGTCATAGGTCATTTATTGTGTGTCAAGTTTCATAGAGGAATCGATAATTCAAATCACATAAAACTAGATCCATAAATGCAATCAAGTACTCTAACCATTCTGATTTTTACATTCGGAGGTTTGAAAGGACGATTAATAAAAAAATCAAACTACTCGAGTTTGAGCTCAAGTTCATTAGTTAAAAAGTTATGCCATAGATAGTTTAAAATAAAATAAAATACTATAAACATTCAGACTAAACTCAAATAAGATATTACTTGGCTAGTTCAACATATAATGTATATCTAAAAATCAAACTATTCTAATTTTTGAGGTGTCATAAGCAATTTCGTGTGTCAGGTTCCATTTGTTGGAAAGATTGACAGTTCAAGTTACATGAGACTGAATCCATGTCATAATAAAAACTTATTCGATATTATTAGTTACTTACCTAAACAATGAAACTTAAATATGTTTTTTAAATTGATAAACTTTCAAACCAAACTCAAATAAGCTATACTATTAGTTGGCCCATTCAACATATTTTAAGCTATTCAAGATTGGCAAGTGATTGGCTCAATTAATTCTTTTTTAAGAATGGCTCACGTATTACCAATCTAAACTTTAAAAACATTTTCAAAAATCTATTAAAATCTATCAAATTAAGCTTGAGCAATTGGATATTAGCACATGAAATGCATACTCTTATTCAATAACCACCCATATGAATTCGTGTACAGGACTTATTATAGACCGATCGAGCTTCGGTAGTGTTGAGTCATTGTATATACTGTTAAATTTTGATGTGTAGCGAACGAAGATCGAAGTGCCTTTTGAATAGAAAGTCAGATCTGCTTTTGAAATTTGAAATGGTGCTTGCATGGATGAATCTGGTAAAAAGCAGAGTTTTCGAAAGCAAATTTATTAGTAGAATTAAACACGTGACTCAGCAGCTTTATGGCAACAAAATGCTGTGAAGTGTGAAAGGACCACCCTACCTAATTGGGAGCGGCAAATTGGGAAAACCCTTGACTGACTTTTTGTCGTGGCTTACGTGTTAGGGGGGAAACGAGCTAAGCTGAGTCGAGGTTTATATAGAGCTTGAGTTTAGCTCGTTTTTTGCCCAAGCCGAGCTTTATATATCTTGAGTTTGGCTCGTTTCCATTAATGAGTCAAGTCATGGTAAATGACTTAACGAGCCTCTTTAAACAAGTCAAGGCCTTTGCGAGCTTTACTGAACTTGTTTACTAAACAAGTGTAGAACTCAAACTTGAACTTGGCTTCGATTACTAAACAAACCAAGCAGACCCGAGCCACGAGTAGCTCATTTTGTTTGCAAGCCTACCAACAAGAAGACTATGGCCAAGTTTCCCGTTTTTTGCACCAATTCCTAATGACAATTTTTCTCTCACATACTCCTTTTGCTAAAACCAAGTTGCTATGGACCTACACCCCGGTGCTTTTAACAAATGGGAAACTCACCTGGAGGAGGGGAGGCTGTTGTGCACTCCTTGCACAACAGTTGCTATGCATGCTAGAAACGGTCCAGTTTTGTGGCAATCCAAGTGGTTTGCCAAATGCGATTTTGTGAGACCCATTTTCGGGTCCCACACAAACGATTCAAACCGTTAAATAATTTTAAAATAATTTATTCAAGGGGTCATGAAAAAAATCAAGCCCATTGGATATGTTTACGTAATTGATCTAATTCGTTTGATTTTCATTCAGAATTCAGGACTTTGCGGTTTGAAGAATCTTCAAGAAAAGTTATACAATTGTGTGCTCGGTAATCCATCAATCTGAACCATAGGTGTTGCAGGGCTCATTAAGAAGAGCATCCAATAAAAAAATCATCTTGATCGGACATCTATAGGTATCAAAAAACTCATATTTTTAGTTTTTTGATACCAATCGATGTCCGAATAGGATAATTTTTTTACTGGATGCTCTTCTCAAGAAGCCCTACAATACGTATGATTTAGATCAATGGATTACCGAACGTACAATTGTACAACTTTTTTTTTGAAGATTCTTTCAAATTGTAGGGTCCTGAATTTTGAATGAAATTAAACGAATTAGATCAATTATCTAAAATTATCCAATGGGTCTGATTTTTTTCAAGACCGCTTGAATAATTATTTTAAAATTATTTAACGGTTTGAATCGTTTGTGTGAGACTAAAAAATAAGTCCTACAAAATCGCATCTGACAAACCACTTGGATTGCCACAAAACGGGACCGTTTCTTGCATGCACAACAGCTGTACAGCTGCCTCCCCTGATCCAACTCACCCTACCTTTGACACATCAATCATGGGAAGAATAAATCATACAGTGAATCATATTGTACTTATTCATGTGTTAAAGACGATCAATGTTTTCTGAACATCGAAGAGGGAAATTTTTATTAATCTTGGAAAAAGATACAGAGACAATCAATCTTAGCAATACCATGAAAATTATGTGCCATTTTGCAACCATGATCATCAAGATCGATTCAATAAGCATATGGATGATTGGTATGATAACTTGATGCTTGGTTTGTCTAATTGCACATCATATTTATCATTCATGGCAAAAAAAAATCAAAATATGCTAGCGGCATTAGAGGAGCTAGGAGTAATGTACTGTTTATGTTATAATATAAGAGAATTTCAATAGTCTCCCTAAATTTTTCTCTAAAAAAAGTAATGAACAATGTATATTTTTCATTTTACCAATCTACGGATTCAACAATTCTCTCTATTACCCTTTCTATTTTAATTAAATAATGATATATGAGGGAAAAAGTTGGAGAGAGAATAAAAAAGAAGAAGAAAGTGAATGGCTGATAAGTTGGGAGAGACAAAGAGAATTAAAAAGGGGTTGGGAGTAAATAGTGGATCTCTAAAGGGGGAGGGTTTCAGGAAGCTACTGTAGCATTCTGTATTTTAAGGAATTGTTTAGGGAGTCTGTTGGGCCTAGTTTTTATGTTTGGCTCCCTAAAATAGCTATTTGGCAGTTACATTTTTTGCCTTTTCCGCTTTTGGCTGTTTGGCAGCTTGGGCCAGAATACGTTTTCAAGAAAATGACTTCTCTCACTTTATCATAAGAGAAGTAAAAAAGTGGTCAAAGTAGGGATGGCATGGGGAGGGTAGGGGGTGGATACTACTACCTTCATTCCTGATCCCCGAATCTATATCAATCCTCATCCCCTCCCCGATCTCCACCGGGGATTTTATTTTAACCTCCATCCCCGCCCCGATGCGGGGAACGGGGATTCCCACAGGAATTCGGGGATCCAAAAATTCATGCACTAGTCCATGCCATTACCCATTAAATTCAACCTCCACGGCCAAAATTCCATTTCATCCGTGCAATTTGGTTCCCATTATGCATTAAATTCAATATGTAATATGCATTTGTAACACACAAGAATGGTTTTAACAAGTCTATGCATAAAATGGTTTCATAAAAGGCCAACCGAATGGACACAAACCCAATTAAGGAATCGGCTAAGGGTTTTTCTGGGCCAGTTCTGCTTCACTTGATTTTGCCCTATTAAATTTTTTGCGCACCAATGTGCATTATTACTGACCTTGAGAATTGGGTAAGGGTTAATATGACTTTGTACACAGGACACTGGACAGAGGGGCCGGGGCTGTGGAAAATAAATTTAAAAACTTATAATATATATATATATATATATATATATATATATATATATATATATATATAAACGGGGATGCGGGGAGGGGCGGGGAACGGGGATCAGGTAGGGAACTAACAATACCATCCCCTACTCGATCCCCGAAATTTTTTAAAAATAATCCCCATCTCCAACCCGATCCCCAAAAAAATCCCCGAACCCCTCCCCGAATGGGTAAGGGACGGGTTGGATAGGGGCGGGTTGGCCAAGATGGCCATCCCTAGGTCAAAGGAGCTTTTGCACTTCTGTTTTTCTCATTCTCACAAAAAAGACCAAAAAACCCTCACTACTTTTTTGTAATACCCAAAAGCCCATTTTGTAATATTTTGTTTTAGTTATTTAAATTTGCGGACTTAATTTCTGTAATGTCTAAGAGCACCCTTATGAGGATGAACAAATTAACTTTTTAACAAAAATAGAGAGCCAAAACCCAAAATCAGGCTCACCAAATGGTTGATCAAATTTATTAAGTTTCTAACATTGCTACAGTATTGCACCAAATTTAGTGTGGCACTATTCACTCACCAGAGCACTATTCACGCATTGTTGATACACTATTCATGCATTGTTCACTTTTTTAATTATTACTTTTGGGGAGTAGGAGTAGAAATAAAGAATAGTTTAATATAATAAAGTTAGAATAGAGTTTGATTTTGTGAGTTTTTGAAAAATTGACTTGCTAAATTTGTAAATGATGTTTTTGAAGTTAAATTTGGTGTGTTTTTTTTGCGCCCCTGATAAGGATGCCCTAAGTTGTTTGTTTTATTTTTACTTTCGTTCGTATGTTATACTAGGTATTAGTCATAATTATGGGTTCTCTTGTAATATTACAACTTTAATTTTCGGTCATATGTAATATTAAGGCTTTTATCTTGTTATATTACAAATTCAATCTTGTAATATTACGGCTTTAAGTTGTGTAATGCAGTACTACGGCTTTAATAAGAAATTTCCCAATAAAATACCAAAAAAATGATTAAAATATTATTATACACATTATACTAATTATAAATAACCAGGGGCAACATGGTAAAAAACTAACCCATAATTCATTATCATCATTATCTCTCAAACACTATTATTTTTTTTACAAAATGTACTATGCACATATCATCCAAACACTTTACCAAATTCAAGACACATCCAGGTCACAATTCAAAAAGTCAAAATGCCAAAACATTAAAAATGAAAATCTGAAAAATAAGCTCTCAAACACCCCTAAGTTGGCTTCGAAGTGAGAGTGACAACAAGCATAATGGCAAAAGGCAAAAAAAACATTGACTTTAGTCATGATCGCAATGTTGAGTTTAGAACCTCACTGTAGGTACTGATCAACCTTGAACCTTGTACTGATGGGTACATATGAGCCGCGGGACCCACATAGAAATTGGTATATCGGATTAACTAGTTGTAGATATCTTTTTGAGTTGTTTTCTCGTAGGGCCATCTAGAAAAATATTTTAATATTTTTGAACAGTTTGAATCATTTGTGCTGGACATTTAAGTGGGCCTCACGGCCTGTTTGTACCCCATCAATACAAGGTTGATCGGTCCCTAAGGATTTCCATTGAGTTTATGTGGGTTTTTTTTTTTAGAATTAGAAGATGCTAAAATCATGTGTCACAGAATACAAGTGTTTATGTCATTAAGGATGGGTGCTTCCTGTACTGAGGCTCATCCGGCCGTCCATCTCAGCATTGACAGTTCAGATTTAATCCTATCTCTAATGATTAGATTCGTCTATTGTTTGAATTAAATCCGAATGTTCATTATCGAGATGGATAGCCGGATAAGTCTTGCTACACCCCTCACTACAAGGACCCCTTTTTGCTAAACAGATGATGTAACTTGATTCTTGTTGGTGTTATAAATTCATTGAGTGGAGAAGCTTGGTTCTTTGCGTGAATAATACGATTTACGGGGTGTTCCATTAACAAAAAATAGTTTTTGCAAAAACTAAGACTAGTCATTTTCCCATTATACATCACATAGAAAATTGCGAAAAACCAATTCCACTAACAAAAAAAAAAGAGTTTTTTTTTTCAAAAATTAAGACAAGTCATTCTCTCACAATACATCACATAGAAAATCGTGAAAAGCCATTCGTAAAACTCCCTTAGTCGAACACTTCCTCATATTTCCACATGCTTACCGGTGAATGAAGGTATGTACCAATCTCTTAACATTTATGTATAAAAGTACTTCATGTATGATACAGTCTAAAACACCCCTCCATTAAGTGCAGACAATCATATCTTAGGGCTAATTTTCTAAATGATTTTATGAGATAAAATTTAATTTTGATAAAAGCTACATTTTCATGGAACATTGTTTTCGCAAATGATAAAATATAGTATTAATGGTTAATTTTTTACACTCGCAGCAATCAAATTACTCTATAATTTTAACTGAAATGAGTACATAATAATATTGGGACCCACGAATGCTTATAAATATTTTAAGGTTTGTGGAACCGCAGTAATGTATGTCCTTTTCTATATTAAATGGGCACGCAACGTAGAACCCACTTCAATAAGAAAACTTCTAATTCATACCTCCCGGAAATAAGAAAAAAATATTTTTTTTGTGTTGCAAATTATTGTTTAAAAATCCGATCCGTCCAATGTGTTCAGAACTTATTTTCAAGGGTTCATGCGGGAAATCTTAAAAAAAATACCGAGAAGGGCTTGATCCAAACAGTTTTCGCAAAAAATGTAAATATATATTTTTTGCAAAAACTGCTTGGATCAAACTCTTTCCGGTTTTGTTTTTTGAAGATTTCTCACGTGGACCCTTGAAAACATCTTCTGAACACATTGGATAGATCGGATCGTCAAAAAATTGTTTGGATCATGAGGCCCAGAAATGAAAAGTCTGGATAAGAAGTTTACCCTACATATCCAATAAAGGACCCTTATTTAAGTTAAAATGCCGACCTCACCTTTCCGAGCCAAAATTTGACAATCCAAACCGTTCAATATTTTTAAAATGCATTTTTAAAGGCCTACGCAAGGATTCGTCCAAAAAAAAACGTGGAAGGGCTTCATCCGATCTGATCGGATAAAGCCCTTCTGGGGATTTTTTTGGACGAATCCTCACGAAGGCCCTTAAAAATGAATTTTAAAAACATTGAACGATTCGGATCGTCAAAATTTGGACCGAAAACACAAAAAAAGTTAGGTCTGCATGATATTTTTATATAAGAGTCCCTTATTGGAAGTTCTGCCTATATATATATATATATATATATATATATATATATATATATATATATATCACTAGAACTTAAAATCAAGTGAGTATAAAAATATTAGTAGGATCCACCACATTGAGTTATCACATGAATATTCAAGTATTGTGGGACGGATAATATTGCTTTGTAGTAGAATTTTCTATTAAAATTTCACAATTCGTGAAGTAAAAAAATTGTCATCACAAAATTTCATGAAACCAATCGTTAACTATAGAATTTTGGAATATGCAAGGTACACGTAAGTTACCGTGGAAATTCGGAAAAAAATAAATGTGATAACCCCCCAAGTATTAATTCTAGTCATTTTTACAAAACCATCTTTACATTTGTTTGTTTGTTTGGTATCTTAATTCTTCTCTATTGTAGTACATATTTAGGTAAGACTCATATATTTATCCTTGAGTTCCACATTAACTCTGGTGTTTCGTATGTGACGAGAGAGAAGACCGAGACGATCCCTTTTTTATTTTCTCAGCGTTTTCTTTTGTTTTAATTTCTCAGCTTCTTACTCTTTGTAGATCCAAAGGGCCATTTTGTAGAACCCAAGTCCCAACTGTCTTTTTTTTTGGATCTCCCAACAGCTCTTTTTTTCCCAAATGCCTATAAATACCATACTGGCTAAATTACCCTACCATTTCTTTTCATTTCTTGTTCCACCAACACTCACAAATTTTAAAAAAAATAGTATACCAATTATAGGAGAGTCAAATATTTTGCAACGGAAGTAGAAGTTGAATTACGGTTAAGAAAAGTAGGGAAAATGAGGTGAAGGGAAGGATAATTAATATTTGAAACTCTTTGGTTCTATTTTATATAGAACCTACCATTGGAGATGAGTTGCTAAAAATTGGCACCTTAATCACTTTTTAGTGTTAAAAGTTGGCGAAAGGAGGTAGCTTTAGCTTTATTACTTGGATAATTTTTTTCATTTGGTAAAATGGCAACGGCTTGTTTACATGATGATGATGCCAAAGAAACGTTCACAGACCGCCATGGTGGTTTAATTTTGTTGAGTAATCCACCGTGATTATGAGGTTCCCCGCCACATGGATATAATCATCTTCTCTTTTCTTTTTAATAATTCCTTTTCCTCTTTTTTGCTTATGATCGGGATTTTTCTCCACGTCTCAAAAGTGTTAATTGCACTAGACGAGGGCTGGTTAAATATTGCGTTTGAAATGTCATTGAGACGGGCTGCAAACGAGCCGAGTCGAGCTTTGTAGTATTTAAGCTCGGCTTGTTTGCTTAACGAGCTCAAAACTCAAGTTCGAACTTGGTTTGATCGTAAACGAGACAAGCCGAGCCCTTAATGAGTCAAGCCAAACTAATTTACTTAACGAGCCTATCTAAACGAGCCGAGCTTTTGTGAGTTGAATTCGGCTCGGCTTGTTTACTAAATGAGCCCAAATCTTGAATTTGAGCTTGGCTCAATTAGTAAACGAGTTGAGCTGATCCGCGAGCATCTCAGTTTAGCTCATTTGTGGGCCCTACATTAGACTAAGTGTTTTTTTTTTTTTGGATTTTTCATGCTTTTGACCAAAAAGTTTCAAAAATCTGAAAGCCAAACTCAAGGACATGGGGTTGCTGCTGTGCCTGGGGCGCACAACAAGTGTTATCTAAGCTATCCGTTGTTCGGATGGATCGCCTAGATGTCACCTCAACACATTTGCATTCGAACCGTTCATTGTCGTGCATGCAAGATGAAATCTGGGCCGTCTGTGTAATAACAAACGACTCGGATAGTACACAACACCTACAACAACCCCAAATCCCAACTAGAGGGGTGTTTGTTGGGGCTAAATAGGTCACTTTGTGTGTTTGTGTGTGTCTTGATTCAAATTGTTCTCATGTTTGTTTGTTTCGTGTCAAACTTTTATGAATTATTAATTCTTTTTGACGAGAAGAATAGGTAAAGGAAAAAAATTATGATCCAAAATCAAATTTTATTGAATAAAGTCAAATATTTTGGCTTTTTGGTTGATTACTTAATTTTTATCTTTATTCAAACAATTTTAAATTTGGTTATTTTTTTTTTCCTTTTTTTATTTCTCTTGTCGAAAAGAACCAATAATCCACAAAAGTTTGATGTGAAACTAACAAATACAAGAAATTTTTTAATAAAGACAAAAAAAATAAGACACGTGGCTATTTAGCCAAAACACCACTAATTAAGAAATAATGATTCCATATTATATACTCTCTTTGACCCAAATTGTTGGTCCCATTTGAACAATTGTTTTTACTCAGACAACTGTCTATGTTTCACAACCTATAATGTTTTTTATGATGTCAAATTTTTTTGTTTAATAAAACAAATTGAAATCTATCAAACAAAATCGATATTGAATATAAAATATTATAAGTAAAAAATATAGCCTTTTTTTTTAGAGCTCCAAACAATAAAAAAAGATGAAAAATAGGACATAAAAGTCAAAGTATACTCTATCAGGCGAAATAGTTTTTGGGTACCATTAGTACTCGAATGTTGTATCCGGATCGTCCAAAAGTGTATTAGACAGTCCAGATTGAAATTCTCTTTCTCCTTCTATCTCTCCTTAATACAGACCATCTAAAACCGAAATGGACAACCCAAATTACGCTCACCAATACAAGTGGTACCCGCTTGAAAATTTGCTCCACAACCACCGCGTGGCCCCAACCTTTGGGCCACCTGATTTCCACTTTGGCCCACATGATTTCCACCGTTAAGCTTGGTAACATCCAAGGTTGGGTGGACTGGGCTCCACATCCCTAACGGCCGACAACCAACACAATGAAATCCCCACACATTTCTCTATTTTCTTGAATTGGAGTAAATATGAATCGAACAGCTAGAGTTTTAATTTTTGTTCGTTCGTTAAAACTTTGTTTGAAATTAATTTACCACATAAAAAAAAATTGATATTTTTTAAACTCTTTAATTTTTTACATCAAACTCTTATTACCTGACTCATTCAACTCTTCAAAAGTTTAAACTAATTAAAGTTTGTTATGATTTGCTCGCAAACTTAAATACTACCTCCGTCCCAAAAAGATTATCTGTCCTGCAAAATAAAATTTTAAAAGCAATGTTTTTTTGCCGGAAAAGATTCACATTTGTTGTCACTAGTTATTAATTATCAATAAAATCTTTGACTAATTTATAGAAAACCTTCGATTTTTTCTTGATAAAAATATACGGCCTTGTTCGTTTTGGGTTTTCAAGACCCGATTTTTTCAATTATTATCCAATCATTCCCCATATTTTCAAATATTATTCATATTTTTCTCTCTATCTCTCTCTAATCGTTAACCCCCCATTTTTAATTATTATCTATATTCCTTCCTCTAATCATTACAAAAACCAAAACCAAAAATCTAAACCAAACACAACCTACGCTTCTTATGTTCTTGTTTTACGAAACGGACGAACGTTTTACTCTCTTTGTCCTGTATTGTTTGTCCACTTTAATTATTTGAGGTCTCCTACAAAATTATCTATATAGTATTTTAATTTGATATGCAATACGATATTATTTGTTAGATCTCAATTAGCTCTATCAAACAAAATTTTTGAAATTTGTATAGTAAAATATTATAAAGGAAAATTCTAATAAACACCTATTGTGTGGTGAATAAGAGAGGAAAAAGACCAAAAAACAAATACACCTTTTTTAACAATTTTCAAAACATTTTAATACACTTTTTAAAATAATTTTTCTCTCTTATTCACCACGCATTGGGCATTTTCCTTTTTTTTTTTTTTTGTCATTTGGTGTTCCCAATCTATCCTACAGGGGAGGGGAGGGGAGAACTATACTCGAGAGATGTAGTATGAGACATCCAAAAATTTTACCGTATGATTTAGCCACCGCCGCTCCGATTAGTTTAAATTGTGAAATGTTTGACAATTTTTGGGAGGTGAGTACTGAGTAGAATGGACGGAGAGCTAGTTGAGTTTTGAAAACTGTTGTTGGCTAGTTTGTTCGTTTGTTGGTTCGGTTAAACTACACTCTTCCCCGCTCCCATTTCTTCTCGGCCGTTTAAACGTCGCCGTCATCTTCACTGGTCGGACCAGCAGCCTAGAGAGAGAGAGAGAGAGAGAGAGAGAGAGAGAGAGAGAACTTTATGTGGTGAATGACTTCCTGGTCTGAGCTTTGCGTTGCGTCTTCTTGACTTTTATCCTCGAAAAAGGCCATAAGATTCTGAAGAAAAACCCTAGACTTCTGTCTGTAATGGCGGGAACTCCACCGGCTGGCGTGCAAGATCACCTCAAATTGGCGAGGGACTACGCAATTGAAGGCCTCTACGATACTTCCATTATCTTCTTCGATGGCGCCATCGCTCAGATCAACAAGTACTCTCTCTCTCTCTCTCTAGGGCTTTATTTGTTATTCTTTCCCTTGATAATGTTGGAATTGGAAGTTGCTAGATGTTCATGTCTACTGAAAAAAGTACAAAACTGATTTCAAGCATTTCCGTTGAAACTCCGACTTTTGCAAGTTCCTCCCTACATAAGCTTGAATGCGTTGTATTGGGAATTATGATGGAAGTTCTTCTTCATTGGATACTTGGGCCCTAGTACTGGGGAATTATGATGGAACCAAATGGGTTTGCACTTGAATTGAAGTGATGAGGTCGCAAAGAGGGAAGTAGGGCTCCCTGTCCCTGAAGAATTTACCATACGGTAGTCAAATCTGGATTCTCGGATTTTTGAAACCAAATGGGTTTGAATTCTGATTGAAATTTTGATTCAGTTGACGAAAAAAAGAGTAAGCCTACTTTTTTGTCTTTCAGGTTCTAATGAGACCCTTAGTTCTGGTGGTTGACTCGATTCTTTTCATTTTAAATAAATTTTCAGTATGAAGAAAAGTTAAAGAAGATAAATAAGTTTCCCCCACATAAGAATTCTCCAAGATTCTTGCTTTCATATCCAGCATGATAATACGGTTTATATAAAGAGAGCTCTTTTATAGGAAAATGCCGTGAGATCGTAGTCTCCTTACTAGCTAAGAATTCCTGTTGCATTGATGATTGCTACTTTTCCTTTTTATGGTGTGTGTGGAGTCTGATAGTGCTGTACACCGAGTGATGTGCCTTGCGGATCGAACATTTGGTTACTTTCAGCTGTGTGACAGTAGCTTTATATGTCTTATGCTTCATCAATGTGAAAGCAGATGAGACTCCCAATAGAAACATTTTGATTGGCAATTTATCAATTCTTAGCTTAAAAAGAAAACATAGATTGAGGGAGTGATTGGGCATGGCCCAAATTGGGCAGCCGTCGTAAAACTAGCGTTCTTGTGTGATTGTGCTTTTGATTTCTTTATTTTCTATTTCTGTATCCCCTTGATCATGTGTTAGGGTTCTGCGATTCCTAATATGGATTTCTAGGTGTTTTCTTTAATGTATTTGTCATTTGTGTAAGTTTGGTAAAGCTTTCTTTTTGTCCTTTTCCCTTTCTTTAGGCATTTAAACACGCTTGACGACCCTTTAATTCGTTCAAAATGGTTGAATGTAAAGAAAGCTCTTACAGAAGAAGTAGACGTAGTGAAGCAGTTGGATGCAGAGAGAAGGTCTTTCAAGGAGATTCCCTTGGGTAGAAGGCCTCCTTCTCCTCCGATTTCTGCAAAATCTTCATTTGTTTTTCAACCATTGGACGAGTACCCGACTTCTTCTGGTGCTCCAATAGATGATCCTGATGTATGGAGGCCGCCTAGTAGAGACAGTTCAACTAGAAGACCTACAAGAGCGGGTCAAGTTAGTACGAGGAAGTCACCTCAAGATGGAGCTTGGGCACGTGGTTCCACAAAAGCTGGAACAACCGGTCGTGGAGCAAAGGCCGGTAATTCTAGTAGGTCAAATACAGGAATCCGAGCTTCAGCTGCTGGAAAGAAAGGCACTGGGTCAGGGAAATCGGGCAAGGCAGATACACTGGTATATTCTACCTGCCAAAATAGTTTTTTCGACACTTGATGTAGGCTTTGCTGCATATCACAGTCTCACATATAGTTTTATTTTGATCTTCGATCTCTTAGAGAAAAATGCTATCCACCATGTGTACTGGTGGATGAAAAAGGTTAAGTGCATAGTTTTGCTTCATGGGTCTATTTATATTAAATTTTCTTTATTGCCTTAAATTCATTCTCTGGGATTGGCAGACTTGTCAATTTTGGCATCATCACTTGAGAGTTGAATAGTTATTATTTGGAGTCTTGTATTGTTGCATTACTATGTTCATCTTTTAAGCTCAGATTATTGATCTCTGCTGCAATGCAGAATGATGATGGTGAAGATGGAAAATCCAAACGTGGACAGTACGAGGGTCCTGATCATGACTTGGCTGAAATGCTTGAAAGAGATGTCTTGGATTCCACTCCTGGTGTGAGGTGGGATGATGTAGCTGGGTTGACTGAAGCAAAAAGGCTTCTAGAGGAAGCTGTTGTTCTTCCATTGTGGATGCCTGAATATTTTCAGGTATTCCTTATTGCTTTGAAGTTGAAATATGATTGTAGTTTATGAATCTAGAGAGTCTCAAGTCTGCAAATCAAGATTTTGACGCACACATTTCACAACAATTCAACTCTCTTTCAAACTAATGCCTTGTAAAGGGAACCCAACTGGCAATGATTCTACAGATTTGGGACTGTATTGTCAATGCTTCTGTCTACACACTCAGTAAAATTGGTTTAGATGCTGGATTTTCCCATCTCCTTCAGTAGACCATGTTTTTCTTGCTGAAAACTTCAATTGTGAGCATGGTCAAATTATGGGTTCACATGCACCAGTTAGATCATCTGTTTTGGCATATGCAGGGAATTAGGAGACCATGGAAAGGCGTTCTTATGTTTGGGCCTCCTGGCACTGGAAAGACACTCTTGGCCAAAGCAGTTGCTACCGAATGTGGGACAACATTCTTCAATGTTTCTTCGGCTACTTTGGCTTCAAAATGGCGCGGGGAGAGTGAGCGTATGGTGCGGTGCTTATTTGATCTTGCACGAGCTTATGCTCCAAGTACAATATTCATTGATGAGATAGATTCTCTCTGCAATGCCCGTGGGTAAGTCTAATTCATTGTGAACTGGCTTCTGCAGTTAGCTATCTTGCAGTTCTCCCTGCTGTTCAGTATTCCCTAATGTGAAGATCATGTTGTTGTGGATTTTGGTTAAACTGAAATACTTATGGATTATGTTTCTAGATCTGGATATCGTCATCGTAGTTACACAGATGTATTTTAAACTTAGTATCTGTTTCTCTCCTCTGTTCGTGGAAGTTTGTGTATTTGTTTCAGAGAAATGTTGTCATTGGATGTGCTTGATCTCACCTTTTTATACGTTTGATGGATGAATCTTATATGTTCAATGTTTTACCTGCCATTATGTGAATGGCCACACATTTCAGGGCTTCAGGGGAGCATGAATCGTCCAGAAGGGTGAAGTCTGAACTTCTAGTTCAAGTAGATGGTGTGAGCAACACTTCCACTAATGAAGATGGTAGTCGCAAACTAGTGATGGTTTTGGCTGCCACCAATTTTCCATGGGATATAGATGAGGCGCTGAGGTTGAATCTCTCTCTCTCTCTCTCTTCTTTTTACTTTCTTATCTTCTATGGTCAAGTAGATTTACAATTAGGAAATTCCTTCTGATGTCAGAGCCTGATATTTAGTTTGTTTTATTAACTATAGTGCTGCTTTTGATTTCGAATTGACATAATGCAGGAGGCGACTGGAAAAGCGAATATACATACCACTTCCGAATTTCGAAAGCCGCAAGGAACTTATACGAATCAATTTGAGAACCGTTGAGGTAAATTGGCTTTTGTGTCTGAAGGATACTTATATTGGTTGGCTTGAAGTGTGAAAGCATTTGGTTACTTCGTAGTTTTTGAATTTGAATGAAGTACTAGAAGGGTTAATGTAGCACAGGCTTGCCTATCAGTAAATGCTGCTACTATTTTTTACTCTTGGGACCTTGAACTTTAACGAATGAAAGCGGAGGGGTTATTTCTCTTTCCATGTTTCAAGCTGAAAATATACTAACCTGACAAATATATCCACAGTTGATCCCATCATACTCTTGTTTCTGTGTAGTATGAGGGAAAAATAATCCTGAAGTAACTCCATTTATTCAGAAAATCTGAAGGCACGAGACAAAAGAGCAATGAATCCAAGAATTTTATTAGTTTGAAAGGATAATTTGAGTGCTGTAGATTTAATGGCTGAAAGCAAAACGTCATATCTCTTAGTAAGTTCATGCTAAATCAGTGAGAATTTTTGTTCAGTCTCAGGATGGTAGCTAAAGTGAGGTACAAGAGGGGGTTAATACTATGAATGCACCCTTGACTTACGAGGCATGTATGTGGAGATTTGGAACATGCGAAATGGCTCTGAGTTGTTTTGACTTTACTGAGTATAGCACACAGTAAGAAGTATGCTGCTACTGCTGTACAAAAGCAACAAATGTGTGATAAATAGATCCCTACTGGACCCGATTTTGTTCTACAATATTGGATAGTGCATTTGAAAAATGGAAGTATGGGAAAATGATGGAGAAAAAGTGGAAAGCAAACTTGGGGCTTCCAATTTAGCAGTTTTTACGACCTCTAGTTTCATTCCTAGCATGTTTGTTGGAATTTATAGTATTCTACTACCTAGATCTAGTATTAACAGGAATGTTACAGATAAGGGTGGACTTTGCTGCAACAGAAAGGTCTCCGTTGTCAATTGTGACCTATGCGTTGTGGGTTTGAAACATAGAAACAGTGTCTCTGCATTTGGGCACAAGGCTGTGGTCCCGTCTAGACCCTGCAGTGGCGTTAGCCTTGTGCGCTTGGCTGCAACTTCCTTGATCTGCTCAAAACTAATCATTGCCTGTTGGCTATAGAAGAATAAGAAAAAACAAATAGGAAAAAAGAACTTGTTTTGCAATTAGGGAATGCCCTAATAACGAAAATATAAGTAAATGAAAACTTTGGGACGAATAAAAAATCAATAAAGAAAAACATTTCGGAACAAAGCCTGAAACATGAAGAAAAAGGAAATACATTTAAGCTCAATGTCTTTCATTACTCTTACTACTGAGTGTTCATAAGTGACTCGTTCTTATGTTAAAAAGGCAGGGAGTGGTTAATTTACTTGTGAAAAGAATATTTTAGACTACTATCAACTTGTTTTTCTGCTTCTATCAGAAAGGAAAAGATTAATGCTAATTTGTTAATATTATTGTCAGCTATTTTGCTGACTGAATGTTTGTAGCATCATTTTGCTGAGAGCAGTTATGCTTATGCCTTTCATTTTTTCAGGATTTTTGAAGCCCTTGTCTTTTTCATAAACATGACTGATACTCTTGCGCTGTGTTTCTACCATCTTTTACCTTGAGAATTGAGGACTGCATGCTTTATAAAATTTCTGTAAAGCAGACTACCAACTAATGGTTACCAGCTAAATGTTTGGTGGATGTTCTGTTTAATTAGTTGAAAATCATCCATATCAGGTTTCTACTGACGTGGATATCGATCAAGTGGCGCGCCGAACAGAGGGTTACAGTGGAGATGATCTTACCAATGTTTGCCGTGATGCCTCTTTAAATGGAATGAGGCGTAAAATAGCAGGGAAAACACGTGATGAGATTAAAAACATGTCCAAGGACGAGATCTCAAAGGATCCGGTTGCCATGTGCGACTTTGAAGAGGCCCTGACCAAGGTTCAACCGAGTGTTTCCGCAGCTGATATTGAACGACACGAGAAGTGGTTTTCGGAATTTGGATCCGCATAGGGGTAAGTTAACACCCAAAACCTAATCAGTTGTTTTTTCACATGATATGGTAATTGGGTTGGTTTGTTCTCGGCTTTCCTTACGATACTTGAGCTATGTTGCTTATTACCCCAAGGGTGGCAAATATCTCCTGTTGTTGTGTTCTTGTGTATCCCTCACCACAAATGTATCACGATTGCCGAACTTGCTTCATTCAATTTATTGATAGTAAATTCAAAATTTCCCTTATGTTTCCCGAGCCAAACTGCTGTTTTTTCTGCTATCTTACCAGCAATAGCAGCTATAACAGCCGCAAATAATTTTAAAGGTGAATACTACTTGATGAGGTTAAGTACTTCAAGATGGTGACAAGGACATGGATTATTTTAAAGAGAGAAAATTTGTTAAGGAAAATGTTTCTGTTTTAGTTGAAAGGGTGTACAAGTTATTTTATTGGGAGCACTTTTTTCAAACTACAAACCTTGAGGGTCTCAGTCAATTCTTTGTTAAGGATGTTAGTGGTTAGCGTTATAGCAAGTCGAATACCTCCTCCTTGAGGACTCAAACTCAGGATCTCTCCTATAGAACGAAGAGTGACGAACCAACCACACTAGATGTGGTGTTCGGGTCTCAGTCAATTCAATGGTCCTAATTGAGACGGAACTTAGCTATCGTACTCGGACACAAGTACTTCAAGATGGTGACAAGGACATGGATTATCTGAATGAGAGAAGATTTGTTGAGGAAAATGTTTCTGTTTTAGTTGAAAGGGTGTACAAGTTACTCTCTTGGGAACACTTTTTTCAAACTACAAACCTTGAGGGTCTCAGTCAAGTCTTTGTTAAGGATGTTAGGGGTTAGTGGTTAGTGTTATAGCGAGTCGAGTACCTCCTCCTTGAGGACTCAAACTCAGGATCTCTTCTATAGAATGGAGAGTGACGAATCAACCACACTAGGTGTGGTGTTTGGGTCTCAGTCAATTCAATGGTCCTAATTGGGACGGAACTTAGCTATCGTACTCGGACACAGTTCAAGACCAATCCAGTAGTCAACAATCTGAGCCTAAAGTCTTCAAAGTCATTACTGGGCTCAGGGTTTACACAGTTCAAGACTAACCCAGTAGTCAACAATTTGAGCCTAAAGTCTTCAAAGTCAGTACTGGGCTCAGGGTTTATACAGTTCAAAACTAACCCAGTAGTCGACAATCTGAGCCTAAAGTCTTCAAAGTCAATACTGGGCTCAGGTTGTGAAACCCAATTGTAAGTTGGGTTGATCTACATGCCAATTTGCTCTGTCGTAAAAATTTCAGTTAATTCAAGGGTGTGTTTGTCTATTTTGGTTGGGGAGGATCTCAGGTATCACATATCTCTTGTTGCAACCGCTAACCCGTAGCATGCATCCCGAGCACCTATGGTACATGAGCCAGCGTAAAGGCATGTTAGGTGGGGGTATGTGTCTTAAGTATCAGATTCATCTAATATTTATTTGAGGACTTGGGGACATGCTCAAATATTCATATTTCCTAATATATATATTTGTTTTCTAGGATAAATGTGGTGCCTTGGGGAATTTCATACATAATATAGGCATTCTGTGTGAATGTCTAACTTGGACCATGGTTATTAAGGGGAAGAGGCACACGGAGGCGCTGTTGGGGTCTTTGCGTGAAGTGTGATGCAAGGCACGTGCCTTATTGAAGTGAGGCACACCTAGGCGAGAAAAAATACCAAAAATAGAATACGCTAATTTTTCGAATAATAAACACTGAGACAATGCCTTTCAAAAAAAAAAAAAAAAAAACACTGAGACAATGATGTTTAGAAATTGCACCATGTAAGAAATCTATATAATCATCTAACCAATGTCAAATAGTCTAACAATTCTTACATGGAGAAGAACTAAAATGTCAAATTCAATAAAAGACAATCATCCAATATTTGAAACAGAGGTTTAAAAAGATTGTTTGGTTCTAGTTGTTCGGTTGAGAGATGAGAGATCAACGTGGTGTACTTATGTATGAGGGTCGTTTAGCCCTAAAGTTACAAGCATCTTTGCCCTTTAGAATTAAATTTGGTGTGAATTAAAAAAGGCTCACCGGGAGCATGCCTTGTGCCTTTTTGAGGCGTGTGCCTTGGTCATGCAGGCCTCACATTTGTCAAGTCACCTTGCTTGGACCCCATCCAAACGCCCAGAGTGATCCTTGATGAGCGTTGAGCCTAGCAGGGCCGGCCCTAAAGTTTGGGTTGCCCTAACCAAACCCCGAGCTTGGTTGCCCTCATACTAGTTAGTCATTAAAAAAAACATACAAATAAAGAAACAAAGCAAAATTGAGGTTATATTATGTTTTTTAGCTTGAATAAATTTTAAAAAAATTCAAATTCAAAATGTAACATTAGCATGATCCGATAGTCACACAGAGAGAGTAGGATTTTTGAAGAATCGAAACCCTTGATTTTGTGAGAGGTGCAATTTCAGAAACCCTCGAAGTCCCTTTTTTTTTATTATCTGTTTAAAAATGCCTATCTCTGTGAAAGAGAATAGATGAATGAGTTGTCATTTTGGGCATTTTATATTTTTAACTTTATGGGTTTAAAACACTTAAACAGTTTAGCCACGAAATACTTTTTCTTTTTTTTTTTGGGCTTAACGAAAAGGGAGGAAAAAATATAGGCGAGACGGAAGCATTGGGCAAGAATCGAACGCCACTTATGCGGGTTGTAGAAACTTGAGCGTAACCAACATGCCAAATATTACATTACCATCTTGATGGAAACTCTTTAAAATTTATTTACAACTTACGATTTTTTTTTTTTTTTTGGGTTTGCCGGCCTGGGGGTTCTTAAATCGGCGCTTCTTAGGCTTGGGGTGGGGGCCCCGAGCCTAGGCATGCCGATTTACAACTACGACTCGGATGCATACTCTCTCTTTTTTTAGTGTCCGATACGGGTGCTTAGGTGTTCAAAAATAAGAGTACTATCATTTATTTCAAGAAGTTCATATTATATAGGCATGGTACCCTCGTGATTGGTAGGCCCAAGTCTCGAACCGGGTCCTCGGGGGTGAATATCATAGCCAAGAGTGATCATTGACGAGCCTTGAGCCTAGCATGCCTTTACAACAGCGACTTGGACGCATATTCTCTCTAGTATTTGATACGGGTGCTTAGGTGTTCAAAAAATACGAGTACTATTATTTATTTCAAGAAGTTCATATAATATAGGCTTGGTACCCTCGTGATTGATCAGCCCAAGTCTCGAACGGGGTCCTTGGGGGTGACTATCATAACCTTTCAGGTCACAAGGGCTTGGAAATTACTGAATTCTATGTGCTCAATTAATAAATTTGTTGCCTTTCAAAAAATATACTCCCTCCGTCTCATAAAGTTTGATCACTACGAAATTACGTGCAATTTTCATACTAAAAAATAATGTATTTATCAAAATAATTTTTGAATTTTTTTTGCATCGTACTCCCTCCGTTCCTATTTGTTTGTTCCCTACAAAAAGTCGTGCCACTTTTCAAATGAAAAAATAAAGTGTTTTCGTGTATCATTTTTCAAATTTGTTTACACCAAATTAAAGTACTCATCGTGTACTTTAATTCGGTGCGAAAACATTTGAAAAACGATATACCGAAGCACTTAATTTTTTTATTTGAAAAAAGACAAGAGAGAGAGTGTGGGACAGACAAATAGGAACGGAGGGAGTATAAAAGTTCTCGATGAGATCTATCAAACAAAATTCATATTGACTAAAAAATTATTTTTGTAAGCACGTTATTTTTTAACTTGAAAATTGCACGTAGTTTTGCAGTGATCAAACTTTATGAGACGGATAGAGTATTAAATTTGTTGCTTGTGATTCCATTGGATACCCTTTGGGCTCTGCACACTTCCAGTGATATCTGTAGAAAGATACACATTGGAATTCTTAACGATTAGTGCTCCAGAGAAACAGTTGTATGATTGCACCCATGAGTAAAATATATATGAAACAGAATGATAGTATATCTTTGTTGTCTTTTTACAGCCGAGATCTTTTATTTAAACATTCATCAAGGTATCTAGACCAGTTTACACGCACCCCAAATGCTACCCTTCTCGGTTTGGTCAAAGACCATCTACACAGCTACGCTGGGACTAAGGGACTTACTATGAATTATTTTCTTGCAACCTGACCCCGAAAACCGAACCGAAGTCAATTGTGTGGGGAACATACCCACCAACCAACCGGACTAATCTTCGGCTATTCGTCTATGATTTATGGATATTGGGAGAAGCCGAGAAGGTGCCATACATTATTCAAAATGGTAGATATTGTCTCTAAGCTTCTGGTCTTTCTTAGATTTCCAAA
The DNA here is from genome assembly GCA_022606695.1 of Vaccinium macrocarpon. NCBI lineage: Eukaryota > Viridiplantae > Streptophyta > Magnoliopsida > Ericales > Ericaceae > Vaccinium > Vaccinium macrocarpon. Next base: position 32,133,577 of record CM040174.1, on the reverse strand, counting down.
AAAGTAGTTCGGTTTACTAATAAAAAATGTCGGGAAAATTAATAATATGTGCATGGGAGCAAGTTGGTTCTGCCCCATTTTTTGTCCAGTTTGCGCAGAAGCATGTGCAAAGTTTTTCTTCCAGCTCCTTCGTTCTGTAAGCAAATGGATTAACTTTTAGTAGTTGTAATTCAGTTTCTTCTTGCTATAATTGAATCTTTCAGATTGCTTACGTTGAAAGTCTAAATGAACTGAGCCGTTCGTAAATTTTTCGAGACTCGACTCGGTAAAGGCTCGTTCGAGTTTGGTTTGAATACTAAACAAACTGAACTTGAACCTTAATTTTAGGCTCGTTTAATAAACGAGCCGAACTTGAACTTGACAATATTCGGCTCAATTAGACTCGCGAACTTAGAATATATATGAATATCTCATAAGAATAATATATATAACCTTGAACATGTATAAACTTTCATATACATAATGAAAATTTTATAATTTGTACAAGTATGAACTTAAAAAAAGTATTATATAATTAAATTTTAACATGTGTTTTATAATTTTCTATATGTATAGATTTCTTTATGAACAAAATAAAAAATTTATTTGAAGTTCTAGACTTGTACGAGAGCATATATACCTAATCGATGTTATAGTTGTACATTTTCCTTGCAAAGTTGAATAACCATATAAAAAAGGAAAAAGCTACAATAGACATCCCTTATTTGGGTCTGTATGATATACACCCCTGTAAAAGTTACGATTTTTTGCAAAAAGTTACGAATTTTTTGGAAAAGTTATGAATTTTTTTGTAAAAGTTATGAGACACACCAAAATGTTACGAATCATAGAAAATGTTAAGAATCATATTGCTGAAAAGTTACGAAAAACTAAAAAATGTTACGATTGTCGATGAGGTGGCACAATCTGAACCATATAATAGGTGCATATGGTACACTCAAATAAGAGGTGTGTATTATAGCCATTTCCTATAAAAAAAAATGGAACTTGGCCGGGTGGGAATTAATGACGGATGAGGTTGTCTTAAGGGAGGTTCTAATGAGGCGTGATGTTCAGTTTGAGCCCGATTGCTGGGATCCGGGGTGGGTTCTATGCGGTAAGTGTTGTACACCTTATTGTGCTGCAAAACTATGTTAGTTTGCTTGATTTTTGTGCACACTTTCAAAGCTTCCAAGAGTCTTGTTTGGAGGAAAAAAAAATTTACAAAGTGCCTAAACTCAAAGTGTCTAAATCCGAGTGCCTAAACTCACTGTATCCTATCCCAAAGGGTCTAAATCCCATAAAATTGAATCCCAAAATTAAACCTCACACTTAACTTTCCAAACAGCACCCTTGAATATACTAAAAAAATGAGCAAAACAACGTAATTTTGCCGCACAACACGGCGCACAATATATACCACACAACGCTTCCCCCGGATTCTGATTGCTGTATGCTAAAACTTCTTACTTCCTATGCCATCGTTTGAAACGATCGTCCTATATATAAGCGGTGGATAAGGCGGGAATAGCGACAAATAACCTGGACTCCTAATACGTATTTTAAGCGTATTCATGCACTTTTGTGTCTGAATTTGTGACCTGTTCTTGCATTGTTACAAATAATTTTTGAGATTATCAGTAGAGTTATCTTTTTTTAAAAATCTAGCATATATATACTGGGAGTCATGGCAGCGTGGGAAATGAACGTTGGCTGTGTGGTTTTGAAACTGAAAAGCAAACACTCTTTTGAGTGGAACTTTTTGCAGAAATTATTGAATTTGGAGTCCCAACTCATTTAGTCTTATTTTGTACTTCATGAAACTGCTGAATCTTTGACAATTCTTCTTAAAGGTGCAGTCGTTTAAAGCAAAGGGACCGATTTTTGAGTTCAGGCCGCAAGAAGTAATTTCTTGTAAATTTTATAGTCCAAATGTCGATGGCTTGTCTTTGACCGAATCGGAGAGAGGGGGAGAGATTTGTATTTTGGAACATTAATAGTAAAAACAAAGACACAACGGCCCTAAGGGTTAGTTCGGTTGATTGATAAGTTTCCTCCCTCCACAGTTGACTAGGGTTTAATGATTGGGTCATGTTGCAAGAAAGTAATTACTTGTGAATCTTATATTTTTCTAGCCTGAATGACTTATCTTTGACAGGATCCCAAAGGAATAGTCAAGGTGCGCGTAAGCTTTGGACAACCCTCGCGGTTGAACAAAAAAGTAAAAAAAAGGTCAGGGTTGCCTAACATTAGGGAAAAGGTTGAAGTCTGGAAAGGAAAGTGTCAAAAATAGAGTTGGGGGGAAAGTACAGTAGCAGTGACCTGTTAATCTCATGGTGTGTTGCTTTTTCTACTTTAGGACAAGACATGTGCCCAAAGTAGATATCGTTTCTTTTTCTTCAAAAAATGGCTTCTGATTTCTGCATATTTGTTCTCTCTCGTGTCCCATTCTCTGGTGTCACACACAGAGATTAGAAAACTAGGGAGAAATTTTAGCTGTCTAAAATACTTTTGAACGGTTAACATATGCTTCCGGGCACCACATTTGTGGTATCCTATTTGCACCTCCGGTCGCACACTAGCTAGCTAACAACTGATCTCTCTTTCTATGGTTTTAAATTTTCCGAGGCATGACACAACTTCTCTACATTTCAATTTGATTGGTGCAGTGTGGGCTTATAATTAAGAACCAGATTTATCTTAAGTCAATCTGCCCTTTCTTTTGGTGCTACCATTTATCGTAACCATAATACCCAATCTCTTATGGCTCCGAAGAGTCATCAGGTTCAGAAGGCACAGTCTGTATTTTTGGAGACCGCAAGAAAAAAATGAAAAGGACATGAATTCAAACATTCCAACAAATTCCAAGAAAGCTTAGCTTAACGTGAAAACTGGCACGTCTAGAATGTCTTCACATATAAATCTTATTCCTGCAACTCTCTCTCTCTCTCTCTCTCTCTCTCTCTCTCTATATATATATATATATATATATATAAAATGTATATGAGGCCAGATCTCATCCACACCCCTTCTGTCTGGGATCCATCTGCCCGTTTACTTTTCCGATCAAATTTTCATGATCCGAACCGTTCAATATGTTCAAAACGTGTTTTTAAGGGTTCACGTGAAGAATTATTAAAAAAAATGACCGGGAAGGGCTTCATTTGATCAGTTTTTTGTAAAACTGTACATATGTTTTACAAAAAAAATGATCGGATGAAGCCATTCCCAGTCTTTTTTTGATGATTTCTTGCAGGACCCTTAAAAACACTTTTTAAACACATTACATAGTTTGGATCATGAAAATTTGATCAGAAAAAGTGAGTCCAGAAGGAGAGTGGATGCAGGGCCAGCCCAATTGTTTGGGTTGCCCAAACCTGACCCCAAATGCGGTTGCCCACATACTATTAATTCATAAAAAATAGAAAGACATGAGTAAAAAAAAAAAAAATCGACATTTTAGTGTTTTTAGCTTGAATTATATAAAAAAATCAAAACCAAAATTTAACCCTGGTTATATAGCTTTATGATTACCACAATCTGAATTCAAAGAAATCTTCTTGCATTTCTTGAAACAAATTCTTCAATTAAGTCATCATACTTTAACATTCATGTACTCGTTTTCAATTGAGATCATAGTCAATCCATTTATAATCTCTTGTGTGATATGGTAGTAGGTAAGTTTTTATCTACTTCAACTAAGAAACATTCCTCCCGCCGAGGCATTTGTAATCAGTACATTCACCTAAATTCGATAAGCAATCACATAGCATTTCGAAAACACTATCTTCTCAATAAAACCTTATAATCACACAGTTGAGAAACACATCCGGAGGAAATTTGAACCAAAAACTTAATGAAACCAACTCTCGAAAAATTAAAGAAGTACAAATCCTTTTTAGCAAAAAAAGCCTAGCAAGTTTAAAATTAGGCGAGTAATATTCATCGATATAGGAATTTTAACATTTATATCAGTTCTTGTAATCAAAAGGAATATGAACGTAAAATAGTTATTGTAATCAAAAGCACAGCAAGGAGACTAGAATCCTGCATATGTTGTGTGGAGAGACACAAACTTTCCACTGGACCAAAGTCCCTTATTGGTTTTTAAGTGGAGATACACAAAGTTTCCTTTCGACCAAAGTCCCTTATTGGTTTATGCACTAACTTATAAATTTATTACAAACTTGATGGTTAATTTTTTTTTTTTGTGGTTGTCCCATGGTGGGGTTGTCCAAGTCTGGAGGCTTGTTGAGCTCATCCCAGTGCCCCCAGTGCCGGCCCTGTGTGGATGAGATCTTTGGTTTGTGTGTATATGTGTGTGTACAGAAATAATGGCTGCCCAACTGAGCAAGGTTGTCTTCGATTTTTATCTTGTTATGGCCCTCTGCTTTCTTCTCTGTAAGCTATGAGCCGGGGTACGAACCATTTCCTGACACAACTTTGGCGACGCCTCATCAACATTCGAACTTTGGTTGATAGAAACTTTTACCAACGAAATTGAATATTTAGCAACAATTTTACATGTTACGGCGATACTATTTTTCTTACAGTGACCAACCCTTTGGACTGCAAAAAAATGGTAGGGAAAGAAAAAATTGGATTGCCAAAAATTTAGCGAAAACAAAGAAACGAGAATCCTATCACTTGCTTGATTAGATTAACACTTAAACAAGATAAGAAATGGAGAGAAATGAAGAAAAAAACATGGACTTTTATTGTCAATCTATTTTTGTTTTCAGCAAATCTCATAAAGAGAAATCTCAGTTTTTTTTAATCAGGTGTCTGTGTCAATTTATGCATACCTAGACTAATCCTGAAAACCAATTCCATAGCTAACGAGGGCGGCCCCATTGAAAACTAGAGCAAAGTTCGAACTTGAAACCTTAGGAAAGAACAAACCTTAAGTCCAATGACTTGACCACTAGGACAATACAACACTTAAAGACATTTTTGTCCCTACTTAGAGCAAGAGATTAAGTCGTGACATTTATTCATAATTTGTCGGCCTACACAAGATCAAATTGGTCAATTGTCCAATAGCTGGCTATTTTAAGCACAAGGGGTTATGATTTGTTCCACAAATGACAAACCTCACTTGGTAATCACATCGCAAACCTCAACAAATCAATTGTGAGAGTTTAGTTGCAAGAAAAACAATCACTCTCTTCTCGGGAGGATGTGATGTTCTCTGAAATCTGAAAGAAACATTCCATCGCATCATGTGTAATTTGAAGAGAAGGCTTTGGGTGCCGGGTGGGTACCACGTGGCAGTATCTACCAAGCATTTCGGCCATCCAAAAATGTTTCGAACGGTCCTGGAGTTTGGAGAGAGAAAGAGGAGAGAGAGGAGAGAGGGAGGGAGAAATTTGTACAGTTCAAAATACTTTTGGACGGCCGGGATATGAGCTCGGGCACCATGAGTGTGGTACCCGCTCGGCACCCAATTTTTTTTACAATTGGGAGAGGGATTGGGAATTAAGGAAAAAGATAACTCTTTGTGTAGCATCGATGGTGCATAGATCAACCAGAGGAGTCTAATTTGGGATCCCACAAATTGATCCGGACCATTCATTGATTTTGAAATTATTTTTGAGTGGCCTCAAGAAAAATCAGCTTTAATCAAATACCAATTTTTCAAGAATTCAGTTTATCTAATTGAACTAATTTTTTACAAGGCACTCAAAGAATTAAACTTAATAAATGGTGCAAATCAATTAAGTGGGACCCAAAAGTAGACCATATGTGATGGTGCACTGATAGTTGGTACCCATAGACGGGTTCAAGGAAAAAAAAAACGACAGGCTTTGAAACTCGCAATCATGGAGAAGGTTGAGGAAATTAATTTTGGACTCTATAGATTTCTTGTCATTGGATTAGGCCCAAATTAAGGTACACATAAATTAGCTCAGATGAAGATTTCTTTTTTAAAATAATTTCTTCTCGTCCTAACTGAGTTATTGTCATGAAAGAAATAAACACATGTACTTGTGTCTTTGGTAAGTGGTCCACTTGTTGATTTTGGATTTCAAGACCGGTTTTCTCCGGTATTCTTCAATCATTATTTACATTTCTCTTCAATCATTATCCTTATTTTAATTATTATTATAATTTCTCTCTCTATATATATCTTCAATCATTATCCGCTATTTTTAATTATTACCCCATTATCCTTCCAATTATTACCCAAAAACCAAACCACACAAGCTAATGTTTCTGATGTGGGCTTCTAGCTTACGAATTATGATAATGTACCAGATGTTAAGGGTTGAAGGTTTTGAGGTTCGAGCTGATGAACAAACTTCAATGGTGCTCTCTGTAGTAATCTTTATGACATCCCACATCCGCGGTTAAAGTAAAGGGTAAATAATATATAAGACACCATAAGCAGTTGTTGTATAACTCGAGGTTAAGTGTTTGAGCCACGTGATTAGGCTAAGGGTTAATAGGGCATGAGTTGTAATAGGTGGTATTAGAGCCACGTCCACGTCCAAGTGAGGAGGCCATATGGGCAATTGACCCCACATCGGAAAAATGTGTGGGAATTACTTGTGGTATATAACGAGGCGCTACTAGCTACTGTATAATTTGAGGGTAATCTTTTGAGCCACGTGGCTAGATTAATAATTAGTAGGTTAGTTCGGTACCCATGAAGTACGAAAAAACACATGTATGGATGTACCTATTTCTGTCCTTAATGGCTTTTGTGCCTGGTTCAAATTGAATAATGTAGCCCTAATATCATGAAGAGTGACCAAACCTTGCACCAAAAACGAATACTATGAATGGAAATGAAAAATTGACCTCTCAGATTCCAAAGTCAACAACCCTACAAAACATCTTCTCATAACCCATATTTTTAGGGGTGTACTTTGGGTAGATGATGGTGTTTTTGGCTATAGGACGGTCCAACTCGATCGCGACGCGTGCAATTTTTAGGCACACAAAGCCACCATGATTGATCAGTGTCTTCTTCAATGACTTTGGATTACATGGTAGCCCTACCATTTCTTGGTTTATATACTACGGTTACTACTACTAATAGAGCAGAATGCAGAAGTGGGTATCAGAAACTTTTGAAGTGATTGAAATACAATTGGCTTTTCATTCAACGGCTCCATTGAGATGCCTGTGGAAGCCATGGTATGATTGACATCTAATTTAACCTTAGTAGTATTAGTAGCACAAAAGGAAATCGCTAAAAAACAAAAAACAAAAATAGAACTAATAACAAGATGTTAAAAAGCGATAAAGAGAGAGTATAAATATTACTTTGTTTGTTTTGTAGTTTACAAAATACGTATATCTTTATAAGTTTTCAATTGTGTCATCATCCGTGTTCTTTTTTTGTCTTTAATGATTTTTTTTTATCAATTTATTTATTACTTTTTGGATTTATATTGTGCACCTCTATTTAAAAAGTAAAAAAAGTTTTTTAAAATGTTAAAAAAATTGGTTAAAGGCGAAAAATTACGCAATCCTATACAAAACTATTATCACTAATTTTTTTTCCTCAAAACTACCAATCAAACAAAGAATTGGCCACAAATATTATTTGCAAAAAAGTATTAGTGCTGATGCAGTATGTATATTTTATTGGTTTGGCAAATAATACTGCTGCAAAATAAAAAAAGTGACTAAATGTAGTATTTTATTGATTGAACATACAATATAAAATATTATAGTGACTTGCTTAAAGAAGAGAGATATTTTTGCAAAAACAAAGTAAAGAAAGACTTATAAGACTCATGCAACAATGTTTTGTGGTATTTGATTTGCTATAATAGCTACAAGGGGTTTTTTTTTATCCATATGAGGATGCTCTAAGAGCAACAAAAGATATTGCAAATTAATCTTCCAATCCTTAATTATCTAGGATATAGTGTGAAACGGCGTCTCATCCATTACCAAATGATATGGTGTCACCTAAGCATATTGTGCATATTGTTGCGTTAAATGTTATATTAGTAGCACTCCTCAAATAATAATGCACATATTCAAGTAGAATCAACCTGATACCGAGCCCTCCTCAGTATATATTGATCCACCTCACCAAACCTACCTGGTTTATCCGGGTATTGGACCAAGCTATTGGTAATGTCACTTGACGTTTGTACTAAACAATTCTATGGTATTTTAGTCAACAATATCATAATGAATAACACATCTTCCCCTTTCAACAAAATTTTATAGAAGTGAACAAATATCAGGAGATATTCCAAAGGAGTATGAAATGAAAGTAAATAAAGAATTCCACAGAAATAGAAAGCATATTGGATACTCCATGGATTACCTCAAATTGTGATTTAAACCATTCAAAGTGAAGATCTCCCATCTATCAATATCAAGCTAAAATATACAGTATCCTTGTAATTCGGATACATTCCCACCTTTCAATCAACCCTCCATCTCACTAGCTAGTTCCTCGCACAAAAATCTGGCAAAAATGGCTAATGACTTGTACACAATCACCACCTTTACTACACACCTACCAACTCTCTCTCTCTCTCTCTCTCTCTCTCTCTCTCTCTCTCTCTCTCTCATCTAAACATTTTTCCTAAACATAATTGCATTTAATATAATAAAAGGAGAAGATAGAACGAAAAATATTTTTCCTAAATTTAGTAAATGAATTAATCCTTTCTCTCAGCAATTTTTTTAGGGATCTCTCATTATGTTAATTAGTTAAGAAGTTTCCCAATTTAATTTAGGGGAAAAAGGCATTGTACCTGAATTGCTTAGATGTTTAACTCCTGTCCAACTAGCATGGGAAGAAACAAACTCATCGCTATTTTTACCAATCATATTTGAAAACACTTTTACAATTGTTTTCTTTTCTCTTTCTTTTATCGTATTGGGATGTGCATTAAAAAGAAGACCTGTTAATAAAAAAATTCTAGGCCCCACCGTCCTTCATTCATCGTAAGAACGAAAGTAGGAGTAGTAAAATAGATAGAGTAAAAAAAATTATTGATAAAGCTAACATCGGTAAATCCCAAGTAGTTGCATATTAGGGGGTGCTGACATTTTTTCGATGATCGGAGACGTTCACTACATAGAGCTCATTATGTATTATAAATGTATTAAAAATAAAATCAATTGGATATCATGAAGTGTCTCATGATTGGAACACAAATAACTTGAAAAAGAATGGGTTCAGTAGTTTTGATCCAGTGCTTGTGTCCATTTGTGTTTCATTTTTTTTCAAGGTTTTTGTGTTCCGATAACACACTTAACGACATCCGATCAACTTGATTTTTGATAAAACTATAGTAATCGACGAGCTCAATGCGGTGAATGTCTCCGATCATTGGAACGATGCCGGCGCGACTGCATTGTAGGTGCACAACACGCTGCGCAACATCCAACTAGGTCCCATTGTTGCATGGGATCTGGTGAAATGAAAGATCAAGTTAACGTCGGTAAATCCCAAGTAGTTGCATGGGATCTGGTGAAATGAAAAGATCTGATTGTCTTGGCCATCCGTGATTAATCAAATCATTAATTATTAGTCGGTAACTAGGTAAGAATTTTGCTTGTCCTCCATGAGTATGGGAATCTCACGGAGGCAAACATTTCAAATGTTTGGGTCGTTGGAGGGTTTAGTCATTAAGTTTGGATCCGGGGTGGATATGGTACGGTAAGTGTTGTACGTTATGTTGTGTGGTAAAACGATATAAATCCATTACAAAAGACCTTGTTTGGAAAAAGGAAAAAACCACTACAAAAGGCCTAAACCCAAAGCGCCTAAACCCAAAATGCATAAATCCAAGTGCCTAAAACAATTATATCCTACCCCAAAGAGTATAAATCCTCTAAAATTGAACCTCAAAATTAACTCTCCAAACAAGGCTTATTGAAGTGTACCAAGAAAATGAACAAAATTACGTCATTTTGCTACACAATACGGCGCACAACATGCAACGCACAACACCTCCACCGAATTCATTAAGTTCAGACTTTATGAATTAATTGAAATGTGTGCAGATTTGGTCCAGAGATTCGATTATTAAAAAAAAACAACTTAGATAAGAATTACTAGAATAGTTGATGGTAGTTGAATGCTAGACCATCCATGGTGGATGGGTTATTAAGCAACATGTCAACCATAGATTCAACATAATCTGTTATCAAGGCTAACTCGCCCATTGGTAGATAATTACTAGAATAGTTGGATAAGTTCAAAAGTATAAGAGAATACAAAAGCATTGCACTCGGATATTGTAACACTTTCATTTATTTCACCATTAATAAGAATGGGAAAGGTATGCAAATTTACATGTAAAAAATCAAAATATATTTTCATGGTTGGTTTCTTCCCTTTCTAACTAAGTGGGTCTTGGGTGGCGTTTTTTTACCGGTGTGCCATTGTTCCTTTAATCTTTGTTCTTTCTTTAGATATTAATACATTTTTTTGTTAGAAAAAGCTTTTAAAATCTCTTTTAAATAATTTATAGTGTCTAATTATATTTGATAAATAAATGGGTGGTTATTGGATATTAATTTTTGTAACTCCCCACACATATAATCATGAAATTTATGCCCTACATTAGATGATATTTATGGGTTTCCATATCATATAATTATTAACCTTTGGCCTATATATATGTGTAGAAAATCACAATTGAGGAGAGTTTTTTACTTGATAAAATTAGGAAGTATTACTTGTGTTGTTTTACAAGCGAAGTGAGATATAGCTTGAGTATCTAATATTTTGAGCATACGGGTAGTTCTTGATTCGTGTGAAAAGTTTTAGCTGCACACAAAGCTTCTATGGTTGATTGTTGTGTCTTGGGAGTAAAATGTCACACAACTCGGTGCAAACGGAGACGTATCTTCTCTTAGGAGACCACTTTACGTGTGCCTCAGTCAATATAAGTTTTCCTACTCTCTCTTATTTCATATTTGTAATATCGTATATTATTTGTTTGTTGTGTCGTTATCTCCAATTATATAAGTTTACAGAAATTCTAACGAATATTTCCATCAATCTAAGGGAAGATATGTTGTTGGATTTTCTTTAAAGAATGGAGTCTATTTAAATTCGAAATTTGAGAAAAAAACAGTTTTGATATATGATAGTGTTACGGTTCTAGAATACAGGAACTTTTTCTGGGTATTGGTTTCATTCTCGAACAGTACGTTGGTTGTTAATGTTAAGGAAACATACAAATTGTTTGAATAACGAGAGCTTCTTATTTGACTTTTGAATTTCTAATTTTCTTTCCATATAGTGGGATATGAGAAGAATTTTTGGGAAACAAACAATCTGATTCGCTAGTTCAAAGACACATAGTGAAAGATGAAGATATCAGTTAAACTTGAGGTTTGAAATGTTTACAAACACTATCACTTTATGTGAGGATTACGTTCATAAACCTATAAATGTCTAAAAACTTTATGGGCGATATGTTTTTGTGCCACAAAGTGAATTGTTTATGTTTCCTCGTTACTACGGTGTTTTATTGGGAGTCCAGTTATTGTGGAATCTCTTTGTCCGTTCCAATTACAAAAGGTGTAAAAAGAGGGCGGAAAAAAAGTTCACTGCATGTAAGACAGTTTTTGTTTTAATGGTTTTAAGTACAAGGTCCCAAATTTGTGTAACTGTTGTTGGGTAATGGTGGTCAATTAAAGGTGAAACTCATAAAGTTTACCAGTTGTGTTGCCTGTCATAGCTACTGCCTACTTGGATAGCAAAAATTAGTTTTTCACAAATAATTACTTCGGTTTGTAGCTCCTTCTATTGGAGCAATTTTCATAAAAATTTGTTTCTGTTGTTGAAGAAATGATTCAAACCATTTTGGTTCACCATACACATTTTAAAATTGGTGGTGCCCGGTGGTGTTACAAATTTAGAAGAAAGTCGTTATCTTATTTGAAAGAAAATATCTAAATAGTTAATTTTCTAATAGTGAATTAATTTTGGAGTGAAAGAAATTTGTGGGAAAAGAAATTTTTTAAAGGAATTAGTTGTTTGTTGATTATAAAAAGTTATTTTTCTGGAAATTCATTTTTTTAAAGAATAAAAACAGTTTCTTTTGCTAGCCCAAAATGAACATTTATGAGATCGATTTTAATTTGTATTTATATGAGAGTTACAAAGTAATTGTTCATATTTTCTCTGTATAATTACAATAGAGAAGTTACAAAATTTATCCATGTGTTCAAAATAATATTTTCCTTCATTTCGATAGTTTGGTAGTCTTTAAACTTATTTTCGACAATGTTTTAAAGAAATATTTGAAATATGGGGGTTTGAAAGGAACTAAATTAGGCTTTGATAATTTTTAACAGCATATACGAGTTATTTGAAAAGGCTCCTAGTAGTGAAAAGACTACTGACCTTGTGATCGGGAAAAAACCTCGGAAAGAAAACAAAAGAAGTAGTATGAGCCATATGATTACCAACCACACGAGGAAAACACATGACGGTTAGTAGATGCTTAGGCTACTAGTCATGTGAGAAAAGAAGAAGAGAGATATAAGAACTCTGAAAGCGTGCATTCCTATTTATGAGATGGAAAAGGAAAAAGTGGTTACATGTGGGGGTCAAGATCACTAACCAACATAAGGCGAGAAACGATTTATAAGACTCTAAATGAAAGTGGGAAGTGTGATGTTAGTAAACAAAGACAATGGTTCCTAGTAGCTTATTGAGACTACTGGCCACAATATGTAGCTCTTAGTAGAAGCAAATGGTCACTAAAATTAGTGATTCCTAGTATAGGGCTACTGGCTACCAAGGATGGAAATTGTCAAAATCCTTATAGACCAAGTTTGATGGGTCTAAAATATATGTTGCTTTGATTCAAAAGAAAGAACCAAACTCATTTTATGAGTCCAGTATCGTAAAAAAAAAAAAAAAAAAATTGTTGCCCCGATTGATTTTGGAACATGTGGGTTCGATGTTGCCTCGATTTATAGTGATCAAAGTACATGTACTAGATCCAAGGCATATATATTGCCTCGAATCATTGGGCTTTTGGTGAGAGAACTGGATTGATTGTTTATTTATCTCGAATTAATGTTCCTTTCAGTAAAATTATTGGATCATTTTTATGGATCCAAAACTTATGTGTTGCTTTAGTCGAAAGCAAAAGGACTTGGTGGGGTCCTGAACATCAATTTTTTTGATAAGTCTCTCAGAGAAAAGGCATGCTAGAAAGAAAAAGGTAAAATGCTATATGCATAAGAAAGATTAGTGTGTAGGCTAATCGGAAATCATCGAGGGGTTTGGGACTGAAGCCTATAAATTGGTCATCACAGTGGACACCCAACCTTTGTGATTGGAGATCCCATGAAGAAGGTTCAACAGGTAACAATGAAACTGAAGGTCGACTAGAAAGATCACGACATTTTTACGAAGGGTATCCCTAGTTTCATTCCTATGGTGATAGTGATCTTTGTTGTGACGCTTGAGGAAGAGTTTAACTCTGAATGAGTTTGAGGCAGGTATTCTGCAGGGTATTGGCCACAAATAACCTTGAAGGTCTCACCTAAGTGAGTGTGGTAGTGGGGTTGCTACTGTGGGAGATTGGGCTGCTCCCTACAGACACTCATGATACAGGATACGTGCGCATGACCGTAACGCGCAAACCTGACTAGAATCAAAATGAATTGTCCATACTGTGTGTAGGGTAAGCAGAAGTTTGGTTCAAGGACACAATTCAAGACATTTAGTTCACTGTGGCGCCTTCAAATGGAACTTAATTTCACTAAGTCTAGGTTTAAACCCGGAAGGTACCTACACCCATTGCACAGTAAAAATGTTCTTGTATTAAATATATTGCTTTTATATTTTGGAAAGATTTTAAAATCTTGTGGGGGATTGTTAAAAAAAGTTTTTTAAATCTCTTTAAAATAATTTATAGTGTCTAATTATATTTGATAAATAAATGGGTGGTTATTGGATATTAATTTTTGTAACTCCCCACACATATAATCATGAAATTTATGCCCTACATTAGATGATATTTATGGGTTTCTATATCATATAATTATTAACCTTTGGCCTATATATATGTGTAGAAACTCACAAGTGAGGAGAGTTTTTTACTTGATAAAATTAGGAAGTATTACTTGTGTTGTTTTACAAGCTAAGTGAGATATAGATTGAGTATCTAATATTTTGAGCATACGGGCAGTTCTTGATTCGTGTGGAAAGCTTTAGCTACACGCAAAGCTTCTGTGGATGATCATTGTATCTTGGGAGTGGAATGTCACACAACTCGGTGCAAGCGGAGACATATCTTCTCTCAGGAGAGTGTTTTATGTGTGCCTCGATCAATATAAGTTTTCCTACTCTCTCTTATTTCATATTTGTAATATCATATATTATTTGTTTGTTGTGTCGTTATCTCCAATTATATAAGTTTACAGAAATTCTAACGAATATTTCCATCATTTTTTGCTTAGCAAAAAAAATAAATTAGAATTCATGAACCAGCTTGGGTTAGGTTGGTTGACCATCTGGTACATTCTCTGCGGAGACGTTGATGAGCCAAATCTTATAAATGGCGTAGCAAAAAATTTAGCTTGGTAGGGGCACCATTAAACACGTTCTTTAAATTTTGATTTTTTACATATACTGAAGAACAATAATATGATATATTAAGAAGTTCCTATGAGGGCTCCCTCACAAAAAAAGTGCGAAAAAATAGTTGTGAGCCGTTGGATCCTATGCCCTTCACGCAATTCGACGGCTCATAACTGTTTTCCAGCACTTTTTTTGTGAGGAAGCCTTTATAAGAAACTTCTTGTATAAAAGATATAAACTTAAAACGTAAAATTTGTTGCAATCTATATGTACATAATGGGTCTTTATGTAAACCACATAAGTCAAGAGAACATTTTTGGAAACTTGACACATATACTAGGTGTCACGGGGTTAAAAACCAACACTCAATTTTTCCCGTGATGGCAACCAAGTTCCCAGCAAACTTGATTCAGCCCTCAAGTGTTTACACACACACACACAATGTACAAACGAAAGTCTAGCAAGCACACAAGTGTTTACAGGAACCGTCCCAACCTTTTATTGCACCAACAATACAAGGAAACACCTTAGAGTACTAGACAGAACATCCCTCTGCCTTAGACTCGAAAATGCTATGCCTAAATAGGCTTACAATCAGGAATCGAAAATCTAAAGATAGATGAGGAGATCATGGTAAGCGCCCATGATCTGCAGCTTTACACCCCAAATCGCCTAAGGTTGTCTTTGGCTTGCCCCCAATCTGCCAAACACATTAAGTAATCCGCTTGGTTTTCTTTGCCCACAAAGATTGCCGGAAGTAATCTTTCGACAAGTCGCTTGGAACACCTGTCCATGCATGCTAGCAAGTAACTGCTAAGTGTAACTGCCGGTAACTGCTTGTTCTCATCCATGCCTTAGCCAATTTTCGTCACTATGCCCCAGCTCCATGCCTTAGTCAAATTCCCAACTGTTTTGTCCCACAAGTAAGCTGCAACTTTAAGCATCCATGCCACAATATGTCTTGGGCCTTCACACGCAACCATCATAGCATACTCGATAACGGAACTGTGTTGACACCGGCCAACACTTCACCTTGCCACGGCATGCCTCCTACTCATGCCTTGTCCTCGCTGCCTAACTTGGGTGCAAGGTGCCACCCTAAGTGCAGCGTAGCACGCTTGAAAGATCAAGGTGCTAACACTAGGGGACGTAGTAGGTGACATAAAAGGGAAAATGTGTATAATTGTTGAGATACAAATTGTCACAACCTTATAATTTCGGGGTAAAATTGAAACTCTTGAAAAGTGTAGTGTGAGAACAAGCCCACACTAGTCCTATACTATCTCCACCTCTGCTTAGAGCCACTGGAGATTATGTCCCGTCATTATTTTCAGGGTTCCGAAATTAGTTGAAGTGGACGCAAGCTGGCCTAGATATCTTGTTATCAAAATTCTTTTTGACTTGATTAATTAGTTATTGCCTTGGACGATTGATGGCCAGTGTCGTATCATGGTAACCATTTGAATGTAATTTTTCTACCAGCTTGACATAAAGGCAAAGATAGAATCCTGCTAAATGTCCATGGTTATTTAATATTAATTATCGAATCTCTGTAATAGCTTTAAAGTAAAATCAACTTATCTAATTACTATTCAATTAACATGTACACAATTAAATATATAATACATGTAGCTAAGCTAGCTAGATTTTTGAATAAGACCCTGTTAGTAGACGGAGGAATTGATGTTTTCTAATTACTTGAGTTACGAGTAAGTTAACTCGGACATCTAATTATAAAAAAAAAAACTAATCTAGCTAGATTAATTGGTTAGCTAAACAGATGGTGGTAGTACAGATGTAGGCTCATCCAAAATCATACCGTTTCGAACCCATTATGCTTCGGCCCAACCTCACCACGTGGATGGCACATGCACACAATTAGGATGCCAACTATGCATGGAAATGGCTTGCATAATCCTTTCATAGTCATGAGGCTTGAGAGATAAGGAATAATTATTGGTTACTCCTAGGCATCGCATATCAGTAGTCTGAGTCGGCCTTAAGTTAAAGCTCTAACGCTCCTACTTTAGTACTCCTTTCATCCAGATTTTTAGTCTACTTTGAGAGTTTGTGTCATTTTTTAAATGATTAGAATTTATAATGTTTTTATTTAATTTTAAAAATATTGCATTATTGAACTAATTGAGATATATCAAACAAGATCCATATTTGACATATAATTACTTACAAATTTTAAAATATATATCACTAATTTTTTATCTGGTTATAATCGAACGAGAAACAAACAAATCTGGATGAAAAAAATATCTTTTATAATATTCTAACAAAAACGAATCACATATTTAATCTTCGCTTGGCCTCAAAAAGCCTGGGCAACCTCCTCCACAAACCGCACTTAATATATATGATTCGCATGTTCCACATGAACATGCGTTTAGGAAAGAATTGAAAAATCATATAGCGCTGTTCCAGAACCAACCAATATTCTTCTCATAAAATATAGGTGATCATGGGCATTATGAGAGAGAGAGAGAGAGAGAGAGAGAGAGAGAGAGAGATGTGATCACATCTTATCTATGGATCAAAAGGAGATCTTGCGTTAGGGTCCTTAATTAGGGATATGGCACCAATTCCCAATTAAAGGAGAAATGACCCATTAATTGATGATTAATTAGGGGTGCCTTTTAAAATGATGTTGTACTAAAGCTGAAGATCTCACGGGGTATTGGGTTTGCCCGATTTATTTGTATGTCGAGGCGTACATAGACCCTTAAGATTATCTCTAGTACACTACCTAAAAGGTCTACTAAAGTTTACATCTAAGCACATGTGGGATCTTATTTTGTGCACTAAGAATTTAGTTGGTTAGCTAAGGAGAAATGCACTTTAGACCTCCCTAAAAATGTTTATTAACTTTAAGTCTTTCTTTTCTCTCTCTTCTCTCTCTCTCTCCTTAAAGTTTTTCTCTCTCTCTCTCTCCCCTCCCCTCCCCTCCCCTTCCCTTCTCTCTCTCTCTCTCTCTCACTCTCTCCTTTTTCTCTCTTTCTAAGTCTCTCCCTAAATTTATATAGTCACTTAGGGTACTTTAGGTAGTGAGGGGTGCCACCTAAGATTTTAGGGAGTCAATTTTTGTGCACGAGAGACTATTTTTTGAGTTAGTTATGACACTTTAAAGAACTCTTTTAGGTAGTACATTAGAGATGTCCTGAGATTATTCAAGGTACACGCATCCTAACCTCAACCATCCAGTTACTCCCTCCGTCCCAATTTCTTGGTCCTTCTTTCCATTTTGGGATGTCCCAAAATATTTGTCCCACTTCTAAAAACATCCATCAAAATTGGGTCACTTTCCAATTTTACCCTTAAAAAGTATTTTTCCCATCTTAATTGGCTAGTCTATTATCTTTTATTTTATAACGATTTTTATGATTTTGAAAATTTTGTACAATAAAACTAATTGATATCTATCAAACAAGATCCATATTGAATATGTTTTGACTTTCATATAGTAAATTAGCTCCACAAATTTAGTCATGGTAATATTGACTGGATTTAGGGGCAAAATAGAAAAGTCAATACAAAGTTTTCACATCCCTTAAAAACCCGCTTCCCCAAAAGGGGCAAACAAATTGGGACGGAGGGAGTATATTAAAACAAAAGGAACCATAGTGGGGTCAAGTGGGACAAAATATATACATACACCAAAATCTAACAGAAAATTAAATACCAAAACAATATGCAAGAGGTAAAAAAAAGGGCATAATAATTGCCGGTCTTCCAAGTTTGAGTTTCCTTTTAATTTTCTGAAGACAAAAGTGCCCGCCCTTATGCTTCCAAGTAGGGGGTATGGCGGCTGGGCCGGGACTCAAAAGCTTGTTAAGGGACTTGGGTAACCGTCACAAAGATTTAAAGGAGAAGACAAGGTACTCCCTCCGTACCAATTTCTTGGTCTTTTTTTTCATTTTTGGATGTCCCAAAATATTATCCCACTTCTAAAAACATTTATAAAAACTAGGTCACTTTTCAATTTTACCCTTAAAAAGTATTTTTTCCATCTTAATTGACTAGTCTATTATCTTTTATTTTATAACGGTTTTTATGATTTAAAAAATTTTGTATAATAAAATTAATTGATATCTATCAAACAAGCTCCATATTGAATATGTTTTGACTTTCATATAATAAATTAGCCTCACAAATTTGGTCACAGTAATATTGACTGGATTTAGGGGTAAAATAGAAAAGTAAATATAAAATTTTTACAGCCCTTAAAAATCCGCTTTCCCAAAAAAAGCCAAGAAATTGGGATGGAGGGAGTACATATTTTGGCCCAAGGAACTCCCAAAGGGTAAGGCCGTAAAGTTAGTTTGGTCGTTTTGCTGGTGAATAGAGGGTGGGGAGTTTTGTCTTGTGTCATAGAGGGATTAAGGTCAAGAGAAGAGAAGAGAAGAGAAGGTCATCAGTGGCCTCGGGGTATTGTCACACTACGTCCCAAACATGTACACTTGTTCCTCCTCCACATATTGATCTTGGGGTTCATGCATGCAATTAGTCTTGAAGTGCCACATAAATGTGTAATGAGAGAAGATATATATTGAACCAACACGTGACGATATTCAAAGAGCATTATAGGAAGTGTTTCACAAATTGACTTATTGGTAACAAGTCAGTAAAATTGGGTTAATTCATTATGCGAGAATGACCTGTCTCATAAAACAAGACAAGTTAATTTTGAGAATTAATCAGTTTTATGAAACAGGCTCTAACTGGCTCTATCTTTTTTCAGTACTTCGGAAATTAAAACAGGCTCTTATATATCATTATCTAGAGGGCAGGGGTGAAATACTGTACATATAAGGATGTATTTTTTAAATTTTTTATTTACCTTCTTGCGGACAAGACAAGGGCACATGGACTAGATAGACCCTCGCCTTTCATGGAACCCTCCCTAGTTTTTGTGAGGTTGAGCTGCTTTTAAATTTTCTTCAGATATGGAGTATTGTTTGGTAGAGGACAAGATGGTCCTTTCCATATTTGTTCTTTCTCTTGTCCAATCCCAATTACCTTCTCAATCGTTTCTTGTCCCATTACCATCAACACAAATCCTCTCAACAGGTACCCCTCAAAGATTTAGCTAGTTATAATATTAATCCGTACATAAAAATCCTACAAATAAATAATACATAGATGGTCATTCTTCAAAACGAATGGATCACAAAAATACAAGTATTTATCTCTAGTTGATGTTGTGGACTTCATCGAGAACATTAGGCATGTAAAAAACATGTTAATCAGATTCTGTTTAATGTGTTCCAAAAACGTAGTATTTATCTCTAGAAAATTGAATTATTATCCAATTTTGCAATATTTTCTAAACACATTTTTCTCGAAATAAATGTGTTTTGAAAATAAATTAAACAATATCCGATTAACATGAATTTTGACATGTCTAATGCTCTTGACAATGTCTAAATTATCAACGGTCCTGCTCATCAAAACAGATCTGAAAGGGTCCGAAAATGACCCTGACAAAACTGTCTAGTCCCTTAAAAGGGTTCTCGAAAAAAATATCAACACCTTTTATATATATCCTCAAAAAATATTTTGTTCATGAGTTGAATCACATTTACAGACAAAAGTATTAATTTCTTCCCAAATAATTGCCTAAATGATAAGGGTCATTCGATTCACAACCCACTGGGTTAACAATAAGGCAAGAAAAGAAAACACAAAAACACATACTCTATTGTACTTTTTTTTATGTTTCTATATACTTTTATATATTTCCACGTACTTTTCACAAATTTTAATACATTTTTTAAACCTTAATGAAATATCAGTGGTCTGATATTAGAATTTTCTAAATGATAGACAATGTATTTCACCACATCATCAATAACAACATAAAATTTAGCTGGTCACTAGCCTCCAAACACACCATTCCCCTCCACCTTGTCCTTATCTTCCCCCTCCTACCTTATATATATACCTACCAATGTACACTAGACAAATCATCTTCTCATAAGTACCCTTCTACTACAAATCATCTTCTCATTTGCCTCTCTCTCTCTCTCTCTCTCTCTCTCTCTCTCTCTCTCTCTCTCTCTCTCTCTCTCTCTCTCCACCATGCCTCCAAGAAACCACCACAACCATTTAGACTTCAATTCACTAAAAGAATTACCTGAATCCCATGCATGGACTACTTCTCCACTTGACCACTACCCCTGTGACCCTATCAACACTACTAGTAATACTGAGTCAGTACCCCTTATTGATCTAAATGACCAAAATGCCCTGGACCAAGTGGGCCATGCATGCAGGACGTGGGGTGTATTCCAAGTCACAAACCATGGGATCAAAACTAGCCTCCTCCATGAGGTTGAATCCGCTGGAAAGAGGCTTTTCTCTCTCCCCGTACAGCAAAAGCTCAGGGCCGCTCGATCGCCAGATGGCATCTCTGGATACGGCGTCGCTCGGATTTCTTCATTTTTTCCCAAACTCATGTGGTCTGAAGGTTTCACCATCTTCGGATCACCGGTCGAGCAAGCTCGACAGCTTTGGCCACATGATTACTCCGATTTCTGGTACACTAGCTACCACCCTCACTTGGTTTTCATGATTTTCTCCTGGAAAATATTATGCACAAAAGTTTAATCATAATGATGATTTGGTACTTACATTTTTTAGTGGCCATTTTCTCGTGAAATGAAATAATTACGAATGTTATGTCATTCTACATTGTGGACAGTCGTAATCATATTTAAATAAGTACGAATGCCATGTAGAACACTACAAGAAAATGGGTCATTCCCGACATTTTTTTTCCCGACATTCAATAAATGCCGGAAAAAGTCACTTTTCCCTGCATTTCAACAAATGCCGGAAAAAAAAATGCCAGAAAAAGTATTATTCTCAGCATTTTTTGAAAAAATGCCGGTAATAGTTAAATTTCCGAAAATTCTTTATTTTATACTATAAATATTTTTGTTTGACCTTTAGAAACCAAATGCGTGCTAGCACAGTTGGTAGTGCTTGCACGCGGGGGGTGAAGGTCACCGGTTCAATTCTTGGGGCGAGTAATTTGTCCCAATTTTGCTTGCCACGTGTGCGCCATGTGGGTGCCATACGGGCACCAAGTGGCTGTCACGTGGCCCCCACATGGGTATTTTCCCCCTAATAAAATAATCGACTTTTCCCAGCATTTGTGAAATGCCGCAAATAGTGGCCACTTTTCCAGCATTTGTGAAATGCTTAAAAAATGCTGGTAATATCCTTTTCCAGTATTTGTAGTGGTTTTTCCGGCATTTGTCAAAATGCCGCTAATAGTGAAATTTGGGGTAGTGAAATTTTTTGTCATTCTACATTGTGAATGCACTTTTACATGTTCATTATATTTTGAATATTTAAATTTGAATCATGATCAATAAGCTGTGCTTGGCATTTATATATATATCGGTTTGTACTATATATGCATACGGTCAAAGTTGGTTTTCCTTTAATTCCACATATGGAACTTTGTGGTGAAAATATCAATAGACAAATTTATTTTGACCCATATGATTCTAGAGTAATTATTCAAGAGTCCTCGAGCACAGCCGAGTGGTATTCCAAATCACTTCAGAGCAAAATATTTATGTGAAATTCATACACCTTATAAGAATGTTTAGTATCAGAGTGTCTGGGGACGCCACGTGGCCGTGTGCTTCAGGAGCACTTAATAATATGACTACATATCTTTATATAAAAAAATAACAAAAGCTGACAATGATAATGGTGGTCCCACAAAGAAGATATCAAATCTAATTAGATCTAACTAGCTGTTTAGTTTGTTGTATACCACATGTCATAGTAACATCCCAATAGTGATTTTGACTTATGCTTTATTTTGTTTGTAGTGATGTTATAGAAGAATATGAGAAAGAGATGAAGCAGCTAGCAAGGAAGCTGATGTGGCTAATACTTGGCTCATTGGACATACCCAATGAAGAAGTCAAATGGGCCGGCCCAAAAGGGAATTTCAAAGGGGCTAGTGCTGCCATACAACTGAATTCTTACCCGGCATGTCCGGATCCGGACCGAGCCATGGGTCTAGCTGAGCACACCGACTCGACCCTACTCACCATTCTCTATCAAAACAACACAAGTGGGTTACAAGTCGTTCGGGAGGGATCCGGGTGGGTCACGGTTCAACCCATACCCGGTGCACTTGTGGTCAATATAGGAGATCTCCTTCATATACTAACAAATGGGATGTACCGGAGTGTGTTGCACCGGGCCGTGGTGAACCGAACCCAACACCGCCTCTCCGTTGCCTATCTATATGGGCCACCCTCTAATGTTCAAATCTCACCACTACCAAAACTAGTAGGACCAACTCACCCTCCTCTCTACCGGCCGGTTACGTGGGCCGAGTACCTTGGCACCAAGGCAAAACATTTCAATAAGGCCCTCTCGTCGGTCCGGCTATGTGGGCCTCTAAATGGATTGGTTGATGTAAATGATCACAATAGTGTGGAAGTAGGCTAAGATCGATGATTGAATTGTTTTTATTTTATTTAATTTTTGGTTTTTTTTTTTGTGTACTTTTCTATTGGTTGGCCATGTTATGGGGACTCCTTTTGTTGGAGGGTTATGAGGGGGAAAAATGAGGTTTGGTCGCATGAAGAAGTCCTTCAGCTAGAGGATAAATTTTATAATCATTAATGAATGCAAACAAACAGTCCCTGTTGGCCATTTTTGTTTCTTTAGATAAGAGGCAAAAGTGCCCATTTCATTCTTCAATTAAGTCAACAACTAATATTTTGAAATGGTGGATGTATATTGAATCCGATTGTATACCACGTTACTTTTTTAATTTTTGCTCGGCACGAAGAAAAGTTTATTAACCTCAAAAGCGTACATCGAGAAAAGAAGGACAAATAATGCACTACCTCTAAGACAATCATCTCAACAAGGTTGGTATCGAAGACTTAGTGCTATCATGTGATCACCACATCAACGGAACACCAAAAGGTGTGTAGCAAAGCACCTAATCTCAAAATTGCATCAGTAAGTGGAATGCAAAATTAGTACTTTTACTTTGGTATTGTCATCAAGACACCTCACAAAATCCTCTATAGAGTAATCCTTGATGTCATATTTCTCGTATCTTTTATTACGTTTAATCTGTGTAGGGTTCATAGAATCAAAGGTAAATTAATTCTAAAAATGATTCCTCTAGTTTGTTGAAGTTTGAATTTCGTCTCTCTAATACTAATTGTTGTCAATTTTAGCCTTTTAGTTTATATTCCATCTTAATTTCCTACCTTTTGCAGACAGCATCAATGAAACAAATGTAATTGAAGGGCGAAATTGTCATTTTTTGTTACAGAGATACTAAATTGAAATTTCATGCAAACTAGAGGGACAATTTCTTAAATTTTACCCTTTTCTTTTGTTTTTGCAAATCAAAATAATAAAAAAAACCATATGTAAAATAATTGGCACCTCAATTATTTTTATTGGATAATCTAAATATGTCGAGGAAAATAAAATTTACATTTTATCACACATAACAAATACATTAAGAAATTCGAAAAATCAACCCTCGTTAGATGTGGATTATTTATAGGCTAAAACACCCCTCAGACCTCAGTAGCAACAGCAGCACCAATATTAACGACATTGAAAATGGTGGTGATGGTCTCGGTATCTTGCCAGCTTTTGTTGTTTTATTTTTTCTGGAGTCCAAGATGGCATGTGGTTGTCATCAAGTGGTCGTAGATTCGTACTGATGCTGTCATGCCCTGTGTCGATTTGATCTTTGTATTATTTATTCAAAGATTCATACAATATATTTTTTTGGTTGCAAAAAAAAAAAAAAAAGATTCGATATTAGATCAATTCAGGTGTTGAGTGATTTGGTGAGATCATTAATACGATATGCCATATAAACATAGATTACCTTACACATGTATTTACGTCGTGCCCGTTCGATACACGATACAAAGATAGAATTACATGAGAATAACAACCATGAAGAAGGATCATGAAATTATCAATGGGTCGGGGAAGAATATTAGAATTACAGAGGGAACATGGCCAAACAATTTTTTTCTCATCTACAACCTTTGAATTTCAAATGGCTAACGTACGCAGAATTTAGATATGAAACAGCAAAGGAAATAGAGAGAGAAAAATACATGTACGTTATGAGCTGAGAATAGTAGATAGGGCAATTCGGCTTCAAGCATAGACTCCTCCGTAGCATCGGAAACTTCACGCTGCAACTCAATAGCATCGTTTGATTGATTGATTGGCATATGTTAGCCCAAATGTTTTCTTAAAATTACATTATTGATTTTGATGATAACAAACATATTTAGTTAAAAGTGAAAAATAACATTCACAACCTTGCGTAAAAGTACAACATTTGTAAAATGGAAAGAGGTTATTGGTACCGTTTTTACGCTAAACCGGTATGTACCGGCCGGTACAACACAACATTCACAACCTTGCGTAAAAGTACAACATTTGTAAAATGGAAAGAGTCACCATCTAAGTGGAAGGAAAACGATAGAAGAAAAAGGTGGCGTCCCATCCTTTCTGTTCAATAAAAATCAATATAGACAAAAATCACATAGCAGTAACAAAGAGGCAAAAGAGCAAAGAAACTGTTCTGAAGCTTTGAATTTAAAATAGCGATTTATAATTGAATCACAATTAAACGGACAGTGTTACCCGTACAGAATGGGGGCACAAAAATTACACAAATTGCATTTGGAGACCCACTTTTGGATCTTCACAAATGATTCGAACCGTTCATTATTCTTAGAACATTTTTCCGAAGCGGCCCACAAAGTTTCAGCTCAATCGGACGATTAGAAGTGGTTCAACCAAAAGCCACCACCGCTTCAATGGAAAAGGCTTTGTTGAACCACTTTCTAACCGCCCCGATTGAAGTTTAAATTTTGGGCCCCTTTGGAAAAATGTTCTAAGAATAATGAACGGTTCAAATCACTTGTACAGGACCCAAAAGTGAGTCCCCAAACGCGGTCTATGCAATTTCTGTTCCCCATTCTGTACCTATAGGTTTATTAAACCAAACCAAACCAAGCCTTATGTCCCAATCAATCGTGGGGCCACATTTAATCATTTTTTCCATTGAAATCTCACAAATGCTACTTCATCGCTAAACCCAAAGATACTTTAGATCTTTAAGGCATTCACAAGATCCAAAGTCAATTTGGGTCTTCCTCCCCTTGTGTGTTTCTACCCAAAGCCTATCATATCCACTCTCTTAACTATCAGATCCTCACTACTACGACGATGTACATGCCCAAACCACCTTTAACCTATTTTCCCTTAACTTCTCCCCCTCTATAGGTGTTACACCCACCATCTCGCTAATTGTTTCATTTCTAATCATATCACGCCTAGTCTTACCACACATCCACCTCAACATTCTCATTTCCGCTTACACTTATCTTATTCACTTGTCATTTTTAATAGGCCAACATTCTCGTCCGTGAAAGTATCATTTGGTCTTATAGTTCTATAAAATTTTCCTTTCAATTTTGTTGGTACCCTCTTGTCACACAAGACACCAGTGTGCGCTTTCTCCACTTAAGCCACCCCCACTTGGATCCTATGCGCCACATCATCTTCAATCTCTCCATCTTGGCTAATAATAGAGCCTAAATACCTAAAATTGTCCTCTTTTTGGTATCTTCCGATCTTGGATCATCACTCTTTCCTCATACTCACTTACGGTATCACTAAACTTGCAGGCACTATATACTCGCTTTTACTCCTACTTATCCCAAAGCCCTGGGGACTCTAATGCTTCCCCGCCAAATTTCTAATTTAGTCTTAACACCACTAGCCGTTTCATCTACAAGGACAATATCATCCGCAAAACAACATACACCATGGGATATCCTCCTAATATGCCTAGTCAATTCATCCATAACTAACGCGAAAAGATGCAGGCTCAAGGTCGACCCCTTGGTGCAATCCCTACCGTGATGGGAAATTCACTTCGTTTCTCCCCGCTTTGGTGATCTAATGGCGTGGATCGCACCTTCATACATGTCTCGACCACGCCAATATAGCCTCCGGGTCACTCCCTTCTTCTCGTAACCCACCATATAATGTCTCTAGGCACCCTATCATAAGCCTTTTCCAAGTCTATAAAAATCATATGGAGATCCTTCCTCGTTGATCTGCGTCTTTCTACCAATCTCCTTAGTAGGTAAATAGCTTCCATAGTTGATCTCCCAGGCATGAATCCAAACTGTTTCTCCGACACCATAGTCACCATCCTCAATCGATGCTCGATAACTCTTTCCCACAACTTCATCGTATGACTCATCAACTTAATACCTCTATAGTTGTTGCAACTTTGGATATCTCCTTTATTCTTGTAGATAGGTACTAAGGTGCTCCTCCTCCATTCGTCAGGCATCCTCCTAGATAAAATAATCTTGTTGAACAATTTTGTCAACCAAGTCAACCCCAAGTCACCTAGGCTTCTCCATACTTCAATGGGGATACCATCAGGTCCTAAGGCCTTACCCGGTTTCATCCTCTTTAAAGCCTTGGCCACTTCGAACTTTTGTATCCTCCGATAGAACTCATATTCTATTTTCTCGCTAGGGACAACAACTTCCTCCTCACCAAAGGTTCCTTCATGTTTCTCATTTAACAACTTCTCAAAATACATCTTCCATCTATCCTTGATCTCCTCATCTTTCACCAACACCTCCGAATCACTACCTTTTATACATTTAACTTGAGAGAAGTCTCTAGCTTTCCTTTCCCTTAGTTTGGCGAGTTTATATATATTCTTTTCTCCATCCTTACTATCAAGTCTAGCATAAAAATCATCGTAAGCTCTCAACTTCGCCTCACTAACGGCCTTTTTAGCTTCCCTGTTAGCCTGCTTGTACCTCTGGAAATTGTCCACATTCCGGTCCTTTTGTCACTTTTTAAAGCAATCCTTCTTGGCTTTTACCATGGTTTGAACCTCGTCATTCCACCACCATGTCTCTTTAGAGCTTGGACCTTTCCCCTTCGACTCCCCAAGAAGTTCTTTTGATATTCTTCTAATCCCGTCAGCCATTGTATTCCACATACTATCACTATCACCTTCTCTTCCCCACTCCATCTCTTGGCCCATACGCTCCTTGAACACCTCTAGTTTCTCTCCTTTTAAGAACCACCATCTAGTCCGTGGGCTTCTAGTTTCTTTTCTCGGCCTACGATTCCCTTTGAGACCAATATTTAACACCAAAAGTCTATGTTGTGCCACTAGGCACTCTCTAGGAATGACCTTACAATCCTTACATAATAAGCAATCTGCGCCTCTAGCAAGGAAGTAGTCGATCTGGCTTCTATTGGCTCCGCTCTTAAAGGTAATTAAATGTTCCTCACGCTTCTTATAGAGAGTATTCCCAACTATAAGGTCTGACTACCGCAAAAAATCCAAAATCCTCCTACCACCTTCATTTAGGTCACCAAATCCAAATCCACCATGTACCTTCTCATACCCTTGCCTCTGCACTCCCACATGACCATTGAAATCTCCTCCTATAAAAAGTTTCTCTCCACAAGGTATCTCTTGAACCACATCATCCATCTGTTCCCAAAATTGCTCTTTAGTGAGGTCATCCAAGCCTACTTGGGGCGCATAAGCACTAATAATATTCAATATGCTCTCTCCAATCACAAGCTTAACTAAAATAATCCTATCTCCTTTCCTCGTGACTGTGACTACCAAGTCCTTAAGGTGTTTATCTACTATGATGCCTACCCCATTTTTATGCCTATCCTTACCCGTATAATAAAGCTTATACCCTGTGTCTTCTATCTCTCTAGCCTTCTCCCCTACCCACTTAGTCTCCTGAAGGTAAGCTATACTAATTCTCCTCCTAATCATGGTATCAACTAGCTCCCTAGTCTTACCCGTTAAAGTCCCTATATTCCAAGTTGCTAAGCGGATCCTATAGTCCTAGGCTAGCTTCTTTACCCGCGCTCGTCCAGGCATGCGCGGGAACCCTTGCTCACTTATCACCACACCCGGGCGCCGATGTGGCGCCCCTTGCCCATTTTTCGAAGCACCCGAAGGCAGGCACAACGCGTCGCTTAAAGGGAACGCCCTAGCATGTCTCGTTGTATAATTAAGGTTCATGTCATAAGGTTCTGACGGGTTTTTTTTATGTGCTGACTGTCAGTAAAATATGACCCCAATTAAACACCCTTAAAGGCAGCCATAACTTGAATTGCTAATAGGATTTAAATATGTTAACAAAACCAATATGAAACCAATATCACGGTTTCTTTTTTTGGTAATGAAGAATGTTCTAATGAACCGCATTAATTTCTTCAACCCCTTCAACAACTTCCTCTCGTTTGTGGGAGGTTAAGAAATCTTCGAATTAGTGAGTTCGTTTGGTGAGATTGATTTTTGAGGTTTGGAGGAGTTACTTTAACTTTAAAGTTGAAGTAGAGATGTTGATATTGATGCTCTTACTCTTTACTCCATCGCTTATATCCGTTCACAATTTTCTTCTCATTAAAAATTAAAATACTATCACGCTTAATTTTTTATTTTTTT